>CM061532.1:189229864-189829864 GCA_030545055.2 Neoaliturus tenellus | reverse complement strand
TTGGTAGCAGTCAGCATGAAGAAAACCAAGATAGTAATGGATAGACCGTTGTACATAGGAATGTCAATATTGGATATAAGTAAAACGCACATGTATGACTTTCATTACAACAAAATGGTTCAACATTATGGAAGAGAAAATATTGGAGTAGCCTACATGGACACGGACGCACTAATTTATTGGATTAAGACACAAGACATGTATGAAGATCTTCGGACGTTCATACACAAAAATGATTTTGATTTTTCCGACTACCCAAGAAATCACCCGAACTTCAATGAAAATAATAAGAAAGTTTTAGGCAAATTCAAAGATGAATGCAATGGAGCAAGCATGGAAGAAATCGTTGCACTAATGTCCAAATTATATTCTTTTAAAGTATATAAAGGACATCAAGAAGAAACATCTACAACCAAAAAAGCAAAAGGTGTGAAGACAAGTTATTTGAAGAAAAATGTAAACTTTGAACAATACAAAAACTGTTTATTTAACGACACCACCTTGACTGCTAAATTCAACACCATAAGGAGTGAAAAACACAAAGTGTACAGTGTTACAGAAGTGAAAAAAGCATTGTCAAACAAAGATGACAAACGTCACATTATGGAAAACCAAATTGATACTCTTCCTTTTGGCCACTACTCTCTCAACCCTATCGACAACTAACCTATTCTTCGTCCCTCTTCGTCCTTCTTCGACCTAAATTCCTTTTCCTTCCGTAAAAAAATGGGGAACACGGCAAGTCCAACGCCGTGTTCCCCATTTTTTTACATCAATTTGAATGACCTTGACCCAGTTAAATATGGGTATAATGTAATAAAAAATTTATTTTTACTTCATCCATGAATGAGGAAGGATAAAATTATGGATTTGAAACAAAAAATTGTTCATGAACTTCATAAACCGGCTAGGAGAAAATTTCCCCGAAGAAATACTGTTATAAAAGGAATGAATGATCTATATCAAGCTGATTTAATCGAAATGATTCCTTATAGTAAACAAAATAAAGGATTTAAATATATATTGACTATTATCAATTGTTTTACAAAAATGGCAGATGCTTTACCGCTAAAAGATAAATCCGGCAAGAGTGTAACAAAAGCCATGGAAACTGCGATACAGAGAGACAAAAATACCATAAAACATTTACAAACCGATGATGGTAAAGAATATTTCAATAAAGAATTTTCAAATTTAATGAAGAAACACAATATAAACCATTATTCGACTAATTCAGAGGTAAAAGCATCAATTATAGAAAGATTCAATCGAACTTTAAAAGGTGCGATGTACAAGATGTTTTCAAACAGAGGATCGCACGTATGGATTGATATGTTACCAAAACTAATAAAAGATTACAATAACAAGTTTCATAGAACAATTGGTATGAAACCGAACCAAGTGACTAGTAAAAATGAAAAACTCGTATTAAAACGTATAAAAATGAATACTAAACCAAAAGTTGAAAAACTAAAGCCTAAATTGTTTAATGTTGGTGATAAAGTGCGAATAAGCAAATACAAAGGTGTATTCAGTAAAAGATATCTGCCAAATTGGACAAATGAGGTTTTTACCGTATTTAAGGTGCAACCTACAGTACCGGAAACTTACATTTTAAAAGATAATAAAGGACAATTGCTCGAAGGAGGGTTTTATGGACATGAAATGTTAAAATCCACAGTAGGTGATGTATATCTCGTTGAAAAGGTGTTACAACGGAAAAAAGATAAAGTTAAAGTGCGATGGTTAGGATTTAATAAGAGTGAAGATTCTTGGATACCTAAAAAAGATCTTATATAATGATGGAGCATCATTTTAGGTTGAACCTTTACAAAGGATGGAGATAATACCGCAAAAGGATAGTTTTCCTATTAATAATATTGATGAACTCACGGTGGACAATTCAGAATTAAACAGTGGCAAACATGGTGTTTTATTACCAAACACGGTGCGTTGTCTTGTAACCGGTCCATCAAATTGTGGTAAAACAAATGTAGTATTCAATTTGATTACAAACCCAAAAGGATTGCGTTTCAATAACTTGTATGTCTTTTCCAAATCATTACAACAACCCAAATACCAATTATTAGAAAAAATATTTAATAATGTGCCAGAAGTGAAATATTACAAGTTTGATGCAAGTGAAAGCGTAATGCAACCGCATGAAGCTAAACCATTTTCAGTTTTTATATTTGATGATGTATCCTGTGAAAACCAAAACACTATCAGGAGTTATTTCGCTATGGGTCGACATAACAATATAGATAGCATTTACATAGGCCAGACTTATAGTAAAATACCAAAACAACTGATAAGAGACAACGCAAATGTGTTAATTGTATTCAAACAGGATGAAACTAACTTAAAACACATATATTACGATCATGTCAATGCGGATATGTCATATGAACGGTTTAAAGACATATGTGGTAAGGCTTGGGCTGAAAATTATGGATTTTTGACAATTATGAAGGAACAACCACTAAATAACGGCCGATACAGGATAGGTTTTGATAAATTTATATTAATTCACTAACCATTATATCACACAATCATTCTTGTACAGCACGTCTTGCTACAAACATGGTTAACCAAGAAAAGTTAGTAAAGGAAATTAAATCACTTAGTGATTCTATTCGGGCTAAAAACAGAGCGTTAAAGTTAGGTATCAGCGAAAGGGAGAAATTTCTCGAATCTACTTTTAAACCTATTACAGAGCCTTTGAAACAATTGAACAAAAAATTGACTAAACCTTCTTTTCAAGGTGATATTATTGCTCCAATAACAGAATATGAAAGGGAAAGTGTAATATCAGAAGATATTAGCGATGAGGACCCGGAAGCCTCCATATTTAGTGATACAACGGCAGAAAGAGAAGATGTATATGCTGGTAGTGAAGAAGAAGTGGTATCTATAGCAAGTGAAGAAGAAAAAACAGAAGGAGAACCATCAAACATAAGCTTATTGGGTGAAACTATTCATACAAAAGGACCGTTAGGAAGGAAATACTTGTTAAAACTGTTAATTGGAACTGATTCTACTAAAAAATACCACAGTTATGGAGCAAGAATGTCCAAAGAAGGTGTAATGATTGGTAATAGCAAATTAGATGTCGATGAACATGATAATATTCACATAGGTGATAAAATATATAAGGGAACAAGGGGGCTAATTGAATTATTATTTGAAAATAAACCTTTAAAAGCATTGGTAAAAAATGATGATTTGGAAGTGTATAGCAAAATTTTGGATCAAACTAATGCATATAAAAGAAATTATTTACCTGAAGCACCCATATATAGAAATAAATCTGTAAAATATAAAGATTTTGTTTCCAAATTAATACCGATTATAAGAAGAAAACCTGTAAAAAGAAGATTAGTAGCATCCACTTTAGATTTAAGTTCTCCAGAACCGAGAAAAAGAAGCAAATCAGTCACCGGTAAAGGATTGATGAAGAAACTATACAATACAAACGTAATTTATTACAATAATATCAATAAATTGGTGGATAGCATGAAACTAATACATGAAGCCAAAGAGGCGGGTCATACTGGATTGGAAAACGAATGGGTGGCTTTAGTGGATGAACTTAGAAACCGGGGGGTAATCTCATAAAAATGCGTTACTCCCTAAAATGCTATTCAGTTGCACCATGAGTGTCGACAAGTTCGGACGGTATTCCTCGGATGGATTATATTACGCGAATAACTTAAAAAGAGGTGCTGGTTTACCACAAACACCTGAAGGAGATTATGATATTAGTAATAAAAGGTTAAAAAACATAAAAGATCCCACAGACGAAAACGATGCAATAAACTTAAAAATATTAAAGGAAAAGATATCGCCAACATTAAGACTACAAAATAACACATATGACGCAGAAGATCATAGAATTATCAACGTTGGTAAACCAAATCAAAACGGTGATGCAATAAACAAAGGTTATTTATCATCTGAATTAAAAAATACGTTAAAATTCAATGGGAAAACGTATAGTGCTAACAATAAACGTATATCCAACGTAGATGACCCTAAAGATGCAAAAGACAGCGTAAATAGACGCTATTTACATTCCTTGATACCTGAAAAGACAAAAGATGGATTTTCTTTTTATAAATTTGTTATTAACGATATAGGTTATCCAAAAACTGAAAACGATGCTGTAAATCTAAAATATATTAAAGATCATTGTATCATACGTGATGTAGGGGTTATAGATTGTTTTGGTAATTGTTTAGCAAATGTTAAAGATGGTTCGGCACCATCAGATGGTGCAACAGTGGGTCAAATGATGGAAACCTTAAAACAAGAAACAACCTCTTTTGTAAAACAAGATCAAGTAGTATCGAAGCAAGGGGATGAATTTGTTCAAGGTAATGAAAAATTTAATTTATTAACATACAAAAATAATGCTTGGGATTGCATGGATAAAAAGTTATCAAATATGGGATGGGGTTATGATAAACATGATGCAGCTGCTTTATCAGAAACCGTACATCTAGATCCAGATCATTATTTTAGATGGTTTACATGTAATAATAGAGTGATAAAAGACTTGGCACAAGGAAGAGAAGCAAATGATGCTGCAACTGTAGGACAGACCATTACAACATCATTGAAGGATAGTAAAGTGTATAATTGTAATAATAAACGTATAACAAACCTTAAAAACCCTGAACATGTAGATAATGCTGTCACTGTTAATTTTCTTGTAAAAGTTTTAGGTAATGCCATATTTGATTTACACAATCATTTTACACCAGATATTCTTCAAGGAAAATCGGGTCATAATACTTATGCTGAATCCGCGAGAGGTGATTATATTAAACGAGAAATTTATAATAAATACTTTATTAACCCTAATACGCAAAAGTTTAGATCATCAGATTGGGGTGATATTGATATTTAATTAAATAACTCAATAAATGACTTCATTTATGTGCAACCTGTCATAGAGGTAACACATAGGTTACGCTTTTCGAATATAAAAGACAATCATGACGTTTCATTACACCAGTCCATATCGAGACACTATACGGAAAGGAGGTGGTATCACATCCACAGCGGTTTCTCTGTTAAGTAAAGCTTTAAATCGAATTCCAGTAGGATCTGTCGTAAATAGAGCAATAGACGCTTTACCATACGAATTTCACATACCGGGAGGTTATCAGTATTGCGGACCAGGAACTAAATTGAAAAAACGACTGGAAAGAGGTGATCCAGGCATAAATAAGTTAGATCAGGCTTGTAAAGAACACGATATAGCATATTCCACATTTAGCGATACAAAAAATAGATCAATAGCTGATAAAAAGCTCGCGGATATAGCTTGGCAACGAGTAAAGTCTAGTGACGCTAGTATTGCAGAGAAAGCAGCAGCTTTAGCGGTAACAGCAGGTATGAAGGCTAAAACAGCAGTAGGAGGTGGAAAAAGTAGGAGAAGAGTGAAAAGGAGATCGGCAAAGACGAAACATGGAGGGAACATTAGAAGAAAACGACGTTCCACCAGAAAGGGTAGCAAAAAACCAACAGTATGGTCAATGGTAAAAAACGGGGCAGGTCTATACCTAAGACCGTATCGTGCATATTAAATAAAAGAAATCAATTAGTAATACCACATAAAGCATTAACAAATATTGAATTATTTAAATACATTTCATGTTTAAAAATACCATTTTTTCGCGGTGTCTTTATGAAAGATGATTTACCAGTTAAAATGTTGAAAAACGAAACCGGTATTGTAAATTTAGACAATTCTGAAGGTCCTGGCACTCATTGGGTTTGTTATAAGAAATTAGGTGAAAATATATATTACTTTGATAGTTTCGGCAATTTACCACCACCTAAAGAACTTGAGCATTACTTTAAATCTGCTAAAAACATATATTACAACTATAAAAGAGAACAACCTGATAACACTTTAATATGCGGCCATTTATGTTTGGAATTCCTAGCTAAAAGTATCAGTCACAATTGAGATGTCTTCCTATACGGTATCATTAACAGGAAAATCGTCCACTTTACGAAGTATCCTTTTTCCAGCGTTACGCTTGCAAAAAGGAAGATTTTGGGAAGCGGCACTGTTGGATTTTACAACTTACAACTCTATTTTCAATGTTACGGAAGATAAAAATAACTTATTGCATTACTATAAAGGAAAAGATGCCAGTGGAAAGTTTACAGACTTAGAAGTTTGCAGTTTACCCACAGGTTCTTATGAAATTGATCATATTAATGAATTTTTGCAAAATAAAATGGGAAAAGACAATATAACATTAAAAGGTAATAACAATACGATGAAAGCTGAAATTAACTCCAAATATTACATAGATTTTACTCAGGAACACTCAATCGGTGAATTGTTAGGATTTCCCAAAGATGGGCCAATTTTAGAACCAAATCAAACACATTCCGGTAAACAAACTGTAACTATACTAAAAGTCAATAGTATAGATATAACTTGTAACATTATACAGGGAGCTTACAGAGATGGAGCAAATACTCATATAATACATACTTTTTACCCAAGTGTACCTCCAGGATTTAAAATAGTTGAAAAGCCACAAAACCTAGTATATCTGCCGTTGAACACCACTTTCATTTCAGACATCGTGTTGAACGTATTGGATCAAGACGGTAACTTGATAGATTTCCGAGAAGAGCCAATTACAGTTAGATTACATTTAAAATCGACACTTTAATACAAAAATCATGGGTTTATCATTTAAAAGTGGACAACCTACGGGAAACCGCATTAGTAGCTCTTCAGCTGTGGAGGAGTTAACACGCGAAAACATTCGTTTCTTAGAAAAGATTGGTTTAAAATTAACCGATTATGGATATACTGGATATAGCGCAGGGTCCGACATTCGACGAAACCCTATGGGAAAAAGAATATCACACCCACAACCCTTACACTTCATCAAAATTGAACAATAACGACGAAATTCGTATTCCTATACAACATCAGGACATTTACACACTACCATGTGAAAGTTACTTGTATATCGAAGGAAAAGTAACAAAAAAGGACAATAGTGTAGGTACTACAGTTCCATTTATAAATAATCCTATGGCTTTCCTGTTTGATGAAATTAGATATGAAATATCAGGTGTAACAGTTGATTCCACTAAAAAAGTAGGTATTGCAACAACTTTAAAGGGGGTAACATCTATATCACCTAATGAAACCAATTTACTTCAACCAGCCGGATGGGTTTTACCTGAACATGACACAATCACTCCGAATACAGAGGGATATTTTGATTTTCATATTCCATTACGTTTGTTGCTTGGATTTGCTGAAGATTATAGAAAAATAATATTAAATGTTAAACAAGAATTAGTTTTGTTGAGATCTTCTAACGATAAAGACATTATTAAAGCTCCAGATGGTACAACGGATGCAAACCTAGAATGGAAATTAACATTAGACAAAATTGTATGGAGAGTTCCACATGTTAAATTAGCTGACGAACATAGAATGCTACTATTAAGGAAGTTAAAGGCTGATCGCGATATTGTAATTCCTTTTAGAAGTTGGGAATTCCATGAACATCCAAGCTTGCCAACTACGGATCGTCACACTTGGACTGTTAAAACATCTAATTACGTAGAACGAGCCAGGTATATTATATTTGGTTTACAAACAGATAGGAGAGACAGCATCACAAAACATGCAGGCAAATTTGATCATTGCAACTTAAAAAATATTAAAGTTTATTTGAATTCACAATTTTTCCCTTACGACAATTTGAATGTGTCATTCAATAATAAAAAGTACAGTATATTATACGATATGTATGCGAGATTCCAAAATTCATATTACGGTAAAACAAATACACCTTTACTATCACCAGAAGAATACTTAGATGGTTACACAATAGTTGTAATTGATTGTTCTAAACAAAATGAATCAGTAAAATCATCAAGTGTTGACATAAAGATTGAAATGGAGTTTAATGCAGCTATACCTGCAAATACAACTGCATACTGTTTAATTCTACATGATAAAATTGTAACATACACACCTCTAAGTGGAATTGTTAAAAATGTATTGTAAAAAAACCGGTTTTGTTACATTCCGCGAGTATAAAAGCGGAGCGTGCAGGCCGCTCCTGATCAGTTTGTTGCCTGACGTCGTATGGGTAGCATCATCTTCAATATGGCTTCTACAAGTGGTACAACGGAATGCGATATAGAAAAAGAAATTTCAGAATTTTTGGACATGAATGAACAGCAACACGTCACAAATCAAGAAGAAGAAGAAAAAGGTAAAAAGAAAAAATATTTGTCCAAGAGGAGAAGGAATGTGGAAGAAAATATTTCACCAAATATTTTGATGGAAGTATTTTTAAGAATTTTTTATCCAATCTCTTCAAGTTTGGATAAAAGTGTTTTAATTGGAGTTATGAAATCAACCGACTATTCACCTACAGTAATTTTAACTCACGGAACAAAAATGATTTTGTTTACAGCCAATGCTTGGGAATCTTTTATGAAACACCTCCATTTGTTGGAATGTTACTTTAATAGCAACATGTTTGGCAGGAAAACAAAAGTAGGACTATTGGATTCAGACTTGGAAATTGATATTATTAAACACCGAGGTGAACATCAAATGAGATTCAGAGATACAACCAAACATGACATAAAAATTCAACTGAACAGAGAAGAATTTTTTATTTTAACATGTGCAACGGAACCAATAACAAGATATTTAAGACAGCTAGTATTCTCCAGTTCAATTATTAAAGATTATTTAACAGACACTTTGGACAAACAACCGGACGCACCAATTTTGTATGGACCTGTGGACACTTCAATATTCAACAGAATTCCTCATGAAGTTCAAATGTGGAGACAATTGGAACAATATGTGCAAGAAAAAAATAATTTTGTAAAATCGGATGAAGAAACACATTTCAGTGATGAAAAGGATCAAAGTGATGAGAATGACTACAACAAAAATGATCAGATGGAAAGTTAAATAAAGTTTTAAAATTTTTCACAACACTTTACACTTGAATTGGCAAATTTTCAATAAAAAATTCAAAATTTTGTGGGTGTAGGCCTACCGGGGATGGTGCCCACGTTAAATATACACCAACGCGCCTTCAACTGTACGGCCTGGCATAAATACATGCCTACCGTGGTGTGGAAAACAGTTGACCTTCCGACACCGTGATGGATAGACGGGTGACCTTTCAAATGGACATGGAAGAAGAAATCAAGTCCAAACCGGGTATTATTGAATTTCAGGCGTTTCGTGGTAACGATGATCGGTTTATAATTAAAGAACTCGTATTTTACGATATAGATAAAAATATTCCTTACACATTTTTATTTAAACCACCATGCTCTTTTTCTTCACTAACCACCAAAGCCGCAACAACAAACCGATGGACTTGGAAATATTTTCATCACATCGATTGGTATGACGGTTTTACCAGTTATTCAGACTTGTATCATATTATGCATCAATTTTCAAACAGATTTACTAATATTTACACAAAAGGACTTGAAAAGAAAAGATGGATAGAACAATTTACATCTACTCCAGTTAAAGATGTGCAAATAGATAAAAATTTCAAATTTATTGCTGAAAACATTTGTATTTGCACACAAAGTGTGGAACATGAAAGGGACAGACACTGTGCGTTAAAAAACACTTTGAAATTAGCGACTTACCTGCAAGATGGAGAAATCGGCGATGGTGGTGGGGGTAACGGCGATTATAAAAGCGAGGAGCAGACCGAGACCTGGCACGAGTATTACTCGAGATTCCGAGACGACAACATCTCAGAGCAAGAAGACAGCGAGGACCTCTAGAACAACCATGGCATCCAACCAGTTTCTGCAGACTTTGGTGGAACAGTTCAACGCCCACTCCAAGTCTACAATTTTGCCGGTAAAAAAATGTTCAGAGCTGAAAGATGAAAAACATTATATTATACATACCATGAAGAAGATGGAAACTACAGTCGGCGAGGCAATCTGCTGCAGCTTGAGCGAAGCCCCATACACTCCGGGAGATGAGCCGAAATTCCAAATTTACCTGCCCAAAAGATTTGTACACCTACTCCAAAACGAAGATCTCCGCTCCATACAACCAGGATGTCTCTACTTGGTGTCCCACGGATGCAGCGGCAGCAACTCCACCGAGCTTACCATCCATATCGCAGACAAGCAGCAGTGTTAAAAAAAAATAATTTTTTTCTTTCTTGTATCTGTTTGTATTTTTTAACTATATATATTTTTGTCATGTAATCTTGTTTGTACTGTTTTAAATAAAGATAAAAAACCAAAAAAAAAAAAAAAAAAAAAAAAAACACACAAAAAAGGCAACATATCAATATGTGAAACAAAAAAAATTTTCACATATTGATATGTTGCCTTTTTTTAAAGCTCTGGGGTGACCTTGACCTTTGACCTTTGAACAAATTAAACATAAATTTTTTTCAAACAGCAATATGTGTGTGTATGTGTGTGTGTGTGTGTGTGTGTGTGTGTGTGTGTGTGTGTGTGTGTGTGTGTGTGTGTGTGTGTGTGTGTGTGTGTGTGTGTGTATGTGTGTGTGTGTGTGTATGTGTGTGTGTGTGTGTGTGTGTGTGTGTGTGTGTGTGTGTGTGTGTTTTCCCCCACCATTTCAGGTTACCAGCATACAGACTGTAAAGAAGTTCAGTTTGATTGCAACTGTCAAACGATGAGCACCCTATTTGAGCTTTGTGTAAGAAAAATTATTGAAGATCAACAGCTATTCAGCCATACTTTACGATCCAACGCTCCTCAACAAATTAAAATTTTTATCAAACAGTACAAGCTAGACAACAGAGGTTACAACACTTTTGGTTGGTACAAGTTTGGTGATGGTACAAAATTTTGTCGAAGTTGTGGAAGGGCCGCTGTATCCAACCCGGCACAATTCCTACAAGATGATGGATGTTTACAATATGGTCATGTGGCTCCAGTTTTAAGTTACCATACACCTAAAGAACTTTGCGCCATTTGTTCAATCAATATGTTTAGTTGGCAAAAATTTAACCACCTCTCATCAGACAGCGTGTAAACAACTTCCCCCCACCACTATTTCATACTACCTTCAAACGACCATGCTAATATTCATTCCGCCTTTGGACATCATACGGAAAACATCAAGATGGCTCTGACTGTAAAATGTGCAAATTATGAAGAAGTATTTGTAAGAAATCTGCAAGAATTAAACGAAATTGTTCAAGAATTTAAATCACTAATCGAACAGGGATACCGATTGAACATGCAAATTTTTGCTTGCAACACAAAATGCCCTCATGTCCCCAGGGATGACGAGCCGCCTAGGTCACCATCATCAACTTCTTCAGCCTACTCCTCCAGATCATCCATGAAGACTCAAGCCAGTCCAAACTTGGAATATTTCTCCTGACTAATATTTATATTTTGTATCCTCATTGTACTTCAATATGCATATTTTTGTATTGTAATAAAGGAATGATAAAATAAAAACAAAGTAAAAAAACCTATCTTGCTACAGTATTGTAGCAAGATAGAATTTTTTTAAAACGCAAATTGGATGACCTTGAACATGTTCTAACATGTTCAGGTTTTCCCCTACCACTTTTCCTCTTGGAGACCTGAGATGCGGCACCAATGTGTTTCATTACATCTTCATCTTTTGAGCTGCAAACATGGATGTTCCACCACCAATATATGAGGCCGATGAAGCGGAAAGCCTGGGGAGGAGGAGATGCCAGCATGTGGATCTAGTGGAGATGATGGAAAGAAGGATGGAAGAAAGACGGATCAGGAAGGACCATATGCTAATTCAGAAAATTTTAAAATTAGATCTCTTCATAATCTTGGCCTTATTAATTGCAATCCTCTTCTACTTGGTATACGCAGTTGTATACTGCCTAAGATGCATCGAATGTACAGATAAAGCAGCCAAATTGCCAGTTTTCAACACTACTCTTTAAATAAAATTTTCTTTTTTAAAACTCCAAATGGTTGACCTTGAACATGTTTCAGCCTGTCTGGTTGTATCAATTACCCCCACCACCACAATTTCAAAAGACCAATCCTACATGCAAGTCTGGCTTCATTTCCAACTCAGCTACGCTAAAGGTTACACTACACACAATGAAGTGGGAATTACTTGTTGACAGCCTTCAATACCTAAGAGAAATCTATGAAAAATTGCACATGCGGCTACTTCAAAATCCAGGGATGATAATAAAAATGAACTTGGAATACGACTGTCCACTCATCGACGACAGTATGGATGAAGCAGAAGGGGTAGTCCAAAATACACAAGGAACATGTTGCTGTGAAGAAAATTCTTCAACAACATCAAGCACAAGTCCGGACAGTACATATGGGGATGAAGGAGGATTTTTGTAAATAAAATTAAAAAAAAAATATTTTTTTTTTAAAACTTCAAATGGTTGACCTTGAACACGTTTGAACATGTTGAGCAATGTGGATAAAAAATATTTTTTTTTTCTTATGCCTATTGCTGAATAACAAACTCAGTTGTATAGTTTGCAAAAAAAATTTTTTTTTTTCATTTCATATGACCATTTTCCCCCCACCATCTCCTTATCCCCACCACTCTACCGAGTACCTGAGATACACGGAGCGACTTGTTCAGTTGCTGTTCAACTCTTGTGGTGTGCACATCTCACTTTTTGCACTCAATTTACTTATATTGAGTTTAAATTTAAATATTTAGCAAGATATCAAACATTTCTTAATTTTTCGGCAAAGTTTCAAATAACAAAAAAAAAATTTTTCACTTTTGGTTTGATTGATTTCACAAGTTCCAAGATCACCTGAGAAAGAATAAAAATAAATATTTCTCAGGAAATATTTCCAATCCGAGTTACGGTAAAGGACAGACTCGGATGAGTTGTTGCAAAAATTTTAATTTTTTCTTCCTTCTGACCACTTTACCCCCACCACCTCCTTATCCCCACCACTGAGCCGGGTACCTGGGATACCGTCTGTGTACAAGTCAGTACGTCTTCGGACGCGGCGCTGTTCGGATCGCGTGTCGTTTGTCGCACTGTCGGGTGTTTGAAGAAATTATTCTTCGGCTCTCAGTCTCTCGGTGGGTAAGTAAAATATAAAATTATTTTTTTTTTCAAGTGGGGCTGCTGGGACGGGTCAATGACCCCTGACGGATATATTAGGTCGAGAGTCTGATCGCTAGGGAATAAAAAGAATATTTTTTTGCACTTTTGTGATTCCTCGAGAAATTTCAATTTCTCAACAAAATTTGAGGAATCGCAAAAGTGCAAAAAAAAATTTTTTGTATTCTTGCGTGACCTTGACCTAATTAACGTCAGTGACGTCATCATGATGACGTCAGCGGTAATGACGACACCATGACGTCATTTATGTGACGTCATGTGACATCATATGACGTCATTGGTGCCGTCATTCGTGACGTCATTGATGACGTCATCACTGCTGACGTCATCGTGATGACGTCACGTCCCAGCAGCCCCACTTTTACACTACTGGTAAAGTAGTTGAAGATGTTGCTGTTATTTCATATTGTTCTTCTTGTTCTTCTTGTTCTTCTTGTTCTTCTTGTTCTTCTTGTTCTTCTTGTTTTTCTTGTTTTTCTTCTGCGTTGTTGTGAATTAGTGCTTTATGACAGTCTAATAGAATTTCATCGTGAAACGATTCTGAACATTTATCACAATGATACATGTTGAGATGTTTACTCTTCAAAATTTCGCCGAGAAATGAAATGGGCTCTCCCGTTCCTCCTTTTATAACGATTCCCCCACCACTATTTTATTTTCTTCTTCACAATCCTAGGAAAATAAATGTTTTGAACAAAATATTAACCTTGTGCAAAATTGATTGTCCCTTCATATTTTTTTAAATACTAGTTGGATTTTTAATATTTTCCTTGTTTAACTATACTTTCTTTATATAACATTATTAACACTTTCTACTTTGAACGTTTTGCTGCTATCATCTTTTTATTCCATATTAACAATCTGCATAAATATAAGTTCATTTGTCGCGCCGACTCACTATAAATCCAGCTTTCGTACAGTACACATCTCTACAACTCAATTACAACATGTATTTCAATATGAATTTTCCTTATACAAATACTATTTCAATAACTTCACAGCAAAACAAAATTTTAACCTCAGTAGGGAGAATTACATTAATTTGATACTTATTTCTACCGTTACACTTGCTCCATTCTTAAAAAGATATAAATAATATGGTGCTGGATACTGTTCTTTTTCACGTCCAGCATGTTCCTTAATAAAGTCAAAAGCCAATCTTTTTGAGTATTCATTATGATACACTTCTCTTACATAAACAAGATTTTTTCTTCCAGAAATTTCACTTGAACTAATGATACTTTGCTTACATCATCCTTGTCTATTAGGGGTAGCTTGTAGGTGAAAGTATTTGCAGGTAGTTTTTGCGTTCTATCAAGTAAAGAACAAAACTTTTTATACAATTTCTGCTCAGTATCTGTAATACTATTAATACTGAGCAAATTATAGTACGAAGGATCATAAGGTATACGACGAAACATTTTCAGTCACCAGTCTTTCTAAGAATGAGCTCCTACGCAAATAACTAACACATTTATGAACATTCCCCCACCAACTTTTAACTAGTGGTGGGGATAATTTTCCCCCGCCACTTCTTCAGAATTAATAACTTCAATTTCAATAATAAAAAGTACATTTGATGCAAAATCCCAAAAAACAGGATATGAAACAGCTTCTTCTAAATCTTCGGATTCATTTTGTGTTTCAACAACTTCCATTATTGCAGGTTCTTCATCAATTTCTGTTACTTCCATCGCTTCTTCTACAGGATCTTGGATTGTGTCAGTTATTTCAACTTCAACTTCTTCTTGCACTAACGTAACATTTTGTTGTCTCACAATTTCAATTAATTGCACAAAAGAAGTATCTCTAGGAGACATTCTTAACCGTATATGTAGCTCCTACAAATGCAAACTTATTAATGACAAATTCACAACTTATAAGACCTGTTTAAATAAAAGACAAAGTGGTAAGCATCTTGACAGCACAAGGTGCAAGTACAGACTAGAAACCTGGAGGTTCATAGCCCGCCTTTTATGAGCTTTAAAAAATGGGGAGGGGGAAGGAATAAGGATTGGGAAGGGATAGGGTGTAGGGTGGGGGAAGGGTAATTTGGTTACTAAACCACTTGCGCTGTAAAATAGCCGCCAACATCCACGCCTTGTTCGTAGCACTCCTTCATTGATTGTACCCACTGATGCATGCGGTCTCTATCATTTGGTGTGACAAGAAAAGAATTACAGTCATCATACAATATAAAAGAGCCAATTCGTACGTAAGATCCTGAGTCCAACCATTTATTAGCTTCAGACATGAATTTTTCTATTGTATCAAATGGGAATTGTGGATCAATTGCTATAACTTTTAGTTCTTCACTAATTTCAACGCTATAATAATCATCTTCATCATCATCTTCACTGTCACTGTCGTTACTTAAAGTGTCTTCAGGTTGTTCAAAAACATCAGAAATTTCGGAAGAATTGAAATTTTCATTCAGATGAGGAGGCATTTTGAAGCAAGAAATATTGTAAACAGCAGAGACGAAACGACAAGAGCGGCGTGTAGAAGAAAAATGAAGGAGTGACCAACGCTCGCTCCGCTTTTATAATAGTATGCAAATGAGGGGTAGGAGCTGACCGTGACCCGTCATCGACCCAAAGGAGTGGGGGGAAGTACCTTTCTTACTACTCGGATGGAAGTAGGTTAGTAGGTCACAAGACTTAGAGTGTTAAAAAATAATGGGGGAGAAATACAACGCTATAACGCATTGTGTTTCTCCCCCATTATTTTTTAAGCAACAATTTGGAAAAAAAACTATATGAATTTACTTTCTACGCCCCCACCTTGTAATACCATCCACTTTGTGTCTGAGGAGATAGTCTTTAGAGTCTAACTCATAAACGGATTTCTCTTTGCGCAAGGATTCAATCACTTTAATATTATATCTTACGCCGTTACAAGTTGCCAAAATGTGTTCGTTGTCAATAACACTTTCAAAAAAATAGACACAACCTCTCTTAAGCCTATTTCCTTTCACACCAATAATTTTGGATTGGTATTCAACAGTGGGGGTTTCTGTCACTTGTGGTTCAGAAATGTGTTTTACGACATGTACACGGCAAAAACTTTCGTTTTTTACACATTTCCTCCCACAAGGTGATCCTTTCTTAATTCCCCTAGTAAGCGTTTCAGGGCAAGTAGTGGGACGGCTAAATGCCCTACGACGCCGTTCTTGTAATAATTGAAATTGCTCTGAAGGAGCGGGTTTAGGAGTAGGTTTAGGAGTAAGTTTAGGAGCTGGTTTAGAAGCTGGTTTAGGAGCTGATTTAGGAGCTGATTTAGTAGCAGGTTGAGAGGATTCAGTTTTGTGATAGGTATGATCTTCAGGTGTACTAAGTGGTGGGGTAGGAGGCAATGGTGATAGTGGGATAATGGGTGTGCTAAGACGATGAACAATGGTTTCAACGGAAGGGGTATTAGGACGGTGGTGAACTGGCTTCTGCGGTGGCGGCATAGTAGTTGATGGTGGTGCGGAGTCGTTTAAAAGCGAAGTTGAAGGCGAAGGCGAAGGCGGTGAAAAAATACTACGAAGTCTAGAAGTGTTAATTGGCGGAAGAATAGCTCCAGAAGTTGAAGGTTGAGATGCAAGTCGGTTCTTGTAGCAATCAGGAAGGTTTTTGAGGCGAAGAGTTTTCTTAGGTGCAGGAACAGCCGTAGTAGAAATAGAAGTCGAAGTAGAAGTAGTAGAAGTAGTAGTCGGTAGAGAAGACATGGTTATAACTCCAAGTTCGCAGCGTAACGTCTGGAATCAGAATGAAACACTAGCCGCGGCTGGCTCGGCTTTTATAACGGTATGCAAATGAGAGGGGTTAGCAGCCGGTCATGACCGGTCATTGGCCCGGGAGGTGGGGGAAGGAGTGGGGGAAGGGGGGGGAGGGAGGGGGGGCTCCATTTTTTCGGGGGGGGCTCCATTTTTTCGGGGGGGGCTCCATTTTTTCAGGGGGGGGGTCATTGACCCTTCCGAAAGTGGGTCAAGGTCATTCAAGATTTATAATGATCCAAGGTGATGGGAACAGTAATACTGTTCCCACCACCCTGTTTGCCTAGCGGTTCCCACTCCCAACCCACTAGTTACGTTCTGCGAGGGAGGTCCCTGGGCCGTCCGCATCAAAGCGTAACTTCCCGTCCGCATCAAAGCGTAACCATTAATTTCATGGAAACTGGAACAGCTAATGCAGAAACGCAACTCTAACCCCACCCAAACTAATCCCACCCATCATATTCCTAAACAAAATGCAAAAAAAAGTCCGCTGCCTACAATTTGCGGATGTCCCACCCATTTTAAATGAAGTTCAACTGAACTTCTGAATTTACAGTTAATCTACCCCCTAACATCTAGCTGTAAGGCAAAACAAATGCACAAAAACAACATAAATTATTAGTACCAACACTTAAAACTAACAACACATCATTATTAAAAACCAAATAATTCAACACAACCAAATACCATCATTATTCTTAAAATTAATACACCTTAATGCTAAACACCTCTTAAAATTAATACACCTTAATGCTAAACCCAACTTATAACTAACATCGCAATGCGCAAATTATTTCTTAAATTAAATGCAACTTACAACTAAAACGCACACACACATACTACATTGCATTAAAAAACGCAACATAGTTTAAGAAGTTCAAATATATATAGGCCTACTATATATTTGAAACCTCTTGCTGAGTCGCCAACAACCTTTCGCTATGAAAGTTTGTTGACGACTAACGCTAAGATCAGGCTCGTATCGCTCCTCGGATTCTCGAGTAGTGGGGGAAGTTGTTTCACTCCAGTACAGTGTTCAATCCAGTCCAGTTCGCAGCAGTGTAAAAGGAAGGCGAAGGAGTGGGGAGCAGCATATGCACAGCAACGCAAAACCAAGGTTTGAGGTTAGAATTATCCATGTGCAGTAGCGCTAAAGTGAGTAATACAGGACTAGGCGCATGCGCAATAGCATAGTCACTATTCCGATCCGGAGAACTCGTTGCATGCGCAGCAGGTTTGAGGTTAGAATTATCCATGGCAGCTGCCATGTTTAGTTCAGTTTTACCACATAGAGTCGGCGACCGACGATGACCGGGTGACCGGTCATTGGCCTGAAGGAGTGGGGGAAGGAGTGGTGGGGGAAGGGGGGGGTGCTCCATTTTTTCGGGGGGGGAGGGGGGGGTGCTCCATTTTTTGGGGGGGGAGGGGGAGGGGGGGTTGGGGGGGGGTCATTGACCTTTCCGGTCATTGCCCCAAAACCCCCTACTTCTCTTACCATTTGTCCGGCAGCTGCCCGGAGTAATTGCCGCTATAAAACCAGGTAGTTGGTCGGCATCTGCCGGCATTTGGCTTGGGTTATTACTGCCTCTATAAAAGGGGGATAGTTTATCGCGCCGCGAACATTCATTGCCTTGCATCCACACAGTCATCACCTCTCATTAGTTTTACTTTATGACTACTTCGTTACTTCTAACATGCAATTTACCATTCATCAGCATGTGGCTTCCTAGCCACTTCATTAAATGAGTCTAGTTAATTCTAACCTCAAATATTACTACTATAGTGTTCTGTTTCAATTTCTTTTACACTTCATTTTATATCTCAGTCTTCTTTTAACTTCTAAATGTAACGCATCAGTTATGATGGTTGCACAATGTTTAAAGTTAAAGCTTTTGCGAACACAACACATATTACGGAATACTTCTAAACCTTCAATTTCAAAGTGTAGAACTAATTTAAATAGAGTTAGGAAGAAGTACAGTTTTAACCCATTATACTCTTCAAAGACTTCGCAGGTTAATGTTGATGATAGTGTTATTTACAACATTTTGCATTCTATGTTACAATTCAACAACTTTGAACTTGTTACACCTATCGACTGTGTTCAACAAGTTTTTTTATTTTACCCCTACTATTCCTCATATAAGTGCTGTCACCACAATTCCTACTTCATGCTCCTCTATTCTCTTCAGCTGAGCTAAGGTTTGAGGTTAGAATTATCCATGGTGACCGCCATGTTTAGTTCAGTTTCACCACATAGAGTCGGTGACCGGTTATTGGTCTAAAGGAGTGGGGGAAGGGGTGGTGGGGGAGGGTTGCCATTTTATAAGCCCTCTCCCTAGGCGGCGCTTCTCATTCGATCGCCAACTTTCAAACTAGAAACACCTCTCCCATGGCACGAATGAATTATCCCACTATCACCAACTACTTCAACTTAAAACTATTTCTGGTGATAGTTGGATAGACTTTTTAAAAACTTACTATGGATGACCTTGACATACTTTCCAAGCCCCAGTTATAACTGTTGAATTTCAGTTTTGAACTAACTCTTAATTTTTGTTCAACTGTTAGAGTTTAGTTAACACAGTTGAATTTCAGTTTTAAACTAACTTTTAATTCATGCCCAATTCTACTTCAAATTGAGGGCATATGCTCTCGCCATCTGCGCCCCAGCATCTAGCCACCAGCTGCCCCGGGCAGCTGCCCCGGCAGCTGCTCGGCGGGCAGCTGATCTGTGCCAGGAGTGGCTTTTTCCCACTACTACAATAAGGTAACATTACGTGATAGACATTCCAGAGGTGACCGCTCATGATTGTGGTTCTAACGTCGTTGTCCGAGTTCGAACCGGGGACAGCTGGAATGTGAGGCCAGAAATCAAACGCCAGACGTGCCTTTCTCGTGGCATGCAAGTTTATAACTAAAGTTTATACTCATTTTACGTTAACGTTGTCATAAACTATAAACTTTTTGTACATACAACTTTAGAAATAATTATGGTTCACCATGATAAAGTCCTAATACAAACCATCCTTATTATTTATACAAACGTTGCGGATTTGACTGGATGTCAGTAATTTAAGAGTTGAACTCCTGTAAAGGGATAATCTCCATTCAATGATGGACGGCAGCCTCGTAACGTCAACTGCTCCACCATTAACACCCACACTCGATGTTTGCTCAGTGCGCCATTACCGCCGATATCGCCACCGCGCGGCCCGGGGCGGCCCACCGACCATTACCCGCCATTAACTTTTACAGCGGAGAGCCGCCCCCGGGGAGGTGGCCGATGGAAGCGACTGACGGTGACGCCTCTGCCGACGAGATACAACGGTGTTTTATGGCTATTCTTGATCCATTGGTCGATCTATGACCGGTTGTAGCGGGAAAGGAAGACTCTATCGGCGATAGTACAAGTATCGAGGTGGAGCGCACTTGGGTTCCATATCGGTAGTGGATCTATCGATGGTAGATGTATGTCAATCGGGTTTCAATGGTATTAAGACCAGTACGAAAAATTGTATAAAATGATCCCAAACTGCAACTGATAAGTGGTATCAATGGTTTGCGACTAGTTAGAATTGGCATTGGCAAGACGACTTCAACCCGACGCATTTGCCGCCACGTATGAAATGGACTTTTTCTGGCGCTATCTCGACGGCATCAGCGCGACGGCAATGGCGCTCGTATGACATGGCCCTAATAAATATTTAATCAAATCTTAAATCGTATATAAGACGGCCTGTGTGAGCGTGGCGATGACAACGGTGCCTAGAGTCAGTCTACATTTTGCAGGTCGAGCTATAGCGTAATGGGTTCGTAGGCAACGGTTCAGTCGTGATCGGAGAGCAGTTCGGTCGATGCCGTTGGGAAACTATAAGCAATTTACTTGCAAACAAACACTGCTTCGGTTCTCTCGGCGAGCAAGCGGAATATTGCCCATTTATGTTGTGCATTCCTGTTGCAATCAGGGCGAAATTAAACAAATGCAAGAATAATTTATTTCGAAATCCATTGTGCAGATGTACTGTACTGTTCATTCTGGAATGAAATTGGATGTAAAATGCCAAGTAAATACCCAAAAAGTAACTTCTAAAAAGTATCTTTAAACCTGTAAAATGACTCGGTAAGAATATAACGACGAGTTTGTGTTGTATTTTGAAACCATACCTCAACTTACCACCTCATTGAAAAAGCGTGTAATGTAACGAGTTATTATAGTTATCTCATTTGGATTAAACTGCTAATTTTACTATACAAAAATTTAATATAAAATTGTTGATTAATTTTTATCTTTTTAGTCAAGTAAAATTTTATTCCCTAAATCATCTTTGCTAAAATTAGGCTAAACTGAATAATGAAACATATTTAAAAAAAATTGGTAGTATTTAAGTTATTTGTGAGGTTTTCTTTAAAATATGCATAGAAAATATATGTTTATTGTAAAATCTTAAATTAAGTTGGTGCATTACGCTCTGCAAAGTTTCGTGGATTTTCAAGTAGGCCTACTCATGAAAAAAGTCTGTTTTAAAAAATTAAAAAATTATGTTAATAAAGAGACTTAATTTCGATGACTTGATAGTTCTTTGTACAATTTCCGTAGTTTATTCAACGCTTATATACCTAGCGCGTCCCAAAAAACTGAACAACTATATAGTCTAATTAATTTTTGAAGGCCTTAATGGAGCGTTTTTGAAACTGTCTTATGATATAGAAACTCTTGATGTTTTTGAACATGATTAGTGTAGAAAGACGA
Source organism: Neoaliturus tenellus (assembly GCA_030545055.2). NCBI lineage: Eukaryota > Metazoa > Arthropoda > Insecta > Hemiptera > Cicadellidae > Neoaliturus > Neoaliturus tenellus. Next base: position 189,808,200 of record CM061532.1, on the reverse strand, counting down.
ATCTTAAACTCACTGCACCTGTCCTAAAGTAGCTGGAGACAGCTGAAATCTGCTGTCGTCTGGTAAACTTCCTCGGCTGAAGCGGCCAATTGAAGCCGAAACAAGAACAACGCAAAATGATTATAGTTTGTACCAGAGGACAAACTGGTTGTCGCTCAGAGCTTTGTCTTGTAAGTTCTGGTCCAGCTTTGTACATAGTTTTTAACTTAAGAATATATTAAAAATTTAAGGAACATATAATACTATTCTAACACTCAATCAGCGATTTCGTAGCAAATGTAGTTCGGTTTGCTAAAAGTCAGGAGAAAATTATTTACATAAACAAGGCCCGATATGCAAGTTCATAAATATTCTTACAAGAAAGTCTACGTTACTAGAATGTTTATCTAATTCCAATAGAGTACGTTTCACAATTGCAGCAACGCGGGGCCAGGCCATGGGCAGTCTACAGCCCTATACAACAGTGAGGCCGGCAAACCTGCGCCGGGCATGGCTGGGAGTAAATCGCCTTCGTTTCCCAACCACAACCGACTCAACGGTTATCAATAGCAATTTCACCTTTACCCGCATAACAGTTATTCCACCAGGGTAAGTAATATGCGAACTTGACTCACAACTTCAGTTACAAGTGCAAGATACAGGTATATCATTGGTAGTGAGTCATTGGTTGCATACTTCTTATAAGCACAATTACAATTTCTATAACATTCTATTTTAAAAAATAGGCTACTTATGAGCGTGTTAACACTTCCATTGCATGTTTGTTAGTTAGGCAGCATTTGTTATAGGTTTGTGTAAATTCGTTTCTCTGATTGTAATCAAATAGAGAGGTTTGTATTGCACAATTGTTCTTTTGTTGATAATTACCGTACAGTATTATGAAGGTGTACATAAATTCTTATCAACATTATATAGCAACATTATGGTTACAACTATTATGCTTTTGGCAATGTTTTGTACACACATGCAATCTAATGTTTCTACCCCTTAATTAAGTGTTATGAGTTGAATTATAACCAATCACTGACTTCCAATGACTTGATTGAGCCAAGTCACATGTTGAGAGCTTCGATTTCTATAATTAATCGATTACTGCTAAAACGGATCAGTTTCTGGGAACTAGGTACTTATGAAGTTCCTAGTTAGGTACTATCATCATCACACTATAATAGAGTACTTGAACACGAGTTATTGACGGTTCATAAAGCAAATACTGTAAAAAAAATAAGTAGCACGACCGATAACTTAAAAAAACTCATTACTGGAGCCTAAAGTACTTTTCTTCGTTTGATTACATAGCATGCCCTTGGTTGTAAAAATTTTCTATCGTCCGGAACGATTTATTATACTCGAGGAATGAAATGCATATGATTAGTTTTGAGATAGAGAGCAATGTCAAGCGTAACGTAATTTTCCTTAACGTTTGTTTTCTAAATTCATATAATATCATAACAGTTGTTTATAAATAGGGTCCAACGTTTTTAAAATGTATTTAATTTTTTAAATATTTCCTTATTAATAATCAGTTAATTGTTCGGCTGTTGGTGTGTACACCATTCTGTAGGTAATTACATCACCATTATTACATTCTGTAGGTAAATCAGAATAAAAGTTTTTCGATAAATATATAAGTATTATATATTTATCATATTTTAATATAAGTTAGAAATATCAAAGGATGCAATTAATGATTGTATTCCTTGATTAGAAATAAAATTAAACCAAAGTAAGAGGTTTTTAAATTTATGAACCCTTTATTACGAAAACTCTGCATTTGATAAATACTTATGTTTTCCATAGAAACTATAACATCCCCTTTAACTAACCTTCTTAGTATAAGAGGAAAACTAGGCTGTAGAGAGGCAGACTAAGTTAGTTGAAAGCCTTTTTAAAATGCAGTAAACTGCAATAAAGTGTATCCTCGGGGAGCGAAGCTGAAGCTATAAAGCGGTGCTTTAGTGCTGATGTTTGCGTTTTAGGTTCATTTAGCTCTCTCCTCTGATGGAGAGCTCTGTTCATTAAATCATATTTCATCAGTTCTTTGGAGCTTTTCAACAATTAATAGTTATTGTTTTAAGATATTGTGTGAGTATAAAACTAATTACGAATTTAATTTTTTAATGAATGTTTAATTTAACTAAGTTTAAATAGTTTCTATATATTGTAGTTTTATTTTTAATAAATCTGAGTAGAGAGCATACTAATTGGTTTATCTATTGAAAATGTAAGTAAACTTAAGTAGGTGTAGGCCTAAATGGAAAATCTAACTTGAAATGAAAACCCCTCTGTGAGCTGAAATACAAGAACGCAGATGTAAGATACACATGACTTTTCCGACACATTTGTTCCGGATTCTGGCCTCTATCCACGCAGAAAACTTTCTCGTGTTCAAAACGCTGTAAAACGTTTATCGGCATCCGGAAGAGAACATCCGTGAAAAACCACTTCCCAGAGCAATTGTTGTAGACAGATGACGACCAGATTAACCTTTACAGAATGAGAAAAAAAGTTAGGAGAGTATAGGTTGGCCCTGTATGTATATTTTTCAAAGTCTTAATCATTCTTACTTCAATTCAATCAAGTCTAAATTGGTTTTTAAAACAATTCCTTTTTATTTGGGGTTATAGCAATTAATTGTTGTTTTAGTAAACTATTAAAACTTGCACAAATAAAAATCTACATTCTAACTAAACGAGTTAATTTGAAAAACTTAAACTTAAAAAGCCTAAACATAATAATTGAAATTATTATTCCTGAGTTAGCAGTGTCTAAAACGAACTGTAAACGGTGACGCATAGTTTAAATTAGTTTTATATTAAAATTTTCAATAATTTTTATTTCTTCTCATTTATTAATATATTTTTTATTATTTATCTGAGACTTTAAAATTATTTTGTGAAAACTATAACTAATGAATACCTATGATTACACTTTTCATTTTCTAACTAAGAAATAAGAAATTAAGTTAACACGTAAAATTAAATCAGTAACAAAAACACAAAACTTATTTATAAAAATTAAATTTTTATTAGGTTATGGTTGATTAGAGGAATATTTAACAAATCTAAATTATATACTCCCGAATGTGTAACTCACTCATCGGGGTATCAGAAATTCGTCAAGTGACGGTAAAGTAGATCTCCTATATATAACTTACTACAGAGTGATTCCCAAGCGAGAACTAAACTTACCGACCTGTATTACTGAGAAAATTGCCAACATACTGGAAGTCGCGGATTACCGAAACACCCTTTTTAAGAAATTTTATAACATTAACCAATTGTGCCTTTATAGGAAAAGCGGTCTATTCACCGAGAGTAATTTCAATGTACAGGGTGTATCTGAAATTACCTCTCCAGACCGGAAGTCACTGATGTCAAATACAAACTCTCACTTTAAATAATTTTTTTTTAGTTTTACGCGGTTTTTAAGAAAACTTAACAATTTGATCCTGTACGCGTAATTTTAGCAGTTTATTGAATATTTGAGGTTGAAATTTCGATTTTAAGCAAAAATGTCTCGGCACAAAAATGTCTTAGACTCTTTTAAATACGTTTCCAACAAAATTGTCAGTTTGGTCCAAAATGTTTTTTATTAGATTTACAACATGAACATGTATTTAAATGTTTAGTAAAACTAATCACGTGATAATTGATGTTTTATGATGGCATATTATTTTAAATGAGGTTCTTAGATATTTACAAGTTTGGTAAGTTCTGTTATATGTAAAATGTTCAGACATAATATATGTTAAATTTCCCCCAGTTAAAAAAAATAATGTCATGCTATTTATTATTCTAAATCAGTATGATTAGGGTTTTTAAATATTAAATTTTAAAGTTGCTTCAAAATAACGTCTGGTCCCCTCTGTATTGAAATCAGTGTCAATCAACAGAGCAAAATATGTTTACCTACAACGGCACTATTTGTTTGTTTTGTTTTTTTTTTTTGTACAATTTTAAAAGAGGTGCAAGGTTGGTATGGGACACCCGGTAAGACAGTATCATATTTGCACGATAGTCCTCCCAAAAATTGGTTTTTTATTTGGGATGGCACTTAATTTCTAACGAACTCATTAGGAAGTACATCATTGACTTTACCTGATAGCATGCTAATTTAAATTTTACAATTCAACAAAAATTTTAACTAAAATAGCAGATTACACAATTGATTTATCTTTTAGTGCGTACTAAGTTAATGTTTAATTTAAAAAGGTGGCAGTACAGTATTTTCATTTAAAATAAAAAAAGCTTTTTTATTTCCTGCCCCAGAAAACTATCTGATTTCAAAATTTAGCGACCAAACATTTTTACCCAAAATAAATATGACATTATTTTTTTCTACTCTAGCGGCCAAATTATAACATCTGAGGCAATCTTCGCGAACATCTTTCAAGTTACTACAAGTTTGGTTCTATGATTTTTGCCCCCCAGTCCACACAATTAAACATAATTAAATGTTTATTTATTTTTACGGGGAATTTTACCCCATGTAGATGTAATTTTACAACTACTATAATATTTTACTCAGAACCTTCACTTTGCACATAGACATATCTTGCACAGTACCAATATCAATTAAATTATCAAACTTAAAAATTATCATGATGATTTTTAATATCACGTATTCTTCTTTTGACTGTGAGTCGGAACGAATTGCTATATCAAGCAACTGATTGTTTTACTTTGATTGTTATTTACTGACCTGGTCCTACGGCTAAAACATACGTCCTTTGATGTGTATGGTAATTTTAATATTTTAACCATTATTTAACATGCTTTTGTTAGTAACTACTGTATTATTGTATTTAGAAGCTTGAAGTTTTTTTATTTGCCTTGACAGTAATATTTTAGGAAATTAGGTAAATTTTAAAGTTTTACATCATTAAAAACTGAAATGAAGGAATTGTAATGAATGCCAATATATTTATTAAACTACAAATATCGTTCTTTTGCCTTCCTGTTTTGTGGTACAACCTACTTCCATCAAAACAGATATTTTTCCCCACTTCCACTCTTTCTGAAATACACTCCAGTCATTAGTTATCATAATAGTATCTCCAATTTTTTTATTTTATTTTTTATATTGAAATGAGGGGAACTAAGAAGGGGATTTAAACGAAGAGCCGTAGGTTATTCAGCGAACACAATGAGTGGTATTGGAGTGGAGCTCTCAACTAGCCTCATTGCATGAGAGTTTTATAGTAATTTTTATAGTAATTGCGGAATTGGGGTAACCAATTAGGGGGTGGACCCTACATCCAGCATAACCTAGAAATATTTACCTAGAATATTTACATATATTACGTAAATTATTATCATTTCGCAGTTAAAATCTTTTTAGCAAATTTTAATTACGAAGGGGTACTAAAACCGATTCATAGGAGTTTTTCTTTTTTACTATTGATTGTGAATTTTGTGTATTAAACCATTTTGTTACTGTCTTCAACGTATAGCTCTTCCGTGGAACTAACTTATTACATACTTGACTTTTAATTATTCTTCAAATTTAGGGCAACCCCTAAGGGGGCATGGGGGCGGAACCCCCATCGAGCCGTAGGCGAGTATTTTACCTACATTCTTATTCAACTGAAATGGTCTGTTTGTATCTATAAGAAAATGTACATAGCCACTGAAATGAACAGCAACACAACAACACCATAGTAACAGTATTCATTTTTTATTTCAAGGATGAATTAAAATAAAGTTAAAAACGACTCGAAACTAATAATAATAAGTCCCCTTATTATTATTATTATTATTATTGTATTGAATCTTGGACAGCGTTTCAAGATGGGCTAGAGTCCTTACAAAATATATGTCGTCAGCCTTAAGTAATCTGTTAAAAGAACTATTCTCCCCCGAAATAAAGGTGGTAGGGGGCTGCTGGACATTAACTATCTAAGTAATAAGCATGTTAACAGTTTCCAAAAATATTTTTTTAAACAGTAGCAGTCCCTTTCACCAAGCTGTTGCTGAAGCAGAAATGTACTACATACCTCTAAACCTGTTCCAAGGGTTCCCAGGGCAGGCGGAATCTGAGAATGAACATGTTAGTAATATTAGGCGGGTATGGGTGGAAAATAAAATACATATTCGAAATTCATATGCTCTGGAAAGAGACACGAAGACGAACAGGCTTGCAAATTGGTTAGTCAGAGGTAAGCCATATCTAGAGACCGAAGGTTTTATGCTAGCCATTCAAGATTAGGTTATTGCTACGAAAAATTCTATTATTTATATAGTAGAAGCGTCAATTAAGAAGTTATTTTTGATTACTGAAATAATCACAGTTTAGAGTAATAACTTCTATGATTATTTAATCTAGTATTTTAATCATACTAGCATACATGATAAAGTATGATAGTGTAGTGCCACGCTGATAGTGGCAATAACCTGTGCAGATGGTGCGGCCAAGCCTCTGAAACGATGCAGTATGTAGAGCTTGCAATATACTGATGGGAATCAGCCAGCAGGGATTTTGCACCGATCTACGTCTCTCAAGCATGGTCTCGCTAAAACTTCAGTGCCCTACTTTGAAAATGTGCATAATCCGGTCCTTGAGGACAACAGTCAATAGCTGTACTGTGTTATCACAGATAAAACCATTGGCAGTAGCAGGTTGGACATAATTTTTATTGAAAAGCTCAAGAAATCATCATTTTTTATTGATATAGGCAAATAAATTATTGCCACAATCTTGAGCAATATTAAAATTAAAATACCGAGGAATAAAGATCGAAACCACATCACATTGATTGATTGATTTGAAAATGTGGTTTTAAAATCCTCACATTTTCTGACTAGGTTAACGGTGGTTGGTCCATATGATTTTTTATATTTGGATTATAAAGGCCTCTTACAAATGTTTAAGTATTACTTTATCACCACATTAATATTTTTAACATTTAAACCCATAATAGAATATTTCATTTTAAAATTTTTGTCTTTGTTTGAGTAAACCCAAAATGTTAAGTATAACAAATAAATTATTGCTTGGATAGAAATAAACCTAGTCCATATAGAAATATTTAGTATTTGCAAAAGATTTAACAGATCACGCTCACCTGCAGCTCACTGCATGATGAAGACATTTCGGTGCTGTCACGCTATGCAATGTTTATGTGCGATAACAAAAATTATTATTTTTACGACTTAAGAATAATAAGAAGGTCGTAAAAAGAAACCAAATATAATTCTTTCAGTTTATTGCTTTACTTTCAAACCACCGTTAAACCTAACTTGATATTCATAAATTTATCGGACAAATTCAAATAAACGTAACTTAGTCTATATACACAATATCTTCACTTAATATATCCTATACTATAATACGAGGAATATCTGAAGGGATGTGTGTTCCACGATCTCGAAATCTAGCTGTTAGATTTTGCTTAAAGTTTGCATTAAAGAGTGTTTTGGCCCAAAAATAAGTTTAGAAACAGTCTCAACCCCAGGAAAAATCGAATTTGGTCTAAAATTAAGTTTTAAAATTGTAATTTTTAACATTAGTCTTATGGGTTGCTATTTTGGTAACGAAATAACAACGAAATGTAAACAAAAAGAAAGAAACATTAATGTTAAGCAGACTTTTTGAAACAGCTGTTAACTGTGAAGAGGTATAGTTGGTTGTTGGTGGAAATTTAATTGCTTTTTTACCTTGACACTATAACAAAAGTGAATAAAAACCAACGAGAAAGGCTCGGTTAACCTGGTACTACACAATAAAGTCGTGTTGGTTACACCACTTGTATCTAGAAAACGGCAGAACCGATTTGGTTGAAAATTGGTTGGGAGGTAGCTTAGAGCTAGAAAGAACATATAGGATACTTTTTATCCAGATTCTTCCCTAGGGCTCTGGCCCACATGTCTTCAAAGTTACCATATTATTCTTATGGAAGCAACATTTTTGTATTGGAACATATGATTACATTTAGGAATATCAATTCAATAACCATCTGTTCTCAGTCAAAGTATTGAGGGAGAATTGGTAATAAAAAACAATAGTATATTATAATAGACCGGTGGGGAGTTAGTGTAACGAACGAGATAAACCTGACGGAGAGTGAAAGTAGCGAACGAGCTCTCTTGAAGGACGAAAAATCCTCAGGAAGGCATTGCAAAGCATGCCGGGTAAGCTAGAGAACAAATAACATAAAATTGAAACAAGTGAGATGGCCAAATCTTTCTAACTATAGTATTGCACTAAGTCATGAATTTAGTCATATAATTTAATTTTAGTGATCGGTTTAGCTAAATTCTATTTACCTTATGTTGGCTTTAACAGTCACGTGTAATTTTTACAACTTAAAAAACAACAGGCCGTAGATTTAATCAAAATTACGTTATCAGACACTTGTGGACATGTAAAATTGTGAATAAAAAATCTTAAGATGTTAAAAAATTTTTGAAAACAAATTGAAAAATCCGATTACTTCAAATAACTTAAATTTGCACCATTCAAGTTAACTCATTTCAGTTCACCCTTAATTAATTTCCTAAATTTGTTTATTTTGTAATTGGATCATCAGCTATGTATCGTTAAAAACTATTATTAATACTTAACAAAAATAACTGAAAATAGACATCACTCCTTAAAATAATAATTTTTACAGATATAAAATAAACAAAATTATAATAAGTTTGGTCATGATTTATACAGAGTACTAAGAAAGAAATTGGTTTGTATTTATGAAATAAATATTAAAATGCTCTAAAACTTAGTTTTTACTAAAGCAATTATTATAGCCTAATTAGTCCCTATGCGTAGTATAAAGTCTGTCACAATATGTAACAGTTAATTATTTCTACAATTATGGCTAGTTAAAAAATGTCTTTATTGATGTCTCAGCCACTGGTTTTCACAATCGTCAGGGAAATGCACCTTGATAACCTCCGTTATTAATAATCGCTATGAAATAGGGTTGTAAAAGTGTAAAATAACTACTAACGCAATTTTACATGAATCCTTCATATATTTTACCTATATATATTCCTTCATTCCTACATATGTTCAAAGTACGGGGTTGACCGAGCATTTCTCGTTATTTTTAATTCGATTTTGTTCACAGTCAACAGATATTTCGTAAAGAATGCTTCAAGTTAGCGTTACCTAAGAACCTATGTAAATGTTATTTTGATACAAAATGGTAACATAAAACCGTTATTAATAATAATACTATGATTACAATTTTTGAAATTAATTTTAGACAGATATAGATTTCTCTTTGGGTTGAGGCTGATTCTAAACATATTTTTAAGCAAAATCAACCCGTTAGATTTCGAGGTCGTGGAAAATACTCCGCCACAGACACTTTTGTATCATATTATAGTATAGGATTTTTTAATGGAGAATCCAAAATTATTGTTTTTTTTTTTTTTGTAGTATATATTGATCAATTTGCAATTTAAATGTATATAATGCTGAATATCAAATATAAAATAGGAGTATTGCCTAGGGCATAAAGGATTCTTATGCTTATTGTCGAGAAAATACCACATTCATGAACCAACGGAGAGAACAGGTTTGCATAATAAAGGCAAGAGGTGTTTTAAAGCGCACCTTTTCATTGTTTTCATTGTCTGAACTTAAGCGCAACGGTCTCTTCGCTACACGAATTTACATCTAAAGTAAAGTTTATTTTGTTTTTGTTGACAGTAAATAGCAGAAAAGCTTTAAACGTAGCACATGTCTTTGCAAATTTCTGCTAAGAATTTATATCCTTTAATCTGGTAATTTAAATTAAACTCATTACTATATGTCGTTATAGTTATTTCAATGTATCTTACACAATATAGCCCAAAATAAGGCTTTTATATTTTTTCTTGAAATTTACCTGATTGTAAACTGTCAAACGGCTTTACATAATTAAAAATGGAAATAGTATAAGAAATGATACAAAGAGCTTTTTGCCGATTTTCGTTTATAATACAAAAATGTCATCAATCATAGAAGAGAGTTTAGAATAATAAATAAACAAATTGTGTCATCTTATTTTGGGTTACGAAAAGTTTGTTATTAATATAAAATTTCAACAGGCAATTAGAAATTAAATGAATCAGATGTGTTGAGCCCTAACAATTAATATTTTGATTGTCTCAGATTTAACCCTGATGGAGCCTTGGTCTTTAAAACTAACTGGTGTGCCAAATCAGAATTTCGCAATGCCATTTGGTTACTTTTTGTTTTTTGATGAGGTTTAATTTTTTTACTGTTTAAACGCAAATGAGCAAGTGAGAATGAGTTTCACGTACGAGGTGAAACAGAGTGAGGGAATAATTTTACCAAGTGCCAGAAAATCACTTTCGGCAAAACAGTTATTTTCTTTGATATCAGCTGCAATCTAAAATAGATACGGTCTTAAGTGTTATATGCTTTATATCTAATTATTCTTTTTAGGTGAACTTTTAATTATTTAACAATATCATAAAATATTATTTTTCATTAAGTTTACAAATTAAAATATTATTCTTCAATATAACGTAAAAAATGAACAAGTAAAATTAAAATAAAAAATGTCTATTTGAATCATCTACAATTTTTTTTTGCTAACACTTTTGGCAGCTAACCCAACTTTTTGGCTTACAATATTTATAAAGCGTAAGCCAAAGTGTTACATTCAATTTAAACTCTTTTTAAAGTAAACCGAGGCAATTGGTTTGTTAAACGATACACAGAGCCTTTTTAAATTGAATTCTTGATCTTCTAATACCTAGACGGTCTCTTCAAAGAAAACTCTTTTACTTTACAAAAACAACTCTACTCTTGAAGGGGTTCTTAAAATGTATTTAAATAGTGTTTTGCACTTTTTATTTTACTGTAGAAAATAAATTAATTACATTTAGTTTCATAACTAAACATGTATTGTATTTGCCATATTTATAGTTAGTATGAATTCATGGCACTCATTGAAATCGTTATTAAATTCATTTTATTTAGATTACATGTTTTTCATTTCTTCTTTTGTGTTTGAAAATCATTTATTTTTATTTTTTCAAATATCTGTTTAACTTAAAAATAGTTATAAGTTAAATTATAGTTTCACAATAATCTTCAGATAAATTACAAACTATCACTAATTATTTTAATAGATAGTTAACCTAACAATGAGTTACAATAATAGTTTGTTGATGCAAATTACTCTGTAATCTGAAAACAATCGCATACTGCCACAAAACTGATCGAGGTGGAAATCAGTATCTTATTCGTATTAGTTCTATGCTATGGAAAGTGCATCATGAATATGAAATCAGCAATTCTGAACCAAGTTGCTAAAATCTGAGAGCACTTGTTCTCCAGGGGGTGGCCTCAAAATTTAATGGATGAGCCCCGAGAGGTGCGCTGTGGATGAGGAGGTCGATGTTGAGCCTCCCGCGAGCCTCTGGAGGGAGGTTGACAAGCCTCAAACACTGGTTTTTACCTTTGCGTTCCTTTGGTTAACTCAGGAGTTTAAAGAAAAGTTTTGTTAAGTAACATTTGTATACAATGTTGATATTCAAGAACTAACATTTTTACTTAAATTAATGTAGTCAATATTGAATTTAACAATTCCATAAATAAAAATAGAGATCACGTTTTCAAAGTCAAGTTAAGGTTTATTTCTCAGTGAAAATGAAATGAAGAACATATTTGATTTATTGAATAGGAAAACGTCTTAAGTAGACGGTGACACAAATTCAATTGTAATACACTGTTAATTACTCTCAAATGTATTCTAATAAATTAATCTCATCTACTATTTCTGAATTATTTTAAATCAACCATTAAGTTGATTTTGATTAAAACAATGTTTTTATAACAATATTTTATTATTATCACCATTTTTTCATAAAACATTTTTTATCTTAATTTTCCTTATATTTTGATGTTTTAAAAAATGAAAATATCACCTGATTATATGTATACGCTTGTACTGTTTCACATAACAAACAAAGATTGATTTATTTTCAGCTAAAGATAACAGTTTTTATTTGAAAAATACTGTTATGGAAATTCTGTTGGCGTCATCAAAACCGCTTACATAACACTGATTCAGCTTAATTCCAGAGTTTTGATCAATAAACCCAAAATCGTGTTAATGGAGTCGAGATGAGAGTGGAAACACCTCGTTACGGCCATGCACTATGGAGGAGGCTCGTTGCGCGGCGGCGGCGGCGGCGGTGAGCATCGTATATCCGGAAGGGTTGGACACAAATTGACATCTGACTGGCGGGTCAGTTGCAGGAGTAAAGCTATCAATTCCTAAATGTGCCTCCAGCGGCCCTCCAAGGGTAATACGTTAAGTGGCCAGCCGTTAAGGGAATGAAACTCTTTAGATATCCATGGCGGTTACTTTAGTGATTAATATATCGTTAAACGAATTAGTTTATGATTATTCTCTCTTTCTATTCAAGATAATATGACTAATGAATTGAAATACTGGTCAATAGATTTTTATGAACAATTTTTAATTTTATTCTAACTGAATATACCAAATATACTACATATAATGTGTGGTGCAATATGGCAGGCCTACAACTCAATGGTAAGTCGTCAAGTTAATTTAAGACGATAAAGGAATCAATCAGTAATGAGGTTTAAATATATTAGTTAATACATCATTGTATGTTTTCTGAATCCTGGTGACATTATTCATACCTCGAATATACTAATATTGTATAACAATATTTTCATATAACATTCTTTCCTCTTTACTACTAATTTAAAGCAATGAAATAACTTATGAATACTGTTTTATTAGGTATGGTACGGTATTATGTGCTGCAGATCCTCACTGGCTCCGTGGAGTACTAAAAACCAAGTGATATAATAATTATAATTAAATAGAAAATGTTTTTGTCCACTGTTTGAAGTATACAATATACTAGCAGTACATTCAACCATGTTTAAACCCGCTGATATTCTAGAGAAACGATTGAGAGCCAGAATTAATTAAAATTAAAAGTATCTTTTTATATTAAAATATTGTGTGGATGAGAAAAATGATTCAATACGAAGATACACGAGAGATTGGTCAAATGGAAAGAGTACCTAAACATATGCACCAAACTATACCTACTTAATGCAATGTTATCTCTATTTGCTACATCTAGAGGTAGTATACTAAAATTAGATTAGTTAGATTAGTTGTTAGATTATGTAACTTAGTTGATTGCCATTGCAATTGATAGTATATAAGGAACCATATCAGTTTACAAAACCTTGCTTTCTAAATGAAATACTAGGTATACAATGCAGTTGTGTGCTTGCAATATTGAGCGGAGCGACTATTTTTAGATCAATAATAGCAAATGTTTTATACGTAATGCATAAGTGAGCTCGTTCGCTACGCTCACTCGCCGTAAGGGTTTAGCTCGTTCGCTACGCTCACTCACCTTTTGGGTCGGCTCATTTGCTGCACACACTCGTCGCCAGATTTAGGTTGTTCGCTGCGCTTACTCGCCACAAGTCTGCAATACTCTAATAATTTATGATTACGCAGGTTTGCTTTAAATGGTGCGTCGTCCAAGATTTGCACTTCCTCTCCGTAAACGTGGCATTTCATTCACGTACAAAGGTAAACAAACCACTAAAATAAACAAAACAACAATTTCACATAAAACTACTGTATTCACAAACAGCTGATAGTAATAGTCTGGAGTTAAATTTGATCCTTATAACAGCTGTATAATCAACACACAGTAAACAAACCAAATGAAATATTTCTCCTATTAAAATAACATGGTAACTTTAAAGGGCCGTAGGGCAGAACCCTTATGTCCGATTTATACCATTTCAGATTTATACCTTCCCATAGATGGTTACTATGACCGAGTAAAATTTCGTGAGGATCACTTCAGCCGTTCAGGAGGAGTACTTGTAAATAAAAAGCCAGAGTGTAGTATAGGAGCTTCGTTCGCTTCGCTCGCTCCGCTCAATTACTAAATAGTTTTCTCTGTGATAATAGAGATGAGGATATTTTTAAATTTTAGAACTGTTTAGTTAATTAATTTTGATAAACTACTGTTTAGTTCAACTTGGTGAAAATAGTTTCCAAGTTTTACATGTACATGTCTATTATGTGATGATTAAAACCAACTGTGCAACGACGACCGTTGACCTTCCCTGCAGTGGGTGTACAAGTACAAATTAAATAAATCACAATCACGTAACGTGAACTGTATGGCGTGCCGTTTGTTTTGTGGCTGTGCATTATCAAACATAAACAAACATTGCAGGCACGGAATATTACCCCAGTCTCCTCTCGATTCGATAACACTATTCTGAATAATATCACTATATTTATGTAGTTTGATTCCAAAGTTGGGGAAACTTTAATTTTACTTAATCCTTTCTAGATTTATCTAATCTGACATAATTGTTTATGTTTTGAATGCAGTTTTTATATCAAAGAAACTCTAAATTTTTAAGTAATATTACAGTGACCCGTAGAGTAACCGATTATATTGATTGTGTAAGAATGTCAACCCAAAAAGAAAATTTTGAAGTGTTTGTAAAATATTAGGTTTTAGATAGGCATTACACCGTCGAATACACCTAAATAATACAGTATTTTATCTTATTACGGACAATTGGTCCTATCACTTCCTAGAAGAGGTGGAAATCAACTTTTACAATGAATAAATAGTTGGAACTCAAAATGTTTTAAGAAAAGCTCCACTTTAATTGATAACATATACAAGTAATTTATTTAATATTACATAAAAATAAATATTATCCATACATTGTAATTCGAAATAGTTTATATTTTTATCCAAATTCATTTTGATGTAAATAGATTCAAATTTTAATAACATTTAATGTTATTAAAATTTGAATCTACTCTTGATTTTAAATCCCTTAATAACATTAAATGTTATTAAAATTTGAATCTAATCTGAATCTGAATCCAATTTGAATCTGGTTTAAAAACATTTTGATAACGTTTATATTAATATCATTTGAAAAGGTGCAATATTGAATTTTATTATGAAAAGGTTAGTTTTAGCGTTGAAGTAAAAATTTATTTTCCATACAATTATTAAAACATTAAAACTGCCCAGTTCGTAGGCATGGTTTTTTAGTATGGATTAACAAAGGTTTTTACACAGACCGGGCAATGCAATATTCTACTTACATTGTCACTGGCGGGCTGAAAATTCCAGCATTTGTATACAGCGGCCTCTGCGGGGTTTGCATAATACAAAGAGGTCGGTTATATTAAAACACTAACGGTTCCTTTTTGTTCCCACGTGTAGCCGTAATACAGTCTTTAAAATGCTCAAAACATTATTGTACATAACACCTATTCTCGTAGTTACTTTGACATAACGAGTTATTTTATGTTATCGCTTTCGCTATTGTGTTATACACCGTATCAATGTAGTAATCGTATTTAGTTTAAGCAATGTAAATGCACAGTAGTGCCTGCAAAAATAATTGTTAGGCAAATAAATTTGTTTAACATACTATGCAGTTGTATACAGGGTGAGTTTCTACCGAAAGACCTAAAGATTCTACTCACTAAAAGAAACATAAATTTTCTTTTTATTAACTCTAGTCTGATTCAGTTTCGATTGGCCGTGCTACTAGTTACATGATAAAATTGAAATCTGTTAGCCTAGAAAATTATAAAGAGTATATAACATTACCATTCGAAAGAGTAGGGGAAAGTCTAGAAAACGATTAAGTCTCCACCTTAGTGATTGAATATATTCAGTACCGTATTTCCAGCTAGGCCCACTAGGCCCAGGCCTAGGGCCCAAAATTGTAGGGGGCGCCAAATTTCGAGGGGTTAAAAAGGGGAAATTTGTTATTCATACGCGTAATTATTGCCGTGTAAACGCCTGCGAAATATGGCGACGCAAATCAGGGCTCGTGCAGAACTTTCTGCGTTGCTTTGCGGCGCGGCGGCGGTCAAACGAAACAAATCGTAGGCCTACTCCATCCATGATATTTTTACTTCATCCAAATAAAGTTTTTACCCTACCAACAGTTATTATTTATTTAAAACCCGTGGTTACATACATTTTTCTTTCAATACAATATGGTATTGTCAATCTTTCACTTCTAGATTGAATTTTTAAAGAAGTGAAGAACATTGGAGAAATGAAGCAACAGTGACAGGTTATATGCAAATTACTGCGAAGTATAATATAACACTATACATTTTAGAGAATTTGATTTATTTAAAACATCACAATATATATTTGTGTATACAGTATGTCAATAAATCCCGAAACTGACTATGCATATTTGTATTCTACACATCAAAATAAAAATCTAAAATGTGTAGTACATTTTTTTCGATTTCGGCTCTGTTTAGCCTCTATTCGCCACTTTGAATTTTACACTTAATTTTTATATCCGTAACTGCTTACGGTACTATATTAATTCAAGTTTGGCATTAAATTTTATCACACCAATGTTCATTTTCACTGGGAAGTATTTTCCAAATAGGCCTATTTTAAAAAATGGACTCCATTAAAAAAAATAACTCAGATATTTCAAACCCGGTAAAGTTGAACAATATTTTACAGGAGACAAAATATTTAACAAAATAAATTATAAAACAAAATAAATTATAAAACCAATGATACCAAGATAAGGGTTTAACAAAAGTAATGGAGCTATTCAGATTTTTCTGTATAAAAAACTCGATTTTTGTTTTAATTCATGCAAATTAAGGTTATTTTATTGAAAAACTGCAATGAGCTACGTCCGCTCAACGGCGGAACGGTACAGACTGATGGGCGATTTTAAAAAGTTTTTAACATTGAAACTCATAAGAGTGCGCGAACTATGGCTATACGGCACGCAACGGACACTCCCGGACGATCCGCATCTACCGCGGTATAGTGTTAAATAATTAACACTATGCAATTTTTAGGGGTACTGCTTGCATTAAAAAAATTTGAGACTTTTCCACTACGCATTTCTACTATTAAATATACCATTTGTAAAATTAGGCATCTTTGTATTACAGTAATTATCATAAGAAAGGGCCCTTTACATATTCTTTATTATTTTTCTGTTGATATAAAAGATTCTCCTGAACACTAGCGGCTGTTTTAGACTCATTTTATCATTGACGGAAACAGATTTAAAATGCCTAGTGGCCGTCAAAGTTCCAACTAAGAGACGCTCCGTATCATAAGTCCTATTTAACTGATGACATGTGATACAAAAAACAATGTACAAGAAAAACTGTACAGTACAGTTGTTCAGTTCATTAATTACTGAATAACTGTGACAAACATTTAAATATATTGGTATATGAGAATTCTGTGGTAAATGGCTAATGGTTGCTGGCGAACCATGCTGTGTTGGTTGAAGCTTGATACTGCCCTGTCCCCACACGCCACCGGCTCACGAACCGAGCGCGTGATTTATTAAATATTTGTATACTGTTTACAAATAACCCACACGGAGAGTTGCGTTGCATGCGCTCGCCGTTTACACTGGCTGCACCATTGTTTACTTTTGTGTTGTTATCGGGAGCGATTCTTTCATCGGTATCATTTGTTGCTGGTTCGTTATTGGAAATTGAGAATAGATTCCATAGTTTTCTGGATAGGTTTTCATTGTTTTGCTTCAGGGATTGATAGACCATATAACTGATGAATTTTTAAAAACTTTTGCCTTATAGTTTGAGATTTTAACACTTTATATTAGCATGAAACATGTTTTTGCAACCAGCAATGAAGCACAAAATTACTGTTCACAACACTCAAAGATACACTTACACTTCATATAAAACTGGCGTTAAATACACGAAGAAATGAAAAATGGCAATCTATTTCAAATAGACTTTCCAGTCATAATCAGACCCAAAGAGAGAATGACAAAACCAACGTGGCGGATAACAGTACCAGAAACAGTATAGAAGTTATGAAATTTTATGGCATTCTTGAAGTGGTATAAACAAAAAATATGTTTTCCGGCTGCTAGACATTCACTTCACATCAGCCACCGGTTTCCGAAAATCTTCTGTCCTAGACCCTAAAAACACGATATTCGTTGTTATTAATGACGGTCGAAAACAGGTAATATATAAATGTAGTGGGATGAAATATATTTTTTGTTGCTTAAAGTAACTCTTTAGTTAATTACACGTAATAAAAGTATTTTATAAAGTAATACATTGATACTGTACGTGGTTCTGAAGCCCGTAGAAGAAGGACGTAATGGAGGACGTTGCCATTGTGCTGGTAGTTCGATAGAAATCCGACAGAATGCGCGGGCTGCGTTCCGACTTGCTTATACCTTCTTACTTCACATTTAGTTAAAGTCATGCAAACTATCATTAGATTATAACATATTTTAAATAGTTATAAACTGATCAAACTTTAACACTAAAGTAGGAAAATACAGAATAGTATTAAGAAATAATAATTACTTAGATAATCCCTTGTTTCATAAACATTATGATGATAGTAGGGCAGTGTAGGTACTGAAATACTTACTATATTGTGTTATTACTCATGGTAATTAACAATTTACTAAACTGTTAAAGTTATTAATATATTTTAAAAGTGTCCTTTAATATTATCATCATGTAAATAAGTAAATAAACAATAAATTAGACTTGAATAAACTTTATACAATAAAGTTTTATTAAAACACCGTAACTGCAAAGAATATTGTTGTAAACATTGAAGTTAACAACAATAATCAGTTTCTACAGATAACTCATATGTGAATGACCTTTCATATGCGAACAATAAAATGTTGAGATAAGCGGAGGGTAGATAAACTCAAACTCTATTTGCACTTAAAACTTGGGGCGTTATCGGTATAATAAACAGAGCCATTAGAGTGGCGTGAAACGTGATCATAAAACTATCCAATGCCGATATCAAATGGATTTCAATTATGATGTGATACATCAAAATATCTAATCAGCTGGTGGCGTTATCTAATGAAGGGTAGTCTGTCAATCAATATAGCAAACTAATCTATTCATTCCTCACTGGACAATATTAAGTATATTAGTTACATGATACTAAAAAGCGTAGTATGTTACTTTTTAAAACAATATAATTCTCACTTAATTAAAACAAAGAAAGATTTCTGTATTAAGTAATTACGAAATTGCAGTTCAATTTGCATTCCCCATTTTTCCTCTTTTATATCATAACCAAGCAAGAAATAGATGTTAATTAATCGTCATTGAAAAATTGAGCAAAATTTTAGAAAATATGCAGGACAAATTGGGCAATTTTGTTAATTTATTTTTAGGCTACGGCCCAATGGGGGTTAGGGAGAAAAATTGAAATTAATCTGTAGATTGATGTGTGCCCAAATTATAGGTCCTAATTAAGAGAACACAAAGCTACAACTCTAACCTTAAATGAATAACTTATTTCGATAAAGTCAAGAAATAAAACTTGGAACTCTTGTCATATAAACTATAACAAAATACTGGTTTGAATTAAAGACGTTTTATTCTAAGCTTCCTTTAAAGAGTGACACCTGAAGGGTATTTGAAATAAATAACAAATTTACAAATAACGTTTATTACGAGAGTTTTTTATATGTCTTACTAGCTGTTGCCCGTCACGGCTTCGCCCGTGATTGAATTTATTTTAAAGGTAATACAATCGTTTTGAAGAGCAACGAAATCTACTTCCTTGAGAATGACATTGGAACAATGAAGTAGTGTGAGTGGAGCTCTGAAGGAATTTCGCAAAACCTGTTCTTAGAGAGAAAAGGTTTCTTAAATAGAAAAGGCCCTAACCTATGAGAAAATAGGAACGACCATGTCAAATTTCAACCCCGTAGGCTCTACAGTCATATTGAAGACATGTGGGTCGGAGCCCTAAAGAACATTAAACAGTACTTTTGCAAAACTGTTTCTTAGTGAACACCTATTAGCAAACCGGAACCTTTACGTTAAATTTCAACCCGTAGGATCTATAGCAGATTTGAGAATTTGTGGGGAGGAGCCCTAAAAAAATTTGCAAAATTGTTTCTTATTGATCAGCTATGAACAAAAAGGAACGTCCATGTCAAATTTAAAACACGTTGGCCCTTGATTAATTTTGAAGTCAGGTGAGGTGGAGCCCTAAAGAACTACGAAAACTATATTTACAAAACCATTTCGTAGTGAGCACCTGTTAGCAAAACGGAACATCCACGTTAAATTTATACCCCCTAGAATTCATGGTAATCTTGAGGTTCTATGGGGTGGAGCCGTAAACGAAATTTTTCAAAATTATTTCTTAGTAAGTAACTATGAGCAAAGAGGAATGTCCGATTCAAATTTAAACCCCGGAGGCCCAACAGTTATTTTGAAGTCCTGTGGGGCGGAGCCCTAAAGAACTTGGAAAACTGTATTTGAAAAACTGTTTCTTAGAGAGCGAGCACCCGTGAGCAAAGAGAAACGTCCATGTTAAATATCGACCCCGGAGGCAAAAAAATAATTTTGAAGTCCTGTGGGGCGGAGCCCTAAAGAACTTCGAAAACTGTGTTTGCAAAACCGTTTTCTTAGCACCCATGAGCAAAGAGAAGCGTCCATGTCAAATAACGACCCCGGAAGCCCTAAAGTAATTTAAAGTCCTGTAGGGCGGAGTCCTAAAGAACTTCGAAAACTGTATTTGAAAACCGTCTTTTAGTGAGCACCCATGAGCAAAGAGAAACGTCCATGTCAAATATCGACCCCGGAGGCCCTAAAGTAATTCTGAAGTCCTGTGGGGCGGAGCCCTAAAAGGGATGTTTAAAGCACTTTTTTGAGCACCTAAGGAAAAAGAGATCACTAAAAATTTCAACCGTGCAGGTTTCCTAATTCGTATTTAAAATTGGCCATGCGGATAGCGTTATATTAAAATTTCGAAAGCCTGTGGGTCGGAGCCCTGAAGGAATTTTGTTAAATCATTTCTTAGTGAGCACCTAAGAGGCAAGACGAACCTGTGTTTAATGTTTCAAGTAAATACGTTTGGTAGTTCCTGAGATTTCATGATGAGTCAGTCAGTAATCACTCCCCGTCAGGTTTAGCTTGGTCGCTAAGCTCACTCGCCGCAACTATCCTCTATAGTTTCTTATTACCAATCTCCCCTCAATAATTTGAATCAGAACAGCTGTTTACAAAATTAATATTCCTTAATGTAATCATATGTTCCAATACAAAAATGTTGCTACCATAAGAATAACATGGTAACTTTGAAGACGTGTGGGGCGGAGCCCTGAAGGAATTTTCAAAAAACCATTTCTTAGTGGATGCCTACACCCTAAAAGGAACATCCATACAAAATTTCAAGGTTCTAGGTCTAGTAGTTTAGGCTGTGCGTTGATACGTGAGTCAGTGGTATTTGACAAAGTAGATTTCTAGTTTGAATTATCTACTGCAAAGTCAACTTTAATTAATGTGTGGAATTTAATTAGGTTTTAAATCTTTAAGCACATAGTTTAAAATAAATTTCCCGCTGTTTTTGGGTCGAGTTTACAGTATTACACAAATTAAGGCCTTTCATTGAATAAACGTACCAACTGAAAGTTTTTCCATACTCCAGCTAGTAAGTCCCCACAGATCAACATGTCTTGACACACAACAACATTTTATCGTAACAAACTCATGTAAACCAACATGGATTTGTTTATTAGTCCAAATCATATATTCTTTCAGAAAAAAGGAATGTGAGGGACAATATTACCAATCTTATACTGTATAGTTTATTCCATATTTTCCCTTCTTTATTTATCTGAGGCCCCTGTGGGATAAGGAAATTCGGTATTACTCCAAAAAATAATAAAGTCCGAGAGTCTGACAACCAGTTTGAAGGGCACAATTTAATTATGATCCCATACATCAAATCGCTAATCATCTGGCAGACTGTCATCAGCTGATAAATTGTCGGCGGTTCACTGATTCCACTGTTCCCCAGTAATGTCCCCGGATGATTATTAACTCTCATTATTGTGGGGAGGAATAAAAAAAAAGTTTCAACAGCAGCGGATAATCATTGTTATTTTAACGTTAAAATGTTTTACTTTGAATAAACTAGTTCGAAGTTGAATTAATGTTTCGGAAACGATTATTTACATTGATAAGAATATTAATAAAAAAAACCGACTCATTAATGGATGATAACCAGAGCTACAATCACCAAAAATAGTTTTTTTCTTATAAAAAAAATTATTGATTAATTTACAATTCAAATAATATGCTGTTAAGAGCTTTGAAACGTTTGAGGTATAGTTTATGAATGTCTTTAACGTTGGTTTTTAACTTTTACGTATCATTTTATATTTGATTGTGTTGTTATATGCAAATGTGAAAAATATCATAGTTTATGTAAAATACCCAAGATTACCTTAGTGGGTCAGTAAGTTTTCTTAAGTTACAAACAAATTGGTAAACATACTTACATAGCAATTTTAACCCGTAGGCCCTACAAGTTGTTTTAATAATTTATATTTCGTAGTAGGCCTAAATTATGTTCAACTACTCTGCTATAAATTTGAATTTTTATCTCAATTTTGTTTCTGCAATATTTACATTCATCTACCTAACATGCAATCATAGTCAATTGAACATGTTGTATCAGTATTGCAAATTTCATCACCAAATTATATAATGTTAATTATAGATTGGCCTAAACAGCTGTTTATTATGTTAACATAATTTTCCCTTTAGTAATACAATCATTCTAATGTAAAGTAACTTTATAGCAAATTTTGACTTTTATACCTTGCACCGGTAAAATAAAGACCGGAAGAACACTCATTAGACATGATAAAATTACCGGAAATAATGTGTACATAAAACACTTTAGCATTTGCCCTTATTTACGACACGATATGGTTTTGAAATGACCCCGAGCTAACGTACACATCCGGGAGGTTGCGTGCGGACGCGACAGCCGCCGCCGCCGCCGCCGCCGCGGTCGCAACGACTCCAACACGTCCATTGATAAACCCACACCGCGTCTCGGGGCGTGCCTGGGCCGGCCGGCACTCAAAGCGGGCTGTGATGCGATACGCTATGCTTTGGTACTCGAGAATCGCTCAGCTGCATCAAGGGGAATAGAAGACATTTAAGAATGTTTTAAGATTATTGATATTCGTTTATTAATTTGTAATTGTATGTTGTAAAGGCAATCCGACCACATTTTTAGTAGGCCTATGGTCTTCCTCCAATTTATAATAGATTTTCTGTCAACCTGTAATGAATGTGAACATCATTTCTTAAAATTTTGGTATTTATTTATACAAATAAAAAGTAGCTCTTTGCAGAATTTTTAATTATTTTATCTTTTATTCATAATTAAGAGATAATAATTAAGAAATAAAACAGGTTGAAAATTAATAAGTCCGAATAAAGTATATACTAGGAACAAGTTTGCAAATTGCGCATTTTGTAAAGTATATCTTTATGTTTGTGAGAAACTCGCCTACGGTAAAATTCGAAGAAATTATATGACTTTAAACATTAAACTATCAAGGAGAACATTTTCATATGAAAACAAAAATGAGTCTGCTTTAACAATATTTATTTTGATCATGGATTGGGCGACAGATGATCTATTTTTTCAATCTGACCTAAAAACTTCACCTGAAGGTAATCATGTGTTAAGTTGTTTTTCACATTTAAAGACAAATTTATAAAGAAAGTTGGTTAACATTTTAAAGCGCCCTCTAAAAATAAATCAAAGGTTAGGGGGTTTAGGCTGAAATGAAATGACTTTTTTAATCACCATTCGTCCATACACAAAACTTACACCTTAAACTTTAAAATGACACCTCAATCTTAAAAATCGGCTAAGTATAGTTTCAGAGAAAAGTGGATGTAGGTCTAAAGGACGAAACCCTTATAGAAAGAAGGAGATAGATGTTTGTTAAACTCTATTTATATACAAATTTGTATTAAATTTTAATTTAAGTATAACATTGTGCAGTTATGATTATAATCTGAAAGTCTGAATCGTTGTGAAAAGTTCAACACCTAGTGGCGTCCATATAAATATAAATCACACGTATAATAATTTTTTTCAAACACTGCTTCAATAACTGTTTTACCTACGCTGCAGTTAGTTCTCCTTCCTGTGATTATTCAGCCAATCGTTTAAAATATTTTTTTTGCGTAAATTACCAAATCGCCATAAGATTAGTTTTTTGGTCGTTAACTTTTAGTTCCACCATTTCATAATATAGTCCAAATTATTTAAGTGTATAAGCTAAATGTTTGCAAACGTTTTTAGGACACAAAGAATGCCCAATGTGAAAGTCTTTTTACGTACACGACCTGTGGTAGCGATTTATCTAAGTTCGACTCAAGATATACCCCCATCATTCTTTACAATACACCAATAACTCGTACACGTTCGGTTCTACATCGAGCAGCGGGAAGAGAGCAATTCGGGCGACAAAAATTGAAATACACAGTCTCCGCTATCACAGATCTTCGGGCTCTTATTCACCGAGCAAACACAAAGGAAGAAAAATCACTTGTTTCAATTGCCAGAACGAGTTGATATATTCCCGGTAATATTCATACAAGGGCCGTTAGATTTATACGCGGCGCGGCGCCCCCCACCGGCCGCGACCCGCTCGGCAACCGCGCTACGGCCTCAGTATTCAATAATACTTGTCATATTTATTCTAATCCCCGCTTTCGACAGACCAAATATTCTCTTCTTTATATTCCTGCGTCACGTGTCGGATTAGGCAGCCTGTTTGTTTACAGCGTCTCACGGTATCCCGGCCCTCGCCCGGCCGGCCCCGGGATCTAGATTATCCCACAATGCGATAAGCGTATTACACCCGAGTGTTATAATGTGACCGCCTCAATCTACAGCTAGTTCCTCCGGGTTAGGGTCTGAGTAGACAACGTCACGTTCTTCTATAATGGTTTTTCTGAGTTAACGTATTTAGGTATGGTGAGAGGTATGGTGAGAGGTATCAGAAACAAATCAGCGGAATAAATGAATACATTTTTAATATAAATTTTATTATAAATTTTTATTGTATTCACAAATATCGCTTGGTAATACATTGATCGTTACAATTGAAACGGGATGAATGTATTTTGTTCAGTAAGAAGAAGCTTTGGAAAAGTAGTTTTTCAAAATGTTATTATTGGGCACTACCCACCTTCAGGTTTATGGCGAAGTTTTGTAGAGATGCGGCGAATTCTTCAGCCTTGTCAAATAAAAAAAGTAAAAAAATAAAAAACACAAACACACACGGACATTTATACGAACACAGAACACGAATAGACTACAAAACACGCCAAATTAAGCCCGACGTTTCTAGTTTATTCGTGTTCTGTGTCCGTGTAAATGTCCGTGTGTGTTTGTGTTTTTTATTTTTTTACTTTTTTTATTTGACAAGGCTGAAGAATTCGCCGCATCTCTACAAAACTTCGCCATAAACATGAAGGTGGGTAGTGCCCAATAATAACATTTTGAAACATCAGTACCCCACCTAAAACATGTCTTTTAAGGAAAGGAAAAGTAGTTTTATAAATTGTATATCAATTTTTAAGTGTCCTAGTGGAAGAAAGAATTGGAAAAGATCATGAAATATGCAAATCCCTCTAAGAAACTTTGTAAAGTTTAAAAACCACATGTTACCAGAATTATAACGCATTCCCCGTAAACGCATTAGCATAATTCGACCAATTCCGTAATACCTTGCAGCTCTTAAGCGAACTTTTCCCATCAATGTATTTTCTCTTTCCTAACAATGTACTGGAGGAGAAGTTTAGCGATAAATTCATTTGCGTTGAGCGTGGAATGTAAACCAAAAGACTTTACGTTGGAAACTTGAGGAGATATCGTTCTTACCAGCTTTTCCACTTGTGTAATTTGTTTCACTGACATTCTTCCAATTATATGCGTGTTTCACGACTTTGGGTTTCGTGTTTTAAGGCGAATTTATTTGTTCAGTGATCCTTGGTAATCCTTCTCGATATTTTAAAAATCGAAATCTATTTTACAAAAACAACTAATAGCTCTTAACTCTATAAAAAATTCGCTTGGTTTAGATACACAAGTGTTTGAAGTCACAGTTCTCAAATTGACATTTGTTGTGTAACGTAAGGGTTTCGATTTTGTATTTGCATTAGCTAAACAATTTTTGCTCTTATTTTAGAAACAAAGACACAAAGTTGGTTCAAAATTATATAAATTCATACATTTATAGACAGAATTAAATATATTCATTCATTTGCATATTATGGTATAAGAACAGTTAAAACCAATACCTCACAGTCATATTACATACTCCAATAATTTTTCTTTCTCATACCCTGGATTTTGTACTGTTGCTTCGAAATTGCACCTTTTTATACTACGACAATATTCAAATTGTATACGCCCTCACTGGAGTCTGCCGATTAACGAACTATAAGAAGCATGTTTTGTAGGCGCTATCGCTTATCTGCACCGTGATAAAACGCCTGCGATTTGTCAGCGGCGGGATATAATTATCGGTGGCGATAAGAATCGCGCTTGATCTTCTTACGTGGGTGGTGGTGGGGTAACCGAATACTCTAAACTATCGGTCACAGTTAAACGTTTTCCTTGATAAAAACTCACGTTTTCCTTGATCCGAATAAAACTCATTTACTAATCCTTGCAAAATATACATGACTGCTATTCAACTGTACACTTAATACATAAATTGTAAATTTTGATTACTATAGTCGAATACAGTTAACCACTGTAAACTGTTCGCTTGGAGGCATTCAAATGTTCCATCACTCAAGAGGGCCGGTACGTGGTAATGCCGCATAATAAATCGATTAGTGGGAGTCTAGAGGCCCGACTATTTGTCCGACTTAAGCAGGCATTGTGTTGACTGTCAGATGGATTACCTGCTTCCTAGTCTCCTTAAGGCCCTCAACGTCTAGGGGAGATTATAGATTAGAACTAGTGGAATTTACAGCCCAGGGAGCATGTGGCGAAGGATCTGTGGTGTTTATCTTACCGTACATTGTAGATAGTCAGTTGTATCCAACTATTTTCAATTCAACTAAATCTTAGATATTTAATTATTAATTTATTTATTTTTTCCATCGTAATTCAAAGAATGCTTCTCAACACCGTATACATTAGTGATGTTTCAACGTTCTACAATAAATTCACTTTATTATTTTTTCTCAAAACTTATTGTCTAATATGAGTTTTTGTTTTAGCCTTGGACCTGTGACGAGTGATGAGTTCCCGCGTGGAGGAGAGAGGTCTGACCAGTGGCCGGCACCACAAATTACCCCCTCGGCTGCGTGGTCAAGTGTGCAGCAGGTACACGAAATTCGATAGTTGTCAACATCCCACGCGGCTGGCCCAGTCGTTACTCACGTGACCGAGAGAGACAGAAGATACACTGGCCAACGAGAGAGACGGAGACGGAAGATCTGATTAAGCCGTTGCGCAGTAGTACCTTCGCTGGTTTATTACCTCCGGAATGGCGCCCGGTCCTCAAAAGATGCACATTTATTAAACGGTATTTAGTGACTGCCCTACCCATTGTTAGTGTCAGCACAGCTGATTACTAATTTTAGAAGCCAACAATATGTGTAGTACACTACTATAAAATTTTACATGATTACTTTAAATTTTAAAACGATTTAAACCAACAATCTCGACTGAACTTGAAAACTAATCCGATTCAGTCAATGATATCCAAAGTTCATTTGATACTGCAGTAAAACATGTATCAATTCACTTGCATTCACTTGCAAGGATAACAGTTTAAAGTCAAAATAATATAGATCAATTAATTGTGGTGGACCTTTTCAATTCGCGGGTTCGTGACAAATTGTTTAGGATGCAATGTCCTTTAAAATTATGTATCATATGACATAGAAGAACAAAGTTTTTACCTTGCTTTAGGGGACGACCCTGCTGGAAGTTATCAGAAAAACTGCATTGGTCTACGTTATAGCACACACCATTTTGAAGGGATTTGCATTATGAGCAATGTGAGCAATGTTCTATGAATCCGACATCGCAATTATAATTATATCGGGAGTTGTTATTTGTTTTTGTTTTCGTCAATTGATTTAAATTCAAAGGTCATTCACCTGCCATTTTTGACTTGGCCATCCTCTTAATGTCGGATTTGAGGCATTGTTCTCGATTAATAAAGACCTTTTATTTTATATACATATTGAACTACGCTTACATTTAAGATTCTCTTTGGGTCGACCCCCTAGATAGGTACAAATCCTATACATGTTTGGAAAAGGTATATCTTTATTGCTCATATCCATGAACAACGTTTCATTACTTATACTAAATTGGTTCAAAAATAATTAAACAGTTCCGGGATTTTTTAACACACTTAACATAAAGAGAAAAGGAATAGGCCTAAATGATTGTAATATTGTAAAGACCATCAATTAACATTAAACATTAAATGTCTTTACTAAGTGACGTCTAAATATTAATTTGACAACGATAAAGTATACAAGTTTGACATAATTAAATTCATAAACATAACAATAATAAAGAATTTAATTTTCAAAAGTAGCTGAGTATGTCTTTTTCACATCTTTTATTCAATTTTACAAATATTTCTTCCCATTAAAAAAATTAAGATTTTTTTTAAATTCTTTAATTTTTATCTACATTATTATATGAGATAAGTTTAAAATAAATTGTATTCATATTAAAATTTATACAGTAGGTAATCATGTTTTTTAGTAATCCCTTTCCTCATTCTGTAGTGTATGAGACACGTATGTACCTTAATGCATGGACTTAACGATTTACAGGTAAAATTTAAGTTTTCTTGGTAACATATGTTAGTTTGAGTCTAGTACATCAGTTTACAAAGGGCGACAGAATCAACGTGGGTCGCCTACTCTGCTTTGGTACTCTCACCAGTGAAGGAAAACTTGGTATTATTATGACTTGAAATGATTTTGTATTTTCAAAACGTGGGGACACTGAGTAAATGTTATTTATCTTGATTAATGTTTGTGGGTTTCGTGTAGGTACGTCAACAACCCAAAACATACGGAGGCGTGTTTATTCGTCTGTTTGTTGTGTGTTCCTTCTTGATACGGAGTTTATTTATAATCTAAACCAACTCGAATTTCAACGATTAACCACTTCCAATTTATTATCATTGTGTATTTCAGACATATTTCAGGTTTGTTACAGTTGAATTTGAAAGAGTAATAGTTATCATGGGGAAATAGCAGAAAAGATTAAAAATTATAATATTAGTGTGTAAACATCATATGGAAAAAAAATGTCTACGATATTAAATTTTAAGTTATATTAGAAATTATAATGTTTGGATAAGTATAGCTAGTCACACACTTTCCCGCAACCAAATTTTAAATATGACCCTCCTCAATGAATGAATTAATGAAAACTCTATTTCGAAATAGAAAATTACACAAAACAATACAAATATTCTTTAAAAATAAATTCCCCAAATGGGCACACTTTTGGCTAGGGTAATTATTATATTATTGTTTGATATAAAATCTATAAAAAGGTCAAGATAATGTTTCATTTATTTAATTGTAAAATCAAATTAGTCTTTATTATTTGAGAAGGATAAAAAATACCCTGTAAAAGATGAATGCACAACATATTATAATTTAAATTAATATTAATAGACCCTAATAATAACCAACTAAAGAAATCTGGTTAAAAATGAGGTTCAAAATGAGACGTGGCCCATTCACACGTGACTCATACATACAAATTAATGTATGCAAGACCTTATGACCGTATATACTGTAATTATCTTGCTAAATCAATTAAAATTAGCAATTAAAATTTTTATGGAATTAAATTAATAATGACAGGTGTGAAAGTTAATATAAAAATTTATTGTGTAACACTGTTACAATGTATTTAATGTTATTATTTTTTTTTTTTTAACTAGAGTATAGAGTGATGGCACAACACTGATAGTGCGGAATAGACTTTAGGGTGAGGCAAAGAAACAAAAACAAGTGTGATAATATAATTATAGCTTGCACAGGTCAACCATTTTTTTTTTTGTTCTAAAAATATCATCGGATGTTGTCCTGTTCTAAATATCAAACAGTACAACTTGATCTAAATACAAGCAGTGTTGATACTGACTTTGCAGCTACATAAACAAACTATTCATGCTGTCAGTGATTTTTATATGGTGTTTTTAAGTTGTAGTCGGTTGACAGCTATAAAGGGTGCTTGAAACGAATGTGCAAGAGTAAAAACGAGTGCGCAAAAGGAAACAGCGCAGAAATAAACTGTTTGGCTTTCTGTAATGCTATGAAAATAACCGATTGGTTAAGTATATGTAGGAAAAGTTTATGTCGATGTGAGTTCCAGTGGTCTCCCCCCGCAGAGGTGACGGTGTGTCGGCCACCCCCGCCCAGGCGACACGGCCCGGTGGTCCTGGGTCCCGCCGGTGGCCCGGGTCAGGACAATGCCGTGGCCACACACCCGCCGCCGATTGACACCACGGATCTGCTCCCCGGGGATAGAGGGCCGATTTCGCACGCCCCACATCTGCGGGGGCGCCGGCATGTGTCTGGCTCGAAGCTGTTTCCAATTCACCAGTTAAACATTTGTTTCGAGTTAGAATCCCTCTAAAACATCTTAAATGTAATTAAACCGTAAACTCACTCCGCTTAATTAAGTTTAGCCCCGAAACCGCGCTTTAGAAGGTTTTTATAGCCCCCGAGCCCTCGGCGACCGAACTTGGCGACACTAAACGCAATTTAGGGCAACTTTAATTACATCTTCGACGCTTGTTAATAGCTGTATAAAAACCCGGGTAAATTGGATGTCTCTTTGCCTACATCGGCTAATTTGAACGAGGCGGGTCTCTTACGCAGGGCATTCTTCTGCAGATTGGTTTCATTTTAGTGCTCCTCTCGCGTTTAAACTTTTTATCGTTCTGGCTGAGAAACAGAAACACATTAAAGTAATAAAATATGGCAGTATAATGCTAATGGGGCAATATCTCTAATCTGTTGATGCATTAAACAAGGAACTTCGCTTTCAATTAAGCGTTCGGTTTCGTTCGTAAAGTTGTCTATTATATTTTCCTTACGATGGTTAATAAAGTAGCTAAAATCTGTAAGTTATAAAGTCGTCATTATAATACAGTTTGAAGACAGTTACAACTTTTATGGAACATTTAAATGCACTCAATGATTGAAATATGGGTTAAAAAATAGTTCTAGTTTCACTTATGTCTCGTTTTTGTAATGGTACTCGATGGCGGGATTGCATTTACTTTGTAAACTTTGCTCGTTCTCTTTTGCTCATATACTCTCCCTCACTCGCACTTTACAATATTTTAACTTACACCTAGAGGTACTACACTATGTTTAATTGTTCAAACTGTAGCACGTGGATTTTGCTTCTTCAGTTACCAGTTTATTTTAATATAGTTAAATATTTGTTTGCTTTTATAATAAATTGCATTTTGACAAATTAATTCTTTTACTTAGTTTTTATATACAGTATCTAAATAATTATAATCACCACTATTAAGTTCAATTCAAAAGTGATAAATCATTTCTTTTATAGATATAGTATTATTCTGTAATTAATAGTAATGGCTACAATGCAAAACCACATGATAATAGTGGAACACTGGGAACACTTGGTCTTTGATAGTTGATTCGACTGTTTTCAGATTTTCTTTGTTTTGGTTTTAAACTCTTAAGACCAATGTTAAAATTTGTTAAATTACTTTTAAACATTACGAGGTGGCCCGTGCGCAAATTGCGCATTTTATGATTCTGTATGAGTGAAACCAATGTATACAGTGAAACTCACCTACAGTACGTGAATGTTGATTATGAAGTGACAGAGATCTATTTTTGTTTACTATCTTTTAAAATTTATCTGAAGGTAATCAGCTCTTAAATTACAATTCGCATTAAAGAACTTGCAATTTAGTCAACATTTTAAATAAGAAAAGTTGGTCAACATTGGCCCTCTAGAAATAAATCAAAAGCGAGGGGGCGAAGCCCGAAACAATATGACCTTTTTAATTACGATTCGTCACTGCGGTTTATCCAGCGAGCACATAACATAATAGAGCAGCTACACGGAGCGCAGCAGTGGGGCAGTCGTGGTGGCGGGACTAAGCGGACCAAGATGGCGGCTCGGCCCTATCCCGAGCGTCTTCGCCACACCGCCGCGCTGACTACGCTACCACACGAGGCGTTAGCAAAACTTTGTTCTTTAACAAAACTTTAACAAAAGGGGTTAACTCGACGAGGATTAATAAATCTAGAAGAAAATAAGTATTTTTATGTAAGAATAAAACATCATTGTAAGTTAAGTAATGAAAATCTTTATAAATCAAAGGTTAGACAACACCTGAACAAAACTGTGCTTTTTTGGGACAATAAATGTTGATTGGTAAAAAAATGGATCGACTTATTTAACCAAAATTACGTATTTAATTTTATAAACGAGAGTTATGTGAGTCATCTTCGCCCTTGTAAAATCACGGAAAACATGCCGTAGCATTCCCCTGTTATGACGTTGTTTTTTTAACCAAAAAAATATGTTTGTAAAAAATATGTTTTCTTGTAAATTAAAGCTAGATATAGTTCCTCATAGCGGTAAAAATAAATGGTATTAGTAGAAAAAAATCTTAACAGTAAGGAAAATTGAAATACCTTGCAACGTTGCTGATGAGGGTAATATTTTAACATTTTCAATATTTAAAGGGTCTACGAGAGACCTAATATAAGTATTCAACTTAACGAATGCCAAATTTAAAGAATATCAATTGAAAATGGAGTCCGAAATAGGGGAATAAAATACCATGTTTTGCCTAAAAGCAAACACGTACCTATATGGTTAACATAGCCGACTGCGCTACTATGCGTAAAGGTGAAGTTGATTCGTAAATAAAACCCTTTTTACTTCAGTACGGTTTTTTACTTATTCCTAAATGATAATGTATTTTACTAATTCCAATGAGAAGATTTTTAAATAAAACATATAGCCTGCTAGTAACATTGTAAGCAACGAAAAATACTGCATAGTGATAAGGCAGCGGCCGGCGCGGCTCGCGTCAACCGACTGAGGGGCGCGGCGGCGTTTGCTGCTCTTAAACCTGCATTTTTTGAGAAAACCATACATCGTAGAATAAAAAGGCAAAATTAAAAATTAAATCAGGTCATTTATGAACAACTTTCCCGCTGACAAAAAATCTCTGACCAAAAAATAAAAAACTTTTCCGCAGGATAACTTTTTAATGTTTGTTTGAAACATTTAAATTATAATTCCACATTAAAATATTTATTACTAAATTTATGTATGTGTTAAAAAAATTAATGTTTACTAGCGTTATCCTAAGGGTCTACAGTATGTAAATGCAAAATTTCAACAATATTACTGCAGTATACTATTTTTAATGACAGTATATTTGCTGGTGTGGTTTACTGCGGACTGAGCTGCCGCGGCCGAGACCTCAGCCCGTTTGACGGGCCAACATGGCGGATTCTGCCCCACTTCGGGTGCACAGCGTTCAAGCGCCTGTCTTCTCTATTATGTTATGTGCTCGCTGGGTTTATCCTAAGCTTTAAAATGATACCTCAATCTTAAAAATCGGTTCAGTAGGTCGAGAGAAAAAGGGACGTAACAGACGAAACCCTTATAGAAATAAGAATACAGATTATGAAATAAGATTATTCCCAGCATAGAGACCTTTATATATATATATATATATATATATATATATATGTATAAATGTTTTGTACAAAAACTACGTTATTTGCAAAGTTTGAAAAATAGTGAGAGCCGTTTTATAGACCAGTGTACAAAAATTAATCGTATTATAGTATGGTATAGGCCCTACACACGACACCATACTGAATAAACCTATTTTAAACTTTTAATACCATACATATTTTGTGTTTTTCTTTTTATTTAATGAAAAATAATTTATATAATTAATGCGGGCGATTGGTAAATATTAACAAATATTTTCATGTATTACACATTGGACTTAACTAAATTCATTAGTGTATGCAATTATTATGGGATAAAACATTTTTACTTTAATAGTCATAAGAAAACAATAGAAACATGCTTTATCATGCCATTACAAGACTAGTTATAATGATAAATAATTTAAATATTATAGTACAAACAATTATACGATCTCTAGTATTGTCAAAGGGTGTTATATTTAATTACCGTTTACTTATTTTATAAAAATCGTAAGTATGAAATTATTTAGTACCATTTATGTAGATCCCATTTAAAGATAAACTGAAAACGTATGTAATATAAGAATCTTCAAATTATAAATTATTATTTAGATCTGTTAGGAAAACCTATATTTATTTATTCATTGCAAACCCTTTTATCTGAATATAATTTAACTCTGAGACATTTTTCAATGTGAAAGTTACATCTTTTCTAATGAATATCATAATAATTACATAAACATTAACATATAAAATATTTGTTTGATTGAACTTTACAAGAGACATAAAGACCATGAAAACTATTCGAAAACAATCATGCAATTGACATTTATTGCTACAAAGTAAACTCAATTAGAGCAGCGACAAAATTAAAACCGCAAATGCGGCGACCATTCTGTCGCGGTCGCTCAAAACACTACTCCTCTTTCATAATATAACTAATAATTGAACATCTACTCTCTTTGTGTTTAATTATCTTGGGTTTTAGTGTCTAAATACAAATTTATAAAGTCTCGCTAATTTAAATAGATATTATGATATTACGATATGTATAATTAGCGTAATATCTTCTATAATTCGTAATTATTTTACAACTTATTTAATAAAAAAGTTAAATCAATAGTTATAGTGATGTATTACAAAAGGTTTGTTTAATTTTAAATTGCACGGTGTAATTTATGTATTTGTTATCATAATGCCCTTTAACGATTAATTGACGTTTATTAATGAGATTTAACGTAAAAATAGTATTTCTTTTTTCACAATTAGTCTTAAATATATATCAGCTGACCATTTTAGATGATTTATTTTTAAACATAAAAATACGAGACGTGCAGTAAAAGTTAATCTATCAATGAAAAATTTACCATGCAGTGATAAAACATTATTGCCTTTCAACATAAATCAGACATAAGAAGAAGGGGAATGCAAAGTAAAACAACCTAAAAGTTTCATGTTATAATTGTGAACATGATTTTGCAGCAATAAATCACATTAATGCAAACGGATTGGTAAGATATACAATAAATTTTCATGACATCAGACATTACTTTAAGCTGTAGTTTATGCAATTAATATTGGAGCAATTGCATAATCTGAGTATTACGAATATTGTTTTGAAGCTATGTATAGCTTGCAATTACATATTTATTTTAACACTGATAACGAAACTTTTTTTACTGGAAAACTGGATTATTTAATTTGAACCATAAAGAATTAATTATCTATGTTAAAATAGAACACCCATAACCAAATGATCTATCAGGGCAATGAATAGTAAAGTTAGACAATAAAAAGATATATCAAAGGGTATAAAAAAGATGGCACACAGTCTCACCCTTGCAAAGAATTACAACCACAATATGTTTTCACGTTAGTTGAATAGGTATAAATAAGTCAAATTAATTTTTAAATTTTAAAAAGATAGCTTACATTATTTGAAATTCTTTCAAAAGATTTCCATTTAAGATTTGGTAATATCTGAGGTAGGTTAAAATTCGTTTCGTGCCCAAATTAGTTAAGCTGTGTCTTATGGACTTGAAAATGTATACAAATAAGTTTTTATCACAGGACAGATTACAAAGTATATGTAGGAGACATTTGACAGCCATCTGGTTTGTGTTTGTTAGGATATATTATATTATTCTTGGACCATTAATTATACTTTCTCCATATCTCAAATTGGGAAATATGCGGTTGTTTGCACTTAATGAGTTTTGACGTTTTGACGTAGACGAGACTTGATTGCGCTTAATCTATTAATAGGAACTTAGTAACATATGTTAAAGTATTAAAAAATAAATATTGGTTCTTTCCAAGAATGAAAATTGCTCTAATTAGTGTTAACTGCATTTAGTTAGTGTAACGAGCATGATTAAAACCGCAAGCGATATAGCGGACGATCGGCGGCCGCCGCAGAGCGCTCTGGTTGCGGTTGTAGCAAACACTGGCGCTGTCCACCATATTGTGCAGTGTCCGCAACACGAAACGGCCCTTCATACAGTCCATAACCAGTTAGTTGGAATATATACCATTGATCACATGATAAACATTACATTTAGTGTTCAAGAATGATGAGGATTTTTTATTGTTAATATTACTATGTATATAACTGTAAGTCAAAAAACGTTGAGATTCAAACATTAATTTCATTAATTTATAAATGTTAGATATAGTTGTTTAGTTTCAAATCTTTTCATAATATTTGTGAATTAAGCATATAGTTTTCGTTACTAATATATTATAAAAATATAAAAACAAGGGTCTAGTAACTTAGAAACAAACTGGGCTAAACGAAGATTAGTTCAAACGGTATAACAATGCCCGGTTGATAAAAGCTTGAAGTCGATTAAAAATACTTTTACTTAGCTTTTGAAAGGTTTGAATCAACTGTGACAACATGTGCCCTTTGTATCACCTCAGAAAAAGAGACGACATAACATTATCGTGGAGTACGGTTGTCTGATGTGAAGTCTTTAAAAATTTTTGTGACTAAAGAAACAATTACTGTTTTACGGGATGAGAAAAAACATGCAGGGACATATTTTTGACTGTAATTTCTCAGCTGTTACAATAGCTGGAGAGTTCATTGTTGTGGCAAATGAATGTTTATTTGATGTCATTTAGAGGTTAGTTGCCTTGGTTAATGGTTAGCTCATCATCGTTCCTTTGGCATAGGGACATTATTTCAAGTATAATGAGTCTTTTATTTCTACGGAACGTCAGTTACGTTTCGTACGCACTTCAACGTCGGCCGTCATGGTGCCATTTCAAATCAAAAAGCAATTCAAATGTTGGTTGGTAATTTCCGGAACACGGCTTCTACACTTAAAATGAAACCCAGATGCAGACCTCGGACAGTTCGAAGGCTTCAAAATATTAAAATTGCGAGTGGACTATGCGTAGTCTGAAGTTTTCAGCCCAGAAACAATCAACTGCTTTAAAAATTTCGAAATTCGTCTGACCGCAGAATATTGCATTTATATTTAAATTTCCATCTCCTACAATATTTATGTCACAGAAACTACATGAGAAGGATTTTGAATGCCTTACTGCATTTCAGTTCAGATGAAGCTCATTTTGAACTGTCGGATAAAGTTAATAAACATAAGACTATTACAGCTTGTGAATAAAGCGAATCTTCTTCAATGTTTAGTTATGTCAGATGAAGCTCATTTTGAACTGTGGGGTAAAGTTAATAAACATAATTTTCGTTATTGCTGATAATCCAAGATTACTTCATGAACGACCACTTCATCCACAAAAAGTGACTGTTTGGTGTGGAGTGGCACGTTTTGGGATAATCGGCCCTTGTGTTTTGAAAGTAATAGGGAAATGGCTGTTTCTGTCAACTCAGCACACCATGTGGAAATGCTTGGAAATTTACTGGTGCCACAGTTACGTCACTTGGGAATCAACCAACGCTCTTTTTGGTTCCAACAGGATGGTGCGACTTGTCACACATCCGAGGAGTCAATGGCAGTTTTAACATTACTGAACTGAAGCAGTCCATAAAGAATGAGATCGCAGCGATTCTTTACTCAATGCTATCAAAAGTAACATCAAGTATGCAGAAAAGATGGGAGTTTTGTATAGATACTCATAGGTAGGCTACTGTCGTACTGTGGGAAGGACGACACTTGAAGGACATCATCTGTTATAAGTAGAAATGGCAGTATAATGTAAATATTTTAATATGGTTTGCAGTATTAAACTATGTTTAGTTTTAGAGTTATTTTACTTCAAAAAATGTCCCTGTTTTTGGCTCATCTTTTCATGATACATAGCAGTAATGGTAAAAAAGTACTAATTATAAATGTTTTCTCCCCATAGAACCTCGTCCTTGGTTTAGAATCACGATTGTTTTCCTTAAGAGTATGCTAAGTCTCAGTTGTCAGATGATTTTGAGTCTGTCATTTTTTCTAATAGAATAAGGTCCCTTCGTCGAAAAAAGCCTACAACAATTTATTTCAGTCATACCTTACAGTTAAAAAATCAGTTTTTTTAGTTTACAACTTGTTCATTCTGCTTCATTGTGATGAAAAGCTTTTCATAAAACCTTTTCAACTAATTTATATTTTCTGGTCAGCAATTAACAAAATTTAATACTGTAACTAAATAAGAAAACATTAGGAACTTGAGTACAATCTTTAAAATAATATCCTAATTTATACGCTTTGTCCTTTGTGATTGTATGAGAAATAGTTTATGTGTATGCCTTTTCCAAACACCCATTGTAACAAAGGTATAACAAATTTATAACCTATCCAAGTTACAAAAATGAAAACACATTTGCATTTTTTGTATTTTTAAAACAAATAACAACCAATGTATTAATGGACTCTGAAAAACAAACAACTGAAAATATTGAAACTACATGATAAGCAAGTTGAGAAATAAAACAGAAGTGAGAACGGAGAAACACACGATAAATTGTAACAAGCTACAAACAGTATTTTGTTAACGAGTCTGCGACGATGTCACATTTTATCTCGTTAAAACTTGCATTGCGTTGCAATCCTGCATTCAATCACGAATTTTAAATTATCGGATTTATTAGGACAAACAGGCTTTGATTGCCGTTGAAAGTTTTGAGTGAGATTGGTTGGTTGGTTATTAACTTAAGGTAAATTTTAATAATGAATGTCAAGTAAATAAATTAGGAATGTCAAGTAAATAAAGTGATTGGTAAAATTCTCTGTCTTAGTCTGTCTGTTAGGACATGTCCTTGCTAAAGTCCATTGAGTTTAGAAGTTCAAAATTAGGTATAATCAAACCTTTACTGAAGTAAACGAACTCAAACTACCACCTGGACCCACTGAATACAATTTTACAGTTTTGTATTTTCAAGCGATATAAAATTTTTTTATAATTTATGTATTTTTTAGATTAACAGGCCTCTTTTTGCTTTACTTTGCACCAACCACATGTTCATTTATTGATCTGTGTGTGGATCGTATAAGACAAAGAAAGAAGATGAGCTGCTATACATGTGAACGTTAACGATGGAAACTTTCTGGCAGAAAGCGGATTCAAAACTAGGACATCCTTGTCATTTTCTCGAATTATGGTGTGCTTAGGACTATGCCAATGACTCGCCAATATTTCTCAAATTTTACTTTAATGTTTTATTGTAAGTTTGCATTACAAGTTTTTTTTTATTGTATTCATATTATGTAAGCATTTAAGAGGAATAATTAAAATTCTTAAAATACAATTTTTGCATTTTTGTCAAATTAGAAATGGATAAAAGTAGAGTGAAAAATACAATTTTTCATCACACTGCATCAATATTAGCTTGGTGGGTGGTTGCAAAATGCAACACATTAGGTTGGTTACGCTATAAGTTGGACTTAAAGGTAAAAAATAATTTTTAAATTTGTTTAGTATTTATTGTTTAGTGTACTGTGATTAAAAATATAGTTAGTAACTCGGTCGAAATAATTTTTCCCTCAATCGTTTCAAGTTCTCTCAAGTACAAAATACTACAAAATAATACGGTCCTATTTCAGATGTAAACTTTTAACGTAATAGTTATTTATGCAACAAGTGCGGAAAGTGCCGATTTGCTGCACTCGAGAGAAATGTTTATGCACGAGCCGTAGGCGAGTGCGGAATAATTTCTCTCGAGTGCAGTGAAAGCACTTTTCGCACGAGTTGCATATTAAATTTTTCCTACGACTGCCAAATATTTATTATACAAGTATAAACGTTTAATATTCACGTTAAAATACCCACTATGTGAGGTCCCTGTCTCAAGATAGTGATATTAATGATATCCTGTATTATGCACTTCCTACATTTAGTTAAAAATTTATTGGATTTTTCATGCAGAAGATTTAACGCCACTGTTTTAGCAGTTTTAGCAAGATCGTCAAGGAATAAGTCAATTAAATCACTAAAGTCACTGTCATAGTTTATCATTGCGCACCTATGTTACACCTGTAGCTTACCTGTAGCTGGTTTGTAGGTTATGATTATGTTGATTCAATCGAAAACGACAACAATGACAATAGATCAGATGTTTATATCCAGTGTTGCCAACTTAATTCCTGACTAATCAACGTTTCCTTGCTGGCTAATGCAAATTGTTTTGTGTTCTAATGTTTAAACACTGGAGTGCGCAAAGTAAATCTAGCGTGCGCAAAGTAAATCTAGCGTGCGCAAAGTAAAATGAATACGGCAATCACCTGTTTTGCGACGAGTATCGAGTGCGTAAACAACTGTTTTCACGGACAGTCGTAGGAAAACATTATT
Organism: Neoaliturus tenellus; assembly: GCA_030545055.2. NCBI lineage: Eukaryota > Metazoa > Arthropoda > Insecta > Hemiptera > Cicadellidae > Neoaliturus > Neoaliturus tenellus. The sequence continues at coordinate 189,767,828 of CM061532.1, read as the reverse complement.
AAAACACCGAGTATAAAATGCCAAGAATATGAGAACAGCTGAGCGCAAGCTGGTCCCACCGCGACGCGGGACCGTGCAGAATCGCAGCAGATGCCATCGACATGTATAATGGGAGAGCGGCCACGTCAATGACAAACACAAAGAGCGCCGAAGGAACCGAAGGATGAGAAGAACTGACTGCAGGATGCAGATTCGTTCCAGATCCGATGGAAGGTGCGGCTATAGTGCGGTGGCGGTCCTAGGAGAGCTAGATATTTACGTCTAATGACACCCGAACTGCCAAACACCCCTGGGCACCTTTGTGAAGGCCACCCCTGGACCGCGAGGTGGTCCCCATTCAACTCGCGTATTATTGACACCTGATGAAAAGGTTTTTTATTCTTCTACCTCGGTTTTGTCTAGACAATAAAAATCCTAGTGAATGGATAGGTTTTTAACAGTTATTTTCCATGTGGCGTTGGAAAATTCATTTCGTGACTAAGCAAAATCAATTTTACACTATTGGAACAAAAGCTGGACTCTGAAAATTGAAAATGGTAAAGATTTTCATTTAAACTATGTTCGCTTGTGTTTTTGTTGAATTAGTCACTGAACATACTTGCTTAACCCTAGCTTAGTAAACTTTCTTATGGTTTTAGAAAAATAATCACTTTGAGTCGCCTGTTAACTTTGAAGTTTGTTTCAAGTTTAAGTTTTAAGTATTATAATGTCTCTCATCACAAATCACTGATGCACATTTCTTGCAGAAAATTAAATAGCAGAAAATTTTAGATTCTTAAATATTTTCACTGAACAAAGTTTAACATAGTAACCATCGATTAAAAACAATATAACACAAAGAAGAGCTAGTTTTAATAAAAATTTTCTCTTAATTGCTAATACATTTTTATAACAATTAAGTGTGTGGAGCCAGAATTTTATTTTTAAAAATAAAGAAGTATTTAAAATTTTTTTCTACCTTGTGAATATGATAAGAGATAACTTCATGTGGCATGCTATATGAGTCGGATAATGAGGTTAATTAATTTGATGGTGTCGTTTTCTTTGATGCAGCTCTATTCTCATTATAAACCTAATCAAGCACAACTGTGCTCTGGGGCGCAACCCTTCACTTAGGCGACAAGCCAACTCCGGTACAGGCTTCGTAAATAATATACATCTACATTCTCAAACTTAATTATATCTACTCTTATGTCTCTGATAAATACAAATGTGCATCTTAAATATTATTTTGCATCCACCATTTCAAATATTCTTAGTATAACAATATTTTTTAGATATTTTAGTTTAATTTGGTGTCTCTTTGCATTGTAGTTAATTTGTTTTACCAAAGTATTAGTGTGTAAAGTATAACAAATGTTTATGAAAATGCACTTTCATTAAAGGCTCTAAAACGCACTGATGTAAAACTTACTTTAAAATTCTAATTAAATCTCTTTATCATGGTTATTGTTTCTTAGAAAACACTATATTCCTCTAAAAAAATCTACATTTGGAACTACATTTTGCCACACTATAGAGATATCTACAATACTTTATTGTAAAGGTATTTTTAGGTGATGAAGTATCTAGTATCTAGTATGTGATCTCCAGCTCACTATAGAAGGCCTCATCTTTAGTAATACACCACAATCCTATTAAAGTTATGAAAAGAAATGATTGAAATAACTGACTAAACTGTTAAGGTATGGACTACTTACACTGCTCTAATATAAATAGCATAACTTCATTGTAGCCAGTTACTCATGAATATTAGAAAAATAATTTATAATTTTGTAATCCAACTTCATACTGGTGGTTTTGGTTATTTATACAAACAAATCTACATATTTAAAACAGTAAGGTAAAAAACCTCTTTGGACAGTTCATCTGAGACTTCTACTGGGCCGATTTACATGGGAGTTGTACCAAAACAAACGTTTTCGGTCCTGTATTAGCAGGTTCTTGTTCTTTCAAGGTTCTTCTGATGGTCCTGGGCCAAACTTTCGCCATATTCTCTTAATTGGTCACCAAGAACCTTGCATGTAATTTTTCTGTTTGCTAATATCAAGTTTATTTCTTCCTACCATATTTTCCGATACGGCCTGATTCATAAACACCATCAAGGGTTTTATTGACCCTACTTACTGATTTTTGTGAAATAGTTAGTCTGGGTCCTTGTTCAGTTTGGGTGTAGCGTTGTTCTTTCAAAAGGGTACTGTCCAAAGAACATTTCCTTGGTGAAAAATCTGTCTTTTTACCAATTTCTTAAGATTAAAAAATAATCAATATTTAGGAAAAAATGTTAATATTATACTATACTCACTTATTACCTAAAGCTTACAATACCTTAATAACAGAACACATTAATAAAAATAACTATAATGAACCTTAAAAATGTTATTCACATATATGGTTAACTTTAAGCTGACAGAGGTTATGCAATTGTACAAATAACAATCTTTAATCTATTAATTTGGCCAGCACTGTATTTCAAATTATTGTTTTTTTTTTTTTTTTTTTTTTTTTTTTTTTTTTTAATACAATAATTGCATAGGTTTGCTAAATTATGCTAAATTTTTCAAGTTAACTAGATTTTTTTCACAAAGATTCACTTAAGGAGTCAACCAGTTGCCTATAACCTCAGAGTAATTCACTCAAAATATTGAATAAAGCCAAATGGCAATATGTACGTTTCGAACACCAATCGATATTCTCGACCATTCGAACCTCGCAACTACCGACTACCGGTATCGAGGCTCGGCGTTCACTGGTCGCTGTTGCATCACCGACTCACGAAGGTGACATTTTCAGGCTAACCTTTCCTTTTTGTCCCGCCGAAAGCGAAACTCCTGCCCCTCCGAGACCGCTTATTAAATTTCTCTGAGCCATTCCATGGTTATTAAAGTCTTCCAGACTCCGGGACATGTGTTTCTTCTGGTTATTAAATTGGTCATTCGGCCGTCTGAGGGGAATATTTGTAATTAGCTACCATTCCGCCAACAATAAAGTACTAGTAACTCTTATCATAAGGTATTATTAAAGATGACAATAAAGACTTTAATATGGATAAAAAAAATACCGTTAAATGCAGTTATGGAATACAAGAAAAACTCCAACATAATTACAGGAAAGTAAATGACTCGTTACAGTTTTCTTATGTTAACAGTCCTTTTTAGATTATATAAAATAGTTTGGTTTGATCAATTCTTCATATGCTATGACTAAACAATTTGGTAAATGGGTCGTGGTCAAAAATGGAATCATATACGATATCTGGAAATTAGTTTTGCAATTTTAATTATAACAGAGAGAGTCTAAATTGGTTTTAAAAATGTATTTAATGATCGCCATTATTAATATCTGAAAAAAACTACTTTACAAATATCTTAAACTGATTAAGTTTTATGAGATGTATAATTTTAACAAAAAATTGAACTCTACTTTAAAAAGTCAGTCTTTAAAAAATTACAGTTTCTTTGCAGATCATCAAGGTTGAAAATAAATTAATTTTTTAAGCTGTCTATATTTGTAGTACACCTGGTAGAACTTTGAAGGTAAAAGAGGTAAAATTTAGTAAATTCAGCTATCAGAATTGTATTTTTAACAATAAATTTACTTACTCCACTTACTGCAATTCCATTGTTAACTATGGAATTGCTGTGTACACTTTATTTGCATTTTCATTTTAATTTTAACCACTAGTTAGGTTGATTTTATTCTGTGAACAATAGATCAAACATTGCGTCAGCATTGACAGAGTAATCGAAGATGGCTTACTGTATGAGTGATGAGCACCGGGCGGCGTAGTGACGTGCAAATCCTAGCCTCCTGGAACAAGCTAAACACAATTTAGACTTTGCTCACCAGGTGGAAGCCGCTGACAGCGATCAAATTGTATTTTATAACGGCTTACAAGTCCATTATATGTCTTTATTAAAAAAGTTACCGTAAGTTCAACATACTATGTATTTAGCACAAAGTGGCAAGGGGAATTTTAGTACAAACATAAAAAGCCATTATCTTTTTTATGGTTTAATGCGGCTTCATACCTTTAAGAGCTAAATTTGAACATACGTGCTTTTTCCAAAACATTGACACAACTATTCGTATTTTTCTAGGTTTATTCATGTTGAAAATAAAATATAAAGTTTGATGGCTTCGCACGGCCGAATTTACCTAGTAACTTCTATAATATTAAAATGACAAAAACTTTGGTTTTAGTTATATAAAGTGGTTATAAATTCATAGGCACAAAGGCAACGTAGAAACATGGGAATTATTTTATTAAATAGTAAATTAAAATTGTTTTATTGACTAGCTTAAAAAATAATATTAATAACAGGTCAGTAATTATAAAAATGTTTGTAAAAAATTTGTGAAATTGAAAATTTTCTTGGTTTTCACCAGACATTAAAACACTCAGACGCTTCTCTGGGTTAAAGACAAGAACAGATTGTTCGCAAGGAAGGTTCAGTACATTGAGTAACTTAAAGAAGAGTTAAGGGGGTTTTGGTGGCATAACCTTTAGCAGTGTTCATAAAAACATGGTCTGTGGTTAAACTTAGACAGTCTCCATTGGGTGCAAAGCCATGAGAAGCACATGGAAACGGCTTAGTTCAATTCTAAAAAGAAATATGTAACGAATGATTTCTTTTATTGTGATAAGACTTGTTTAAATTATTGTATTTAGTAAATCAATAAAACAAACAAAAACTTCTGATAATAAATCATTGTAGCACCTGCATTAAATATTACAATTTGTAAAAAAGACGCTTAAGAAACTTTGCAAACTAAATTTCATTTAGTTCAGTAAAAACGGAAGATTATCCTATAATTATGAAAGTTACGACATCTAAACAGAGTTTGCATCAAATTAGTTTGTGACCTGAAACCTCATCACATTTCTCAATAAACTTTCAACTTGCTCCTTAATAAAGCAAAGTAAATTTTCATAAGAAACTGTTGCGATTTTCATAATATGTCAATAAATCATAAAAACCTTTCATACTTGAGTTTTAGTTCATCAAATTAAAAATATTGTGTGTTTGAATACGTTACAACAGTTAAATATTTTATTTAAATTTGTTTTAACGTTTTTATAGTGATAAACCTTGGTTTATCATTCAAGTTATGAGTGAATATAAGTACTGCATGACTAAATGGAAATAAATAGCGTTATACCTGTCATAAATAAAAATATAAAGTTAACATTTTTCAACTCCTTTGCAGTGTTTTTTGTATAGAATTGATTTGAAATATTTTCTGTAAAGATATGCAAAATTTGTTTTTGTCAATTAAATCTCTTTTAATCAATAATTATAAATAAATCAATCTGTAAACACTGTATCGATGAAGCCTGTCAAAGTCTCTTGCAACACCCAAGGGATCCACAAGATATTTCAGTGTTATCGTAACAACATACCCTACTATAATTTATATTGACGATTTTATCCTTATAAAATATAGTTCTCTACACAAAATATTGCCTAGTGATAAGACACATGAAATGAAACAACGATAAGTCCCGTAAATTATAAATGATCAAGCTAAAACTTACACTTAACAAGATCTAAAAAAAAGAAAGTCCATAGATATATATTTTTAAATTTTCAATGTTTTAAGATAAGTTTAGTTAAATAGTGTGGGAGATAATTATTTTTAAACTTGTGGCTAAAAGTTTAATTTTCTACAATTGTTTTTAATGTCCTATAATGTACCATAACTAGTAAAATCAAATTTTCTTAATACTATAAAAATATTACACTAGCTATAAAGGTATTGAACCTACACCGCGATTACTATACATAGGTAGCAAATATATAAACTATTACGGAGTTATATTAACGTGTCCTGAATATATAAAATAACAACTACAAAAATAACTTTTTAGCAATAAGAAATTAATAAACAAAAGAGTTAAACATTACAAAGCTATAAATACAATTTTATACAATGCAAATAAGTATTCCTTAAAGCTCTGGGTGGAAATAATTATAAAATCCAAAACTAGTTAGTTTTCTCTCGGTAAAGGAACAAGAGAGAAGTTGCCGCAGTTAGGTTTACGTCACCAACTAATTTAATAGAAACTCTGTTTTGATGTTGCGACTTTTCTAATTATAAAGCTAATTATCCTCAACTGTTCTCTTAAACGTCAAGCTACAATTAGCAGACAGGTGAAAACCACTACGTCATCACCCGGCGTGTTGCGACATGTAGGCCTACCGTGAGTTGTAGGTTTGTAGGCTGCTTCGGTCGAACGTTCAACTTTAATTCAAATTCTGTTAGTTTATTAAAAGTGAAATTGGGTGAAAGTTAATGTATCAAAATAAATACCGTACCACATTACTAGATATAGATTGGAATATAAATAAATAACATTACTAGCAATATAATTTGAATATTAACAGCTATTGTACTGTCTGAAAGTTGTCACTATAGGCCTACTAATTGATTTTCGAAGCTTTGCACTGCAAAACTCTATCATTTTTGCATTGAACATTTTTTATCCCCAGATGTCAAAATTAAGTCAATATTTTCAAAACTCTTTTAAATATATTATAAAGTGTCACTCATTTTCTCAGACAGGCATGAAGCCTTTGTGGGAATTAATTTCACTCACTATTATTCAGCTCATAAAGAAATTGTTCTTAGAACTGTTAACTTATTGCGATAATGGATAATGTCAAATAAAGATGTTTTGATTTTATTTGATTATTTATAATATCGTTAGTCATTTTTGTAATGTTACAATCTGTTTGTGGTAATTGTTGCTGTTTTTTTTGTGTCTATCTACGTCATTGGCATTTTTTAACGTTTTGACGTAGAACGGTCCAATCCCCAGTCTTGTTGCTATCTAACATCGACCAGTAGTTAGAAAACACCATTATTTAATAGCCCAATGACAAATGGCAACTGGGTCCAGAATCGATGCTTAAAAAAGGTACAAACTTTACTCAGGATCGAACCGGCAACCTTTGGATTCAAAAGCGAGCACTATAACCACTCAGTTTCTTAGCCTTATGTTATTCCTATAAGTAGTGGGGAATGGGGGCTTCTGGGCCAGTTCAAGGTCACCCGAGCGATGACGTCATCGATGACGTCATCGAGGTCAATGACCTCATCGATGACGTCATCGATTGCATCATCGATGACGTCATCACCAATGACGTCACATCCATGACGTCACACCCATGACGTCACAGAAATGACGTGCTGATGACGTCATCACCCCTTACGTCACCAAGATGACGTCATCGATGTCACAAAAGGTCAAGGTCACGCTGAAACCTAAAATTTTTCGGCACTTTTGCTGTTTCTTGCACTACGCTCCGAGTTTCAGTCACAGTTACCATGACCTTGACGACTTGGAGCGAATTTGCGATGAGAAACAGCAAAAGTGCCGAGGAAACTTGAAGTTTGCAACGTGACTGATTGCATGGTGACGTGCTTAAACCGTCATGTGACACCGCTTGGGTGACCTTGAACTGGCCCAGAAACCCCCATTCGACCATTACTGCAACCGCGATGCGCACCCTACAACAGACACCGAGCGACTGACTGTCCGGCCCCGCGCACTCTAGGTATATGGGAAGTGGTGGGGGAAATTGCGATGACCTTGGGAAACTTGAAAATGTCAAGCTGGGTAGCACCGTTTCGGTGCTACCTTAAACTTACATGTTAAAGTGTGATGACCTTGAGTTAAAACATAGAAATACTACAAGTTGATACCGTCCCAGAGTTAAAGTGTGGTGACCTTGGGTCAAAACACAGAAATAACACAAGTTGATGCAGTCTCAGAGTTAAAGTGTGGTGACCTTGAGCTAAAATACTGAAGTACTACAAGTCGATATTGCCCCAGAGTTAAAGTGTGATGACCTTGAGTCAAAACATAGAAATACTACAAGTTGATACCATCCCAGATTTTAAGTTAGATGACCTTGAGTCAAAACACAGAAATAATAGACTACAAGTTGATGCAGTCTCAGAGTTAAAGTGTGGTGACCTTGAGTTAAAATACTGAAATACCACAAGTCCTTATTGTTCCAAAAAGTGCGATGACCTTGAGGTTGACTGTGAACCGGGGACTTAGGATTGTCTTTAACAGCATGATGTTTTTCCAGAGTTTAAGTGTGGTGACCTTGAACTGGTTAAAATCAAAACTGCACAACACGGACGTGCACCCTACGACAGCCGCCGAGCGACTGACCTCCGGGCCCTGCGTACTCTAGATATATGGGGAAGTGGTGGGGGAAATCTCAAGGTCATTCAAACGGAGTTTTAAAAAATTCAAAGACTACTCTTGTGAGTCTATAGCGATTTCATTGATAGTGAGTGCTTTGGTATGCCAACTTGATCTGTACTGACACGCTCCTAAATAATGTTTGCAAAAACCTGCAAAATGATTGTTGCATAATTTGCAGCCAGTTAGCTGTTTTAAAATAAATTCAATGCAACGTTCAGGGCAACAAGTGTACTTATGTCCTCTCATCTGGTACACATAAAATGTTTTCAACTCCGGTTTTGGCTTCTTCCAAGACTTGCACTTACACATACACTGACCAAAAGCTTCACATTTTCTACACGCCAGGCCATCCACCACATCAATGTTATTCGGCCATGAAAAACATTTCTGTTCGCAACAGTAGTTGAGTTGACTCTCCATGTTGCTGTGGTTGAAGGTGCGCAATGAAATGATGCTGTAGTCAGTGAGAGTGTACCTTAAATAAACTTAGTGGAGGGGAAAGGTCAAGGTCATTCAAACGGAGTTTTAAAAAAGATGACTAGTCGTCCCCCTCCTTCTCGTCCGTCGTACTTGGAGAGCTGTCAGACGAAGAGCCCCGCGCAGGTGCTCCCCAGATGAAATGTATGTCTATTTGAAAGCGCAGGCCGGGATCTTGTACCATCAACTCCTTTAATCTATTACATACCAATTCCACTTTGTACACATTGTTAATAATCAACACCCAAGGCTTTGGCTGAACATAATGTGTAGTTGAGTCAGCCTCGCAGACAGTTACATCTTCCGGTGATATTGGAGTGTATAAATGTGTAAAATCTCGTTGCTGAGGCTGGCTTGAAGTTGAAGGTTCTGTGCCGACCCTGGTTGCATCAAAATTCAAATCCATTCTACATTCAAGAGGTCCAGGGTACCCGTTGAATACATAGAGTAATTTTTGATACAAGACTTCCACTTCTGTCGCATCTTGTAAATGAACAGTCCACCGCAAGGGAAATGCTTCGTCCGTAGTGGAGTCAACTTGAGAAAGAGTCCTGTCCACCATGGTAGCTAAGCAAGGAATGAGGTGAGCTGCAGTCAGTTGTAACATTATCGAAAAGTAGAGGGGGAAATTTCAAAGTCACTCAAATTGGGTTTTAAAAAAAGGAAGGAGTGGAGGGGGAAAGTTCAAGGTCATCCAAATTGAGTTTAAAAAAAAGGAAATAAGGTCACTCCCCATCAGCCTTGTCGTTGTCTCCTACATCTTTATCCGCATAAGATTCACTGTATGGGTAAATCGGTGACATTGGTGAGTATTGCGGTAAGTGCTGACCGTTGTTGTCCTCCTGCCGCAATGTAACTTGCGACCAATCATAGTTGAAATTCATTTGTATTATGATCCCAGGGTTGTCCCGCAGTATTTCTTTCATCCGTTCGCAAATCGTTTCCAAATAGTGAACACTGTCGATGGATAGTGTCCAAACTGCACTCGTTCCAACATCAGTAGTGGAGTCAGCTTGGCTGATGGTGTTGTCCGCCATGGTTGCTTGTCGAACAAGGAATGACGGGTGATGTGATGCTCATGCAGGAACATGGTGAAGTGGTGGGGGGCGTGGTGGAGTAGTGGGGGAAGTTTCAAGGTCATCCAAACGGAGTTTTAAAAAAAGGAAAACCTACAAAGTAACATTGAAACTTTCCAACTGATGGTGGCGGGCGTTTTCTTCTGCAACCTTGCCGACACATGTGACTATGCCATACAGTATGAAAAGTACAACCATAATAAGGCCGAACAATAAAAGATAGCCGTTGACTATCATGATATTTTCTGAGTGGATCTGCTTTCTTCTTATCGCCCTCTCCTGCATCCTCTTCTCCAACTCGTGGACGAAGTCACAGCATGCGTGAGGACATCTTTCACCTGTTGGTAGGTTTGCCATTGTTGATGTTGTCGGTTTGGCTGTTGAAGATGGAATAAGGTTTCCAATTGTGATGTGCCATGTACACCAATAGTCAAGTGGTGGGGGTAGCGAAGCAGTGGAGGGGGAAGTTTCAAGGTCATTCAAACTGTGTTTTAAAAAACCTATCTTGTTACTGAGCTCATATGTCAGTAACAAGATAGGTGTTTTGCTCTTTTACTTCTTTAATATAATGAAAAAATAAACATATTCTACAATGGTTAGAACAAGAAATACAACTGCTAGTCAGCCGAAGTAATCCAAGTTGTCCGGCTCGGTCTTCATGGACGTCGGTGAGGAAGCTGTCGAGGAGTGTCCAGGCTCTTCCTTTGGCTGCCGGGTGTTCCGTATATTGCAAGCGTAAACTTGCACATTTATACGGTAGCCTCTTGCCACCATTAGCTGCAACTCCTTGTACAAATCGTTCAGCTCCTGTTGTGTCTTGATAGTCACCTCCTCATAGCTGGCACAGCTTACGTTCAGAGACATCCTGATGTTGCTAGGTTGGCTGCTGGATTAGAAATGAAGCCGAGGCACAGCGCTTGGAGGTATATGAAAAAGTGGTGGGGGTGTTTGCATTCAAACAGGTTTGACTTGTAGCGTGATGGTGTGGGTAACTGTGAAATGCAAAGGTCAAAGGTCAAGGTCACCCGCGAAGTTTAAAAAAAATGCAACATATCAATATGTGACAAACTTCACATATTGATATGTTGCATTTTTTGTCTTTTGTATTTTTTTGTTTTTTATGGTTTATTTATTTATAAAACATTACAATGACATATGTACAACAGTAAAACTTAAATCTAACACTGCTGCTTGTCGGCGATGTGGATGGTCAAGTCGGTGGAATTGCTACCCGTGCAACCGTGGGAAACCAGGTAGAGACAGCCGGGTTGGATGGAGCGCAGATCCTCGTTCTGGAGGAGATGGACGAACCGTTTCGGCAGGTAGACTTGGAACTTGGGCTCATCCCCCGGAGTGAACGGTGCCTCGCTAAGACTGCAGCAGATGGATTCTCCAACTGTAGTCTCCATCTTCTTCATGGCGTGGATAATGTAGTGCTTCTCGTCTTTAAGTTCGGAACACTTCTTGACGGGTAGTATGGTAGATTTGGAGTGAGCATTGAACTGCTCAACCAAAGTTTGCAGGAACTGGTGAGATGCCATGGTCGAGATATAGATCGTCTTCTTCGTCTTCTTGCTGGGAGATGTTGTAGTCTCGGAATCTCGAGTAATACTCATGCCAGGTCCCGGTCTGCTCCTCACTTATATAACCCCCGTTACCCCCACCACTCCCCATTTCCCCACTTTGAAGGTAAGATGCGAGTTTATAGGCGTTTTTTAAAGCGCAATGTCTATCTTTTTCATGTTCTGGACTTTTAGTACAAATACAAACATTTTCCACCGTATACTTGTAATTTTTATCCAATTCCACATCATTAACCGGAACATGAGTAAATCCTTCGATCCATCTTTTCTTTTCCAGCCCCTTTGTGTAAATATTGGTAAACTTGTCTGAAAAGTGATGCATAATGTGATACAAGTCCGTGTAACTTGTAAAACCATCATACCAATCAATATGATGGAAATGTTTTGAAATCCATCTGTTGGTGGTAGCGGCTTTACTAGTTAAAGATGAATAAGAACATGGTGGTTTAAATAAAAACGAATAAGGAACACTTGTATTCATGTCCAAAAACACAAGTTCTTTTATAATGAATCTATCATCATTACCGCGAAACGCTTGAAACTCAATAATACCAGGCTTGGACTTTACTTGTTCATCTTCTTCTCCCTTGTCCATTTTGAAGGTCACACGTCTGCTCATTATGAAGTCAGGAGGTCAACTGATTTCCACACCACGGTAGATACTGCTTTTATACCAGGCCGTACAGTTGTTGGCGCGTTGGTGTATATTTAACGTGGGCACCGTCCCCAATAGGCCTAACCCCACAAAATGTTGGTTATTGTTTTAGAAACTAACCATTGTCATTTAAGTTTCCATCTTTATATTTTCCTTGTTTTCGTTTTCATCACTAACACTTGATTCTTCTTCTCCATCTTCCTCTTCTTCCTGTTTTACTGATTTCTTATGTAGTTGAGCGTACTTTTCCAATTGTCTCCACATGTGTACTTCATGAGGAACCCTATTGAATATAGAAGTATCCACAGGCCCGTACAATATAGGTGCGTCCGGTTGTTTGTCCAAAGTGTCTTCCAGATAATCTTTAATAATTGAACTTGAAAACACCAGTTGTCTCAAGTATCTTGTTATTGGTTCAGTTGCACAAGTTAGAATAAAAAACTCTTCTCGATTAAGTTGAATCTTGTTATCATGTCTTGTTGTGTCTCTAAACCGCAACTGATGATCACCACGATGTTTAACAATATCGATTTCCACATTTGAATCCAAAAGGCCTACTCTTGTCTTTCTTCCAAACATGTTACTACTTAAATAGCATTCTAGCAGATGCAAGTGTTTCATAAACGATTCCCAAGCAGTGTCCGTAAACAAAATCATTTTGGGTCCATGAGTTAAAATTACAGTAGGTGAATAATCCGTCGATTTCATAACACCGATTAAAACACTTTTGTCCAAACTGGATGAAATTGGATAAAATATTCGCAAGAATACCTCACTCAATATGTTAGGAGAAATGTTATCTTCAATATCCCTTTTCCTCTTCTGTACATTCTTTCTTCTTTTACCTTTTTCCTCAACATTATTACTGGCGTGTAGTTGTCCGCAAGGGTTGTGTTCATCTCCTTCCGGTTGACCTTGAAGATTTAAAAAGTCGGATATCTCCTTCTCAATATCTACTACATTTTCTGGTGTACCACTAGGAGAAGCCATATTGAATACGATGCTACCCATACAACAACAGGCAACAAACTGATGAGGAGCGACCTGAACGCTCTGCTTTTATACTCGCGGAATTCATTGGAATGTAACAAAACCGGTTTTTTACAATACATTTTTAACAATTCCAGTTAAAGGTGTGTATGTTACGATTTTATCATGTAGAATTAAACAGTATGCAGTTGTATTAGCCGGTATAGCAGCGTTGAATTCCATTTCTATTTTTATATCCACACTTGACGATTTTACCGATTCATTTTGTTTAGAACAATCGATTACAACTATAGGGTAACCATCTAAGTATTTTTCTGGTGATAGTAAAGGTGCATTTGTTTTACCGTAATATGAACTTTGGAATCTTGCATACATATCGTACAATATGCTGTACTTTTTATTAGCGAATGACACATTTAAATTATCGTATGGAAAAAATTGTGAATTTAAATAAACTTTAATATTTTTTAAGTTGCAATGATCAAATTGACCTGCATGTTTGGTGATGGTGTCTCTTCTGCCTGTTTGTAAACCAAATATAATATACCTGGCTCGTTCCACATAATTAGATGTTTTAACAGTCCAAGTGTGGCGATCCGTAGCTGGCAAACTGGGATGTTCATGAAATTCCCAACTTCTAAAAGGAATTACAATATCACGATCAGCCTTTAACTTTCTTAATAGTAGCATTCTATGCTCATCAGCTAATTTAACATGTGGAACTCTCCATACAATCTTGTCTAATGTTAATTTCCATTCTAAAGTTGCATCTGTTGTACCGTCTGGAGCTTTAATAATGTCTTTATCGTTTGAAGATCTCAACAAAACTAATTCCTGTTTAACATTTAATATAATTTTTTTATAATCTTCAGCAAAACCAAGCAACAAACGTAATGGAATATGAAAATCAAAATTTCCATTTGTATCTGGAGTGATTGTGTCTTTTGCAGGTAAAACCCATCCTGCAGGTTGTATTAAATTGGTTTCATTAGGTGATATAGATGTTAATCCCTTTAAAGTTGTTGCAATACCTACTTTTTTAGTGGAATCAACTGTTACACCTGATATTTCATATCTAATTTCATCAAAGAGGAAAGCCATAGGATTATTTATAAATGGAACTGTTGTACCAGTAGTAGTACCGTCCTTTTTAGTAACCTTTCCTTCAATATACAAGTAACTTTCACATGGTAGTGTGTAAATGTCCTGATTTTGTATGGGAATACGAATTTCATCGTTATTGTTTAATTTTGATGAAGTGTAAGGGTTGTGGGTGTGATATTCTTTTTCCCATAGGGTTTCGTCGAATGTCGGACCCTGCGCTATATCCAGTATATCCATAATCGGTTAATTTTAATCCAATTCTTTCTAAGAAACGAATGTTCTCGCGTGTTAACTCCTCCACAGCTGAAGAGCTACTAATGCGGTTTCCCGTAGGTTGTTCGCTTTTAAATGTTAAACCCATGATTTTGTATTAAAGTGTCGATTTTAAATGTAATCTAACCGTAATAGGCTCTTCTCGGAAATCTATCAAGTTACCGTCTTGATCCAATACGTTCAACACGATGTCTGAAATGAAAGTGGTGTTCAACGGTAGATATACCAGGTTTTGTGGTTTTTCAACAATTTTAAATCCAGGTGGTACACTTGGGTAAAAAGTATGTATTATATGGGTATTTGCTCCATCTCTGTAAGCTCCTTGTATAATGTTACAAGCTATGTCTATACTATTGACTTTTAATATTGTTACAGTTTGTTTACCGGAATGTGTTTGATTTGGTTCTAAAATTGCTCCATCTTTGGGAAATCCTAATAAATCACCAATTGAGTTTGGTTGAGTAAAATCTATACAGGGTTAGGCAAAAGTCTGGATACCCCCAGTTAACTTTTTAACGCGTTGCAGTAGGAAAACCAAACTCGGCACATGTTTACAAAATCAAAAACGGCACTTTTTCATCAACTACACAATTTTGCCCCTGCCCCCAAAATGGGGTATTTCGGGGGCAGCCCCAAATTTTCAAATGTAAACCCCTATCGAGTGACCCCTCATTTTAAACGGTTTATCAAGAGAAATTAAATGGCGCAAACCGGAGGTCGATATCTCACCCCTAACCAAAATGGCAGCCATTTCAAAATTTGACATGGGCAAGCAAGTATAAGTATGGACACCCCCAATTAATTTTTTAACACGTTGCAGTAGGAAAACCAAACTCGGCACATGTTTACAACATCAAAAACTGCACTTTTTCATCAACTACACAACTTTGCCCCTGCCCCCAAAATGGGGTATTTTGGGGGCAGCCCCAAATTTTCAAATGTAAACCCCTATCGAGTGACCCCTCATTTTAAACGGTTTATCAAGAGAAATTGAATGGCACAAATCGGATGTCGATATCTCATCTCTAACCAAAATGGCAGCCATTTTAAAATTCGAGAAGGGTAAATTTACATTTGTTAAAATTAAATCGGAAAATAGCTTTTTGGAATTTATAATTTCTTGAATTATTTTAGAATTGAACCTAATAGCAGAAATGAACTAGTAGGTTCAATTCTAAAATAATTCCAGATATTCTCGATTCTAAAAAAGCTATTTTCTGATTTAATGTAAAGTCAATTTACCTTTCTCGAATTTTAAAATGGCTGCCATTTTGGTTAGAGATGAGATATCGACATCCGGTTTGTGCCATTCAATTTCTCTTGATAAACCGTTTAAAATGAGGGGTCACTCAATAGGGGTTTACATTTGAAAATTTGGGGCTGCCCCCAAAATACCCCATTTTGGGGGCAGGGGCAAAGTTGTGTAGTTGATGAAAAAGTGCAGTTATTGATGTTGTAAACATGTGCCGAGTTTGGTTTTCCTACTGCAACGTGTTAAAAAATTAATTGGGGGTGTCCATACTTATACTTGCTTGCCCATGTCAAATTTTGAAATGGCTGCCATTTTGGTTAGGGGTGAGATATCGACCTCCGGTTTGCGCCATTTAATTTCTCTTGATAAACCGTTTAAAATGAGGGGTCACTCGATAGGGGTTTACATTTGAAAATTTGGGGCTGCCCCCAAAATACCCCATTTTGGGGGCAGGGGCAAAGTTGTGTAGTTGATGAAAAAGTGCAGTTTTTGATGTTGTAAACATGTGCCGAGTTTGGTTTTCCTACTGCAACGCGTTAAAAAGTTAACTGGGGGTATCCAGACTTTTGCCTAACCCTGTATAATATTTGGAAGTAATTTCAGCTTTCATCGTATTATTATTACCTTTTAATGTTATATTGTCTTTTCCCATTTTAGTTTGCAAAAATTCATTTATATGATCAATTTCATAGGATCCTGTGGGTAACCTGCACTCTTGTAAGTCTGTAAATTTCCCACTGGCATCTTTTCCTTTATAATAATGCAATAAGTTATTTTTACCTTCCGTAACATTGGGAATAGAGTTGTAAGTTGTAAAATCCAATAGTGCCGCCTCCCAAAATCTTCCTTTTTGCAAGCGTAACGCTGGAAAAAGGATACTTCGTAAAGTGGACGATTTTCCTGTTAATGATACCGTATAGGAAGACATCTCAATAGTGACTGATACTTTTAGCTAGGAATTCTAAACATAAATGGCCGCATATTAATGTGTTATCAGGTTGTTCTCTTTTATAGTTGTAATATATGTTTTTAGCAGATTTAAAGTAATCTTGAAGTTCTTTTGGTGGTGGCAGGTTACCGAAACTATCAAAATAATATACATTGCTGTTCAGTTTCTTATAACACACCCAATGGGTGCCGGGCCCTTCAGTATTATCCAAATTTACGATTCCAGTCTCATTTTTCCATATTTTCTTTGGTAAACTGTCCTTCATGAATACTTCGCGAAAAAATGGTATTTTTAAACAGGAAATATATCTAAATAATTCAACATTGGTCAACGCTTTATGTGGTATAAGTAATTGATTTCTTTTATTTAATATGCACGATACGGTCTTAGGTATATACCTGCCCCGTTTTTTACCATTGACCATATAGTCGGTTTTTTATTATTTTTCTTCGTAGAACGTCTTTTTAGTCTAATATTACCACCATGTTTCTTCATGGTTGATCCTTTTTTATTCCTACCCCGCCTTTTTCCACCTCCTACCGCTGTTTTAGCCTTCATACCTGCTGTTACCGCTAAAGCTGCTGCTTTTTCCGCAATACTAGCGTCACTAGACTTTACTCTTTGCCAAGCTATGTCCGCAAGCTTTTTGTCTGCTATCGATCTATTTTTTGAATCGGCAAACGTGGAATATGCAATATCGTGTTCTTTACAAGCCTGATCTAACTTATTTATGCCTGGATCACCTCTTTCCAGTCGTTTTTTCAATTTAGTTCGTGGTCCGCAATACTGATAACCTCCCGGTATGTGAAATTCGTATGGTAAAGCGTCTATTGCTCTATTTACGATGGATCCTACTGGAATACGATTTAAAGCTTTACTTAACAGAGAAACCGCTGTGGACGTGATACCGCCTCCTTTCCGTATAGTGTCTCGATATGGACTGGTGTAATGAAATGCCATGATTGTCTTTTATATTCGAAAAGCGTACCTATGTGTTACCTCTATGACAGGTTGCACATAAATGAAGTCATTTATTGAGTTATTTAATTAAATATCAATATCACCCCAATCTGATGATCTAAACTTTTGCGTATTAGGGTTAATAAAGTATTTATTAAAAATTTCTCGTTTAATCCAACCACCTCTAGCGGATTCAGCAAAAGTATTATGACTCGTTGTTCCTTTTCCTTGAAGAATATCCGGTGTAAAATGATTGTGTAAATAAAATAACGCATTACCTAAAACTTTTACAAGAAAATTAACAGTAACGGCATTATCCACATGTTCAGGGTCTTTAAGGTCTGTTATACGTTTATTATTACAAGTATACACTTTACTATTATTTAATGATGTTGTAATGGTCTGTCCTACAGTTGCAGCATCATTTGCTTCTCTTCCTTGTTTCAAGTGTTTTATCACTCTATTATTACATGTAAAATATACAAAGTGAAAATTTGGATCTAAATGTACGGTTTGTGATAAAGCAGCTGCATCATGATCCTCATGACCCCATGACACATTTGATAACTTTTTATCCATACAATCCCAAGCATTATTTTTGTATGTTAATAAGTTAAATTTTTCATTACCTTGAACAAATTCATCCCCTTGCTTCGATACTACTTGATCTTGTTTTATAAAAGAGGTTGTTTCTTGTTTTAAGGTTTCCATCATTTGACCCACTGTTGCACCATCTGATGGCGCCGAACCATCTTTAACATTTGCTAAACAATTATTAAAACAATCTATAACCCCTACATCACGTATGATACAATGATCTTTAATATATTTTAGATTTACAGCATCGTTTTCAGTTTTCGGATAACCTATATCATTAATAACAAATTTATAAAAAGAAAATCCATCTTTTGTCTTTTCAGGTATCAAGGAATGTAAATAGCGTTTATTTACGCTGTCTTTTGCATCTTTAGGGTCATCTACGTTGGATATACGTTTATTGTTAGCACTATACGTTTTCCCATTGAATTTTAACGTATTTTGTAATTCAGATGACAAATAACCTTTGTTTATTGCATCGCCGTTTTGATTTGGTTTACCAACGTTGATAATTCTATGATTTTCTGCGTCATATGTGTTATTTTGTAGTCTTAATGTTGACGATATCTTTTCCTTTAATATTTTTAAATTTATTGCATCGTTTTCATCCGTAGGATCTTTTATGTTTTTTAACCTTTTATTACTCATATCATAATCTCCATCAGGTGTTTGTGGTAAACCAGCACTTCTTTTTAAACTATTCGCATAATATAACCCATCCGAGGAGTGAAATGAATAAAAGACAGTATTACCTAACACAAAGGTTTTATTGAGCAGAACATAGCAAGATTGTAAACTAAATAAACAACAGATGATAATACAAAATAATACAGGAAAATAAAGACAAAATAAACAGATGATTTATAACATTCTTCCCCTCTTAATTTTGTTGGTAATCTCGAAGATAACTTGGACAGCGACGAATCCGCTCACTCCGTCGTAGAGGTTGAGTTTGGGAATCATTTAATGATTGTTTTGTAAGACTACTGTCGACTTCACAATTAGGATTAGATGTTTCACTTTCATCCTTTTCCATGTTATCAACATCTGAAATTTTACTAGGCATATCCCTCAAATTGTCATCATTCTCCTCTTCTTTTGTAGTACAATTAGGACTATTAGTTGTTTCTGGTAACGAAATTAGTGTATCTTTACCAGCAGGGGCCAGATGTCTTGTAGATACCGTGGTCTCTCTACCATCTGGGAATCTTATATGGGCGTACTCAGAATTGGCTTCCAGCAATGTTACTTCATCGACAAGTGGTTCATATTTAGAGTGTCTGACTTGTCGTTTCAAAAGGACAGGACCTGGCGTTAATAACCATGTGGGGGTTGATGTCCCATAAGTTGACCTACGGATATGATTGAACATGCGTTCATGAGGAGTCGTGTTAGTAGAAGTGCATAGCAAAGAGCGTACTGAGTTGAGAGCGTCTGGCAAAACCTGTTCCCAATTTCTTTGATCGATCTTCCAAGTCTTTATTGCTAGTTCGATTGTTTTCCAAATGGTTCCCACAAACCTTTCAGCTTGACCATTTCCTTGTGGATTGTACGGAGTTGTGCGACTTGAAGCAACACCACAAGAATCTAAAAACTGTTTTAATTCCTTAGACATAAACGATGACCCTCGGTCTGAATGAATGTATCCAGGTGTGCCAAAAAGTGAAAACAAGTTTTTCAGCGATGCAATAACTGAATGGGACGAAAGATCTTGGCAGGGGTACGCAAACGGGAAGCGTGAAAATTCATCGACAATAATTAAAAGGTATCTATTTCTCGTGTTTGAAGGCAAGGGTCCTTTGAAGTCTATATTCAATCGCTCAAAAGGTTGTGTGGCTTTTATCAAGCGTCCTTCATGTCTGTAAAACCTTGGCTTTACCTCAGCGCATACTCGACACATCGAAACTACTTTGCGGATTTCTTCAAGTGAGTAAGGTAAGTTTTTACTTCGTACGTAATGATAGAGTCTAGTTTCTCCGGGGTGACAGAGTTTTTCATGGATGTCTGCAAGTTTCTTTAGGGTCAACTCAGTTGTAGCACAAAAGTAGCGGGATAATGCATCAGCAGCTTCATTTTGATTTCCAGGTCTGTAAACAATCTCGTAATTGAAACATGACAGCTCGAGTCTCCACCTCAAAATCTTTTCATTTTTAACTTTTCCATGAATAAGAGAATTGAACATGAAAGAGACTGACTTCTGATCGGTAACAATTTTGAAAAATTGTCCCATCAAGTAATGTCGCCATTTCCTCACAGCTTCAATAATGGCATAAGCTTCTTTCTCTACTGCGGCGTGTCTTTGTTCTGACTGAGAGAGTGTCTTAGAGAAAAATGCTACCGGGCGGCCATCCTGTTTAAGTGTTGCCGCGATAGCACGCTCGGATGCATCAGTTTCTACCACAAAAGGTATGTTGGGTTCAATTGATGATACTACGGCATTTTCGATATCTTTCTTTAGAGACCCAAAGACTATTATGGCGTCAGGACTTAAAGGGAGCTTATCTTTAGTTAAAGCTTGGACCTTCTCAGAAAAACGTGGTATAAAATTTGCGTAATGAGAAAACATGCCTAAAGCTCGACGCAGGGAAGGTAGGTCCTTCGGTACAGGAAGGTCCCGCAATGGTTTCAGTCGGTCTGGGTCTGGTTTAATCGTCTTGTTACTTATCACATATCCTAACAAGTGTATAGTGCGTAATGAAAATCTAGACTTTTCCATGTTTATGGTTAAGTTGTATTTGGTTGCCGCGTCCATGAATCTTTTTAAGTTTGTATCATGCTCCTCCTGAGTGTTTCCACCAATCGTTACATCATCTAAGTACACTTCAGTACCTAATAACTTTTCATTATCAATTATTTGACTCATTTTTCTTTGAAAAGCAGGAACACCATTTGTTACACCGAACGGAATTCGTTTAAAATGGAACAGTTTTCCGCATGCCTCAAACGCTGTAAACGGCCGATCTTCTTCGCGAATAGGTACTTGATGATAGGCACTTTTCAAATCAATAGTGCTGAATATTTGATAGTTTGCTACTCTATTGACAATGTCATCAATCCTAGGCAATGGGAAAGCATCTAAAGTTGTGTACTGATTAATTGTTTGTGAATAATCAACAACCATACGTCTCTTATGATTCTCATCAGAAACTACTAGAACCTGTGCCCTCCAGGGTGATAGGCTTTCCTCGATAATCCCTTCCTTTAGTAATTTATTGATTTCAAGTTCAATAAATTTGGAATCTTGAAAGGAATGCCTACGTGATTTGATAGCAATGGGTTTTACATTCTTAGAAATATTAGGAAAAAGGATGGCAGGCTCCATATTGGCAGCTGCCAGAGAGCAAATTTCGAGTGGTTTCTGGTTACCCCCAAACTGCATATTAAGTTTGCTATGGAGACTGAGTAAATCATGACCAACAATAATGTCTGAACAGAGATCAGGAAGTACATTCAGTTTAACACAGTCATAAGAGTGGCCGTTCATCTTAATATTAACTTTACACTCACCTTGAGTTGAGGAGCACAAGGAGGTGTTAGCCATAGATACTTGAATCCCTTTACCTTTATTAACATGTATTTTTAATCGTTGGGCTAAGTCTTTGCTTATAAAACTACATGAACTCCCAGTATCAATAAGAGCTTGTGCATTTACGCCATTAATTTCTACAGGCACTAAAGCTTTTCCAAGTGAAGAAGCTATACTAGCTACATAATCTTTCTTAACTGCTGATGAAATACCTTTTGTGTTTCTCGATGACTGTTGGCAAACGCGTTTGAAATGACCTTTCTTACCACATTGGTGACAAACTGTATCCCGGGCCGGACATTCACTCCTCGGGTGCCTTCGTTGGCCGCAGAAGTAGCATGAAGTTTTTACAGCTGCTGTAAAGTTACCTTCATTTGATGGATCATTTTGTTCTTCTTTGATACAATTAATTGGGGTCGGATCGTGGTAATACTTGCTTTGGTTTTGTGCGAGCTCCAATGATCTAGCCTGAGTGAACGCTTCATTTAAGTCAAGATTTGGACTCTCTAATAGTCGTTGACGAATGGCAGGATCTAGGAGACCAGCAATGAAAGCATCGCGGATACAATCATTTCGGTTAATTTCTGCAGATACTGCCTTAAAGTTGCAATCTTTACTTAAAAGCTTTAGATTTTCTAAATATTTGCTAATTGATTCTCCTGGACTTTGCTTTCTTGTTGCTAGTTGGTGCCTTGCAAAAATCTCATTAACAGGCTTAACAAAAATGTTCTCGAGTATTGATATAGCATCTTTGTAGGTTTTTGCCTCGCTAATATAGTCAAATATTGATGGTGATACGTGATTAATCAGTAGACTCAACTTGTCTTGTTCATCAGCCTTACTTGATATGATGAAGTTCTGGAATGTGCAAAACCAGTGTTTGTAGTCTTTAACTGCTGAACTGGATTCAGGATCAGTGTCTAATCTTTCTGGCCTTAATAATTTGTCCATTGATTTTTGTTTGCTCAATAAATTGAAATGAATAAAAGACAGTATTACCTAACACAAAGGTTTTATTGAGCAGAACATAGCAAGATTGTAAACTAAATAAACAACAGATGATAATACAAAATAATACAGGAAAATAAAGACAAAATAAACAGATGATTTATAACAAGGAGTAACGTCCGAACTTGTCGACACTCATAGTGCAACTGAATAGTATTCTAGGGAGTAACGCATTTTTATGAGATTACCCCACGGTTTCGAAGTTCATCCACTAAAGCCACCCATTCGTTTTCCAATCCAGTATGACCCGCTTCTTTAGCTTCATGTATTAGTTTCATTCTATCCACCAATTTATTGATATTATTGTAATAAATCACATTTGTGTTATATAATTTCTTCATTAAACCTGTACCTGTAACAGATTTGTTTCTTTTTCTTGGTTCTGGAGCACTTATATCCAAAGTGGATGACACAAACCTTCGTTTTACAGGTTTTCTTGGCATTATCGGCATTGGTTGTCTTCTCGTTGTTGGTATTAACTTGGATACAAATACTCTATATTTTAAAGACCTAGATCTAAAAACTGGTTGGTCAGCTAAATATTTTCTCCTGTATGCATTGGTGTGTTCCAAAATCTGTTTATATGCTTCCATGTCTTCTTCTTTAACTAACAATTCTAAAGGCTTTTTTTCAAATAATAATTCAAATAATCCTCTTGTGCCCTTATATCTTTGATTACCAACAATAATATTATCATCTTTATCAATGTTTACCGGGCTATTACCAACCATTAAACCTTCTTCTGTTAATCTTACTCCATAACTATGGTAGTTTTTATTAGGATTTATTCCAGCTAACATTTTTATCATGTATTTCCTTCCTAAAGGTCCTTTGTTATGAATGTTTTCACCCAACAAGCTTATGTTTGACGAACCTTCCCTTGCTTCTTCTTCTTTTTCCTCTTCACTAGCAGTTGATACATCTTCATGTCCTCTTTTAGCTTTTACTTCATATAATTCTCTTATACCACTATAGTCTGGTGATTCTAACTCTCTTTCAGGTTCTCCACCGGTAAAACCACTATATGTAGAGGATTCCAGGTCTTCATCACTAAAATCTTCTGATTTTACATTTTCTCTTTCAAACTTTGTAATAGGTGCAATTGCATCTCCTGCCAAAACGGGTTTAGCAAATTTTTTGTTTAATTGTTTCAAGGGTTCAGTAATAGGTTTAAAAGTAGATTCAAGAAATTTCTCCCTTTCGCTAATACCTAATTTTAATGCTCTGTTTTTATCTCGAATAGAATCACTAAGTGATTTTATTTCCTTTATTAACTTTTCTTGGTTAACCATGTTTGTAGCAAGACGTGTTGTACAACAATGAATGTTTTACATCATGATCAGTGTATTAGTATAAATTTATCAAATCCTATCCTGTATCGACCATTGTTTAGCGGTTGTTCCTTCATAATTGTTAAAAACCCATACTTTTCAGCCCAAGCCTTTCCACACAACTCTTTAAATCGTTCAAATGGCATATCCGCACTTACATGGTCATAATATATGTGTTTTAGGTTGGTTTCATCCTGTTTAAATACAATTAACATGTTTGCATTGTCTCTAATGAGCTGTTTCGGTATTTTGCTGTAAGTTTGACCAATATAAATCTATCTATGTTGTTATGTCGACCCATGGCGAAGTAATTTCTTATTGTATTTTGATTTTCACAAGATACATCGTCAAATATGAATACTGAGAATGGTTTAGCCTCTTGCGGTTGCATGACACTCTCGCTCGCGTTAAATTTAAAATATTTAACTTCAGGCACATTATTGAGTATTTGTTCCAATAACTGATATTTTGGTTGTTGTAGTGACTTTGAAAATACATATAAATTATTAAAACGTAATCCTTTAGGATTTGTAATCAAATTGAATACTACATTTGTTTTTCCACAATTGGAAGGACCGGTAACCAGACAACGCACCGTGTTTGGTAACAAAACACCGTTTTTCCCAGTATTGAATTGAGAACCATCCACTGTGAGTTCATCTATATTATTAATAGTAAAATTGTCTTTTTGTGGTATTATCTCCATCCTTTGTAATGGTTCAACCCAAAATGATGCTCTATCATTATATTAGATCCTTTTTAGGTATCCAAGAATCTTCCGTCTTATTAAATCCTAACCATCGTACTTTAACCTTATCCTTTTTTCGTTGCAACACCTTTTCGACTAAATATACATCACCTACTGTTGATTTTAACATTTCATGTCCATAAAACCCTCCTTCCAGCAATTGTCCTTTATTATCTTTTAAAATGTAAGTTTCTGGTATTGTAGGTTGCACCTTAAATACAGTAAATACCTCATTTGTCCAGTTTGGAAGATATCTTTTACTGAATACACCTTTGTATTTGCTTATTCGCACTTTATCACCAACATTAAACCTTTTAGGCTTTAGTTTTTCAACTCTTGGTTTAGTATTCATTTTTATACGTTTTAATACAAGTTTTTCATTTTTATTAGTCACCTGGCTTGGTTTCATACCAATAGTTCTATGAAACTTGTTATTGTAATCGCTTAAAAGTTTTGGTAACATATCAATCCATACGTGTGATCCTCTGTTGGAAAACATCTTATACATCGCACCTTTTAAAGTTCTGTTAAATCTTTCAATTATTGATGCTTTTACCTCTGAATTGGTTGAGTAATGGTTAATGTTGTGTTTTTTCATTAAATTTGCAAATTCCTTATTAAAATATTCTTTTCCATCATCAGTTTGTAAATGTTTTATAGTATGTTTGTCTCTTTGTATAGCTGTTTCCATTGCTTTTGTAACACTTTTGCCACTTTTATCTTTTAGTGGTAAAGCATCTGCCATTTTTGAAAAACAATTAATAATAGGCAATATGTATTTAAATCCTCTATTTTGTTTACTATAAGGAATCATTTCGATTAAATCCGCTTGATATAAATCATTTATTCCTTTTATCACTGTATTTCTTCGTGGAAACTTTCTTCTTGCAGGTTTATGAAGTTCGTTGACAATTTCTTGCTTCGAGTTCTTCATATTGCAGGTTTGAATGTTTCATGTATCACATGTATAATCACAATGAATGTTGTCTTAAATATTCACATCATTTATATAGGTCAAGGTCATCCAAACTTGTGTAAAAAAATGGGGAACACGGCGTTGGACTTGCCGTGTTCCCCATTTTTTTACGGAAGGAGAAAGGAATAAGGTCGAAGTTGTAGAAGGACGAAGAATAGGTTACTAGTTGATAGGGTTTAGAGAGTAGTGGCCGAAAGGAAGAGTATGAATCTTATCCGGCATAATATGCCTTTTATCAACTTGAGCTGATAGTGCTCTTTTAACTTCAGTGACACTGTAGACCTCATGTTTAAAGCTTCTGATAGTGTTGAACGTTGCAGACATTGTAGAATCTTCAAACAAGCAGGTCTTGTAATGGTCAAATGTCACATGTTTCTTTAAGTACGATGTTTTAACTCCTTTAGCTTTCTTCACTGTCGGTATGTCATTTTCCATATACATCTTGAAGGAATATAATTTGGACATCAGCGCAACTATTTCCTCCAAAGGTATTCCATTTGCTTCATCTTTAAATTTTCCGATTACTTTTTTATTCTTTTCATTGTAATTTGGATGGTTCTTCGGATAGTCAGAGAAGTCAAAGTCGTCTTTGTATGGGAAACTCCTTAGATCTTCATACATGTCCAAAGTCTTTATCCAGTAGATAAACGCGTCGGTATCCATGTATGCAACTCCAATGTTGTCTCTTCCGTAGTGTTTAACCATTTTGTTGTAATGGAAATCATACATCAGAGTTTTACTTATATCCAAAATCGACATTCCAATGTATAACGGACGATCCATCACTATTGTTGTTTTATTCATACTGACAGCAACTAGATTTTCGTTTATAATCATTGATGTTCCGAAATTTGGTTTTTGCACTAATTTTTTTAATTTCCTAGGATCACTTACTAATTTTACAATTTTGTGTTTTCTCTTGTTCTCCAAGGTCTTCCCAAAGATGGCGTTGTTCATTAATTTGTAGAAGTCCTTTTCAAATGCTGTTGTCGCTGCAGCTCTTCTTGTCGTGTTGGAATCAATATATGGTTTCAACCAACAAGACTGGGTAAATTCAATTGCTCTGTGAATTTTCACTATTCGTAGACCCAATTCAAGTGCTTGTTGAACTACCCAGTAGTGTGCCACATATCGACTCTTATTCTCCAAGGTCATCATCAGCTTGGGCCATCTTCCTGTCGGTGAAATTTCAGTCTTGGCTAGGAGAGGCAAGTCGTAGTGATAATCATGAAGGTGCTCCGGATATTCGAAATCACAGTCCAAAATATAGCCTTTTGGACCATTCTTTGGAATCTGTGAAATGTCACCGATGGTGGCCGGGTCGATCCATTTGAAGTCAGCATAGGGAAGCGGATTTGACATTGCCCAACCATAAAGGTTGTTTGCGTCAAAGTAGCCAAGGTAGACTGATGGTTGTCTCTCGTCGAAGCCTGGGATGTACTTGTTGTTAGCTTTGACATGACGTGTTACAGCTTGTGTCAAACCGCCCCGTACACCGGATTCTATCATGAGCACCATATCAATATCTGTTAGAAGTTCCAATCGACAGTTGGTTGACTTTAGCATAGCTTGCCATGCTAATCCTGGAGATGTGTACGAGTGTAGAGGGTCCAGTCCATAGGCGGAGAAGCAGGTGTTTCGAAATTCTTCCATCACATCGCACAGCAGAGTTACGTCCAATTTTATGTAAAAGTCGGAATATTCCCCTAAGGTTTGAATGTTTAGTTGGTTCCAAACATTACATGCATGATTGTAGTCTTCAACGGTGATTGCACTTTCATTTAACTTGCTATTGAAGGCTTCAATCGGTGGCAGACTGGTTTCTTCAAATCTTTCTGCAGAAGTTATGTAATCATAGGGGAACACTCCTTTACGCATTACTAAGTCCAATTTATCTTCAGGTACAATTTTGCTGGTTTCTTTTAGATCTTCTCTTCTTAGGTTCTCAGACAATTTGCTCAAACTAGATGACATAAATCTATAAGAGTCTACGAAGCGAAGTTTAATTTTACCTACTGTTTTTGAAAAACTGATGTACTTCTCCAATGTTTCAGCTAATACTTCAATTTTTCCATCATCTCGTCCTAACTCTGGGATAATGAAGTGGGAGTCATAGCCGCTAAGATTGTGTAACACGACAGGGATAAAGTTTGGCAGTTTGTAATTTATATTGCATGCATTACAAGCAGCTCCTCTGAATAACCCTGTCAGGTGATCGTGATCTCTTACTTTTTGATTTTCTTCACTGAAGCTCTTTTTGCATAAGTAACATCTTGTTGCCGAATTGTATTCTTCTTGTTGATTTTGGTTCAAAGGTTCCATAGGTAAAACATTACCGAATAAGCGTTGCACCTTTTCAGCAATGTCATACAACTGGTCTACAAAATACTTAGCGGCTTCTTCCCCACGGTAGAGTATCGGAGTGGATGTTAAGCCATAGTCTTGCAACTGTTCTTCAGGCAAAGTGGATTTTACCAATAAGAAAAAACTGTTAGGTTGATGCAATTGATATTTGGTTCTTCTAGTCACCTCACCATTCGGGAGCTCCTGTGGTACTAACGTGGATTCGAAATCTGCGTAGACGGCTACTGGAATCCGATATTGGTGAACTGTTTTGTTAAATTGGATGAACGCTCGAGATGGCGGTGGCAGACTAATCTTCACTTCATAGTTGTCATTACAAAGTCTTTGATGTTCCATCAACCACTCCGAACCTCCACGTCTCAAGTCTTTATTTGTGAAACAAAAGCATCTCTTACACACTGTTACTCTAATTTTCTTTTTAGTCACTTGTCGTCCAACCAAAGTTTCAAAGTTCTTGATGTAAACATAATGTGATATTTCACCTTTGGTCAATAGCAGCAAATCTGTATGATTTTGACGTTCAGTCTTTGTAACTCGTAACGGGTATACATTATTTGATTCGTCTAAACCAAACACATTAACTGAAACTCCTGGGTTTTTTCTTTCAAATTTAGCAACATCATTAAGACTAACAGGATATGACATACCTTGGAAGTTATAGCGGTGTTGAACAGTTTCATATGCTACGCTAGGTCTACAGGGATGGTCTTCCACATATTTTGCTAACATTGCATACCGGAAACATTCATTATCCTCATTTTTCACATTGATACATGATTTAGTATCTTGGATCACCTTTGGTAGAGGGATAAAGCTGCTACCCCTCATACCATATCCATGCTTGTGAACCCTCACATCCATACCTTCGATCGATGATAACGTCCAGCCAGATCCTCTTCCTTCGTGTTCTTGGAGTTTCATTAGCAGTTCATTCAAACATTCTTCTAGAATTTCGTTGATATCAGATGTGGTTGTAAGGGTTCGGTTTTTAACAATGAATGCTCTCGGTGAGTTTTCACCATCGGTATTAGTAAACATAGCCTCCAACACCAATCCAAATTTAATAAAGTTCAATCTTGCCAATTCTTCCATCAATGTTTTTACAACTAGATTTTTAGCTTGGGTTATAAAGTTTTCCAATTCCAATTGCACATTATTAATTTTGAAATGAGTTACAACTGATCCTGGCAAGGCTGTGGTGCGCAGTTGTCTTATATCTTCCACTTCTTCTGTATCCTCTTCTTCCATATCCTCTTCTTGGGTACGCGGTTGTTTTACATCTTCCATTTCCTCTTCTTGAATAAATCCTCCAGCTGTAGATGGTCCAGCTCCGGCAAATTGAATAACACTTGGTCTTCTTCTCTGCATTAGCTGTAGATAGCTAGCCCAGTCCTCCTTCTGCTTCTGGGGTTTTTCCAAAAACCGATCAATCGCATCCAAGTCTTCTTCACTTACTACAATCTCTTCTTTTCTGTCCTCTTCAAGATGCAATTCTCGGTGTAACTGTAGATAGCTATCCCAGTCGTCCATCTGCTTCTGGTAGTTTTCCAAGTCTTCTTCACTTACAACAATCTCTTCTTTTCTGTCCTCTTCATGATGCAATTCTCGGTGTAAAACAAAGATATCTTCATCTTGGAAAAACTCACCACAAATATCGCAAAGAGCCATTTTTTTACAGTTTGGCTTTGAGTGTGCACTCGGTGAATGTCCAAGCAATAATGAGCAGCGCGCTCAACCGGGTCCCTTTATACCCGAGGTTGAAGGGTGGGGGAAGGTGACGCCATATACATCCGGTTTATCAATTATTTAGTACATTTGGCTTTTAAACACCCATTTTCAATATATTCTTCAACAGGCTTGATAAACCAATAATGTTTGGTCTAATTCTACTACTTTGTACAAGTTTTTTCAAAGATGTCTTTTTGAGCAAGTTTATGTGGGTCAAGGTCACATAAAGATACCCTTTGAGCGGGGGATAAACCACTAAGCAGCATGCTAGTCCATTGCCGCAAAGTGATCTATCCCCCGCTCTGTTCTACAAAACCTCAATCAAGTCCAAGTTCAAGTCCTAGTTTAACACTTAGTTGGGAGAATTACATTAGTTTGATGCTTATTTCTACTGTTACACTTGCTCCATTCTCAAAGAGATATAAATAATATAATCCCGGATACTGTTTTGTTTCACGTCCTGCATGTTCCTTAATAAAGTCAAAAGCTAATCTTTTTGAATATTCATTATGAAACACTTCTGTCACACAAACAAGAATTTTTTCTTCCACCAATTTCAGTTGAATTGATGTTAGTTTGCTTACGTCATCCTTGTCTATCAGGGGTAGCTTGTAGGTGAAAGTATTTGGCGGTAGTTTTCGCGTTCTGTCAAGTAAACAACAAAATTTTTTATACAATTTCTTCTTATTGTCTGTAATACTATTAATACCAATCAGATTATAATACGAAGGTTTATAAGGTATACGATGAGACATTTCTTTGGTCACCGGTCTTCTTAAGAATGAGCTCCTGGACAACCACTTCCACCGAAAGCTGGAGCGTGAATGAGAAGTGCGTGCAACCCGGCCGCCTTATATCCCCACCGGGCGACCACGCCCAGGATATCTTAGGAATAATACAAGTCTTAAAGTTAGAGTAGACTTCGCTAAACAGTGAAGGCGCCATTCAGTGTTTAGTGAGGCCTATGGCGGTCCGTCCCGATCGTTCACGTTCAACGCGCGGGAGCGGACTGCGAGCCGGCTGTGGCCAGGCCGCCTTATATCCCCACCGGGGCTGCCACGCCCAGGATATCAGGGGTGGGGGAGGGGGTGGAGGTGGGGGAGGGGGGGGGTCACTTCTCGTCCGGAGCAAAAAACTTTTTGGTCAAGGTCAAAAAAATTTTCAAAAAAAAGTTCGGGGGGGGGGGGTGGGGGAGGGGGTGGGGGTGGGGGAGGGGGGGGGTCACTTCTCGTCCGGAGCAAAAAACTTTTTGGTCAAGGTCAAAAAATTTTTCGAAAAAAAGTTCGGGGGGGGTAGGGGAGGGGGTGGGGGAGGGGGTGGGGGAGGGGGGGGTCACTTCTCGTCCGGAGCAAAAAACTTTTTGGTCAAGGTCAAAAAATTTTTCGAAAAAAAAGTTCGGGGGGGGAGGGGGTGGGGGAGGGGGTGGGGGGAGGGGGGAGGAGGGGGGAGGGGGGAGGGGGGGGAGGGGGGGTGAGGGGGTGGGGGAGGGGGGGGTTAGTGGGTCAAGGTCACCCACAACCCTTCTACTCTAAGTGTTTTCTATACCCCCACCACAACCGAGTCCCTAGGCTGCACAATACTGCTCCGCCAGTATGTCTCCGGCTTCCATGCGGTGCGTCTCGCTGTTCTCTAACTCTCTCTATGTGTAAGTAATTTTACAAGTTTTGAATCTAGGTCACTTCACTTTGGAACAATATCGACTTGTGGTATTTCAGTATTTTAACTCAAGGTCACCACACTTTAACTCTGAGACTGCATCAACTTGTAGTCTATTATTTCTGTGTTTTGACTCAAGGTCATCTAACTTAAAATCTGGGATGGTATCAACTTGTAGTATTTCTATGTTTTGACTCAAGGTCATCACACTTTAACTCTGGGGCAATATCGACTTGTAGTACTTCAGTATTTTAGCTCAAGGTCACCACACTTTAACTCTGAGACTGCATCAACTTGTGTTATTTCTGTGTTTTGACTCAAGGTCACCACACTTTAACTCTGGGACGGTATCAACTTGTAGTATTTCTATGTTTTAACTCAAGGTCATCACACTTTAACATGTAACTTTAAGGTAGCACCGAAACGGTGCTACCCAGCTTGACATTTTCAAGTTTCCCAAGGTCATCGCAATTTCCCCCACCACTTCCCATATACCTAGAGTGCGCGGGGCCGGACAGTCAGTCGCTCGGTGTCTGTTGTAGGGTGCGCATCGCGGTTGCGGTAATGGTCGAATGGGGGTTTCTGGGCCAGTTAAAGGTCACCCGAGCGGTGTCACATGACGGTTTAAGCAGAGTCACGTTGCAAACTTCAAGTTTCCTCGGCACTCTTGCTGTTTCTCATCGCAAATTCGCTCCAAGTCGTCAAGGTCATGGTAACTGTGACTGCAACTCGGAGCGTAGTGCAAGAAACAGCAAAAGTGCCGAAAAATTTTAGGTTTCAGCGTGACCTTGACCTTTTGTGACATCGATGACGTCATCTTGGTGACGTAAGAGGTGATGACGTCATCAGCACGTCATTTCTGTGACGTCATGGGTGTGACGTCATGGATGTGACGTCATTGGTGATGACGTCATCGATGATGCAATCGATGACGTCATCGATGAGGTCATTGACCTCGATGACGTCATCGATGACGTCATCGCTCGGGTGACCTTGAACTGGCCCAGAAGCCCCCATTCCCCACTACTCCTATATAACTAATTATTCCCATATTAATAATATGTTATTCCCCAATGTAGGGAAAACATGGACAATAAGGATGAATTACATTGACTGTTCATATTTAAGAAGATTAATAAGTCAATAGTTTAAATATTTTAAGAAACAAATCATTAAAAGGAAGCATTTCTCTTGCTTTCAGCCAAATTGTGGTGGAAAAGTAACTGTGCCAAACATTGGACTGTGTTATGTCAACACTTACTTAGTGATAAATTTACCTCAACATATAACAATTCTTTTCATGGTTGTCTTTTATATATATCGCGTCGCAGCAGACCTGCGTACTCTGCGAATTTACAAAGGAATTTAATATTTTGTATTATCCCCATACACGCTATAATAATGAGTATGCAAGTTTACTGCCATGGGATGTTGTTAAAACATATTAGTTGTTAGAAAAAGTAATGGTTTTTAATGTAAAAATCAAATATTGTATCAACATTCGGCACTTTTTTAATTTTCCCCATAAACCCCATGAGAGTGAGTATATCGGTTTGCCGCCAGATGAGTTTTGTAAGCAAATATCAGTTAACCCGTATCTAGTGAGGAGCATACCAAATTTTATCAAATTATGTCAATAAAAAAGAGAGATAGGGGTTTTGTCGATTTCACATGAATAACATAGGAAACATATTTGTGGATTTCCTCCGTAACCCGGCTAAATTCTTCTCCGACATTGCCTTTAAAGAATAAAAGAAGCACACAAAGCCCTTTATGAGATAAATAAAAACGATAAATTTTCAATCGTCTCTGCATAAAAACAGATAATTCACATTGAATAAATTATATAATATATTAATTTTAAACAATTTTTTTTAAACTCTATCCCCATGAAATTCTTTAAACCAATACCACATACTTCATACATAATACCAATAAATCAATAGCTTTTAATAAGGGGTTTTGAAAAAAAATCAAATTATTCTATAACGGTTTTGTTTAAAATGTAACATTGTAAACACCACTTTATATTAAAACCAAATAATTACGAAAGAGAAGGAAATTTGACTTCATACGTAAAAATAGACAATGTTTTACATTTTTTTTTTAAAATCATAGGTAGTCTTAAATACTCGGTTGTGTGTAGAATATACATTAATGTTAACTGTTTTTTATAATCTGTGGTGGTAATGAATTAGTGTTCAAGTGTATTATATTGTTAAAATATACAGTATAAAAGATAAAATTGAACTATAATAGTGTTTAGGGTTTGAAATAAGGAGATTTGATTCTCGCAATACAGAGCCATTTTCCTTCCTTATTACAATTTGGGGGTTGTAAATCCCCCCCCCCCACCCCTTAAAAAAATCCTCCATAGACTTAAACTAGGAAAAGTATTGAAGTAACCCATCAAGGAATAAAGTAATTTTTACTTAATCTAATATGACCATAAAATATCTTGAATAATATGTTATATTTCACAATTCAAGTTGTACATCACAGAGATCGCTACAAGTTTCTTAATCACGAACATTTCAAGTTGAAGTACTTAGACTGTCAGAACCTGGATGTGGGTTTTGAGATGGAGTGAGTTATGCCCTCAATTATTTAATATTATAAATATTATTACATATTATTTTTATTATTATTTTCAGATGTATTTTTTAATAGGAGAATATGACAGGAATTGATATCTCAAGTCATTTATTAACTCAGTAACAAATCTGAAACCTTGTAAAATTTTTTCTTAGAGTGCCTTGATAAAATTAGATATTGTTCTAAGTGATGAAAATGATTTATCCTAACGAAAAATTAAGTGTTTCTTCAACCAGAATCCTTAATTAATTATATCCATCGAACACATTGGAACGACTGATATAGATTAAATATATTTGAAGGGAAAATGTTTTGATAGAAATAAATATATCTTTTTCACTTTTTGTTTTACAAATATAATAGAGAGAGTTAAGTGTGCAAATTTTCTTTGGGGAAATATTTACTTTTTCTATATTTATTCACACACATTTAGACTTAACTAAAGTTAATAATTTTGAAATATTACTATTTGTTTTATTTAATAAAAAAATTGGGGAGTCAAACATTAAGAATAATTATTGAATTAATTGAATACTTAATTTTTTAAATAGTCAAATAAACTCGGTCAAATTATTATTTTTGACTGTCTATGATCTTTTTTGGAAAGCGAGATTTTTCATAAGAGAAATACGGATGTGTGAGAGAGGCGGTAGGCGGTTTTCTCTGGGTGACTGGGTAGACAGAAACATCTGACCTTGACCCCACGACCCCAGTCAGCTGAGCGCGTCATTACAGCTGATGAAAAATGATGCACCAGGCTTACCATTTAACCTCTATTGACACTAATTAATTGTTCGCTCAAATATGTTGAATTGTTGCTGAGATTATACGCGCACGATTAATTAACGGAATGAACTTTGGGAGGAATTTGATTATCAAATATTTATGATTAGGATATTTCTATGTGATGTTCGTGAAGCTATTTGTCGATTTGAACGTCGACATGCAAACCTGTTGTAGTGAGTAATGCCGGGCCTGGGACCTGTTAACTGGAGGGCGAATGCTGTTTATATATTTTCTTTACATGTGTATGGTATTTATGTACCGTAAATGGAAGTTGTTCATTTACAATATAAAGAATATTAATATTTTTATTACTATCTTCTCATTTATCACTTAAATATTAAGTAGCCTACATATGATGCCACATATTTGGAGCAGAGAACAATAATAATAATACTTCATAGTATAATATAATTCAAGATCACTATCAATTCTTTACACTATCAGATTATTAGTACTTATAATAAACATTATGGAGGTGAAACAAGTAAAACTGTAGCGTAAGAAATATATCCTTACCAAAATGTAACTGAATTAATACAGTCTTAGTTATGTTTACAGGTCATTCAAATAAGAAGTGAAGAGTATTATTGTATATTCAAACCGGCTATGAAATCAGATATTGCTAAAAAGTGTTTTCAGCTCACCTGAAAACCTGAGGTTTTATATCGTAATATGGGTAAGGTTTTTGTTTATTATTTTTAATAAATGTGACATACCTTACATTTTGCAAAATGCTATTTATTTTAGTTTTAAGATGATCGATTTACTTAAACAACTTTTTTCTACCACTACATGGAAATAACTGCATTGCCACACCTGTAACATCTATGCAAAACAGTTCATTTCCGGTTTCCGTTTCTTTCCCGCTCTAGAGGGGCAATGATTCTTTACCGCACGCTAGATCAAACAGCAATTTTAAATCAGCTGTTATTACAAACCATGCTACAGCTGTTATTCATTTTTGTCGTCTAGTAATTGCTCATTTTTTAGTTTGAGGTTATGTTTGATAGTTAACATTATGTTTCAACAGAAGTAAATAAGAAAAAATAATCTAAATGACATTTTGTATACAATAAAACATGTAATATGTAACAATTATGTTGGTAGGAAAAATCTCGTGTGTATTACCAGCGAAAATAGTCACTGCCGCTCTCGAATTGTTTGGCCGCACTCAGCCTCACTATTTGTGCGGCCATCTACAATTCTCGAGTGGTAATGACGTACTTTACGCTCTTATTACACAAATAGCTATTAATTGCAGTTATTAACAACAGCCGAAGTGACTGATACCCGGTCATCCTACACAGCATCAGTCGGCGGTAGGAGGACAGAGGACGTGGCCCGGTGACTCATCGCAATGATATCCCCGATATCCGACAGCGGCGACGAGGCGTGACAGTCTAAACAATCGCCGGAAAATAAATTTGGCCAATAAAGCTCTCGTCGTTATGCGAAACTAATGAAATAAAAACTGTCAAATGCGAAATTGGAAAGGAGCGTGACCGAGTGGACGCCGGTGCGCTGCGCGTGCGCTGGGACGGCGGCCGCGCGTGGGCGATCCTCGACGTGCGGTACACACTGTAATTAAAACGTGATTTGCGCCTAAATGAGAAATAATCACCGGGCTCGTCTGCTACATAAACGTTCCCTGGACTTATTGTTATATTCGAAATCTTATTATTATTCATAACATTTTCAGGCGATGCATGTTATTAGGTGGGTCCCTGTCGGTCGCGTTGCTGATGCGAGGCAGGAAATATGACGCCCGATCGCCATCAATCTGGTTTACGAGGTCCGCATGTTTATCGGGATTGGACAGTGTCATGGCCGACCCCGACAGGCAGCAGCGGCGCCTGTACAGGTGCACTGGCTGATTCTATGACCAGAAAAACATCG
This sequence comes from Neoaliturus tenellus, assembly GCA_030545055.2. Taxonomy (NCBI): domain Eukaryota; kingdom Metazoa; phylum Arthropoda; class Insecta; order Hemiptera; family Cicadellidae; genus Neoaliturus; species Neoaliturus tenellus. The sequence continues at coordinate 189,731,074 of CM061532.1, read as the reverse complement.
GGAATCAATGGATCTTGTTGTATAGGATAAGGAGAGAAGACGGGGGTGATGCTGTTCGCGTCCACAGCATTTCATTAAAGCTGCACGTACTCTGCACGGATGAGGTTAAACCAGCGACCACAGAATTAAATAGACTGGCCGAAGCGAACGCAAAGGTGTAACCAACGTCTGAGCCAGAAACTCAACCAATATGGCGGTCGCTACGATGATTCACCCTAGCGCCGCGCGCTCCCAGGGCAGCCGGCAGCAGCCGCAACCTAGCCAGAACCCTTGGCAGGTTTTTCACAGCTTTTAACCCTTGCGTCATGCCAACAAATTGTGTGGCATATGGGTGCTTCAACCAAGGTCGGGCTGGAGGTATCACCTACCATAGGTAAGTTTGATTTCATATCAGACTAGGATAAATTTCAATGTTAGTTTGTTGTTGTGAAATAGTGTGTTCACGGCTGAGAATCCCATGCGACATCAAGAAACATATCCCTGTTTTTTGCTTTGAAATAGCTTTACTTGAACTATCCTACAAAACGAACTTAGGCCTTATATCCTACTAGTGTATTTGTCCTTTAAAAAAATTTACAAATAATTCTGTACTTCTGATAGGTTTTTATTGCAAATTAGACCAGCGATAGAACAACACACCCCAGGATTGAAAATAAAGGTTTGAATTTCCCATCCATGTTAATCTTTATCTTTGGCTTAGTAAAATCTTTTAAAGCCACTCGGGTTTATGAATCATTGATACCTCGTTTATGGAAGTATGCCGTATGAAGGTAGTAAGTAGGCCTGTATGAATATTAAAAGTATTATAATAAATGTAGTTTTTAGAAAAAATGTATTGTAACTTTTATTCGGTTTTGATATTGTCTTACTTCAGTAGGCCTAAACTATTTACAGTAGGCCTACTGTATAAACTGTTTACCATTACTCTGTAGGTAATGGTTTGAACAATTAATTGTTTTTGAACTTAGCATATCGGACACTTAAATGCATACAACTGAGTAGGCTAAATCAGATATATTTTATTATCTGTGTGTAGAAAGGCATTATTGCAGCTTTCCTGCAAACGAAGATCCATGCCGCAGTCCTAACTTTTTTAAGAACCGAGGAGGATTAATACAACCATTTTCCGAACTAACATAGCTTTGTTTGTTGAGTGAATCGGTTGTTAAATTTTTTTGTTGATACAGAAACTATGATAAGCACAAAAAATGTCGTAGACGTGATGGATACTAAAGTTAAACCATTGTATTGGCCTTAATCTTTTTCACAGTGACCACTTTTTAGATCAAGATCCTTTTGAAAACCATTTCGTATTGCTTACCAAACTAAAATGCAAAATATTTTTCACAATCAGGATACATCATTACACTAAAAATTACAATGATAGCCTACTGTACACAAACAAAAAATAAAAAATCATTTAACTAAAACAATCACATTTATGGGACAGTAAAACAATAAGAAAGTTATGACAGATGTTCAATTTATTCTTCTTACTTCATTATTTGTACTTTATCATTTATATTTCTATATTTTGATTATTTCAATTGTCTTTGTATTTTGAAATATGTCCCGTATGGTAAACTCATATTTTATTAGGAAAACTATTTATTGTGGTTTATTGTTTTATTTGTTTTTAAAAACTTTTTAGTATTGCGTAGATGATGATTTCACTTAAACACTTTGTAGAAGCAAAGCAGTCAGTAATTTTATTAAAACATAGTTTTATTTATTGATTTGTAAATTTGAATTAATGTAAAATAAATAGATGCACTAATTATGATTGTCGTTCGTTTTTCAAATATAATATGGCCTACAACACATAGTTATAGACTATTTATAATTCTAATTAGAAGCAAATGTAGTTAGTAGATAGAATGTTAAATACAAACATGCAAGACCTACTTTTGTAAACATGTTATCATATAATGTTTTAAAAATCAAAACCAAAAGCTAAGCTAACCACGGAAAATTCCCCAGTTTGTAGCGGGCCGCCGCGCAGCCGAGAGGCCGCATCACCGCGTCACGAAGCTCGTGTTCTACCTGTCATATGATCAAAACTACAGTAGCTAATTTTTTCAAAAAATACTTTTCGAAAAATATAACTTTTTGGCTACATTTCTCTCGCTTACATCACGCACCTGACCTTAAAACAAAAATTTCCCTTGCAATGTAACTTTTTTATGTCACTAATTAAAATTTACAAAAAAGATTGTAATTTATTTAATTTTTTAAGTGTAATGCAGTTTTTATTTTCGAATTAAAACCACACCATTAGCGTCACACACTATTAAACTATAAGTGTGTAAAATTTCAAACCATTTCGAGCATTTTAAGCTATTTAAACTGCAGTGTAAATGATAAGAGCGCATTTAGAATTTCTCGCCTTTCCAGCGTCGATCTAAGTTTCTGTACTCAGCTAAGATGGCCGACTTTAGCTTCACATCCAACAACGTACAGGCTTATGGAATAGCCAGTCGATTTAATTCTGTGGTCGCTGGGTTAAACGAACAACAATTTTTGGCAGCTGAACTATTACGCAAGTGATCTCTCAGCTATGCCAGCTGCTAGACCAATTCCAAATGGCACTTTCCAGATCCACTTTAGAAATATAGGCCCTTTTCTAATTAAGTTGGTGGCTATGATAGCCATACACGATATATATAGGAGGGAAGACAGGTTATGGCTATGAAAGATCGGTTGAAAACAGTTGTTTTGTGGTCCGGTTTTGAAGGGTTACCGGTAATAAATCAGAGCTGGTATTTCTTGCACTTCGAAAAATATTATATATTGTTGCAAGAATTTGGGATTCCAAGTCTGATAGCAGAATGGGTGATCCTGACTCTTCACGAATGCCCCATTTCTGTTAATTTTAACAAAAATTAATGGATGTTGAAAGTTGTCATCGAGTTTAAGAGTATATAAGAATCGAATGTACAGTAATAATTTTGAGTTTGTTGTTGTTTTCTGGTCAACGCCACAGTCATGCCATTGACAACAGTGTTGTAGTAAGTCTGGGAGGAAAATAATTTGACTCAAATTGATGTGCAAAAATCATTGCATCATATTCGTGAACAGAATCAAATACCCTTTTACACCTGAACTATTCACGAATGCATTAGTCTAGTCAAGTGTATTATTGATAGTGTCCACACTACAAAGACAATTGTCTGAACAATTGTCCTTGTCATAGTATGACACATTTATTATCAAATAAGCAAAGTTGGGTACATTGTTCATGTCAACTCTGCTATAGAGTCATTATTGTACTAGTAATATTGGTTTTGTTTTGTCAGGGTTTAGTTTGTCAGTTCTTTAATGCCCACTGAACAATTCTGTTAACATCGTCGTTCATTTATTTACAGCTTCATTCAACCTGCTGACTTTGAAACGAGCATAAATCTGTAGGTCATTAGTGTAAGAATGAAACTTGGTTTTGTGTAAAACATAAATAATGTCGATTGGGTAAATTTAAAAAAAAAGGACCAAGCATTAAACCCAATGGAACTCCACAGGATTTAATTGACAACTTTGGGAGTTAAGAGACGTAAAGGAGACATGTGTAAGACTTTGATATTTGAGAACTATATTGCAAGGCAATATCAGTTACTCAGTTAAAGTAAAGACGATTTTTCTTGTATTATAAAAAAATGTATACTTACTTTGTGGTTAATGCAGAGAAATCATTTCCTTCCCGAATAAAAAATCTGAATTTTTATCGGAATCTTTTCTCTAAAATTACACATATTTAGGAAATCCTTGTGCAATTTTTCAATCCAATTAGTTGAACAAAGTTTAGATTCCAGATCCCAAAACTTCAGGAACTTTTACATTACTAACCAGTAGTGATTATATTCTTTCAAATTTAAAACACACTTTTCACATCCTTACAAAACCTCACTATAGCATAGCCTTACGAGAACACCGCTGTCGTTAGCTAAGGCGATCCATATCCGCAACATTGCAGGTCGAGATAAGATCTCGGCGGCCAGCAATCACCTGGTTAGCCACGGTCCCACGTAGCTCCGTGTCGCGACGCGCCCTCTGTGTTAGACACATTTAATTACATCTTGGAGACGGTAATTAGTCAATAAGAGCGCCTCGCCGCCGCCGCCTACCACTTGATATGCATTCACCGTGTGTCGTCCGCGTCATCCAACAATGGGTGACGTCACCACCGTGATTAATGAGGCCCCAGAAACCGTCACGGGCCATGGTGAGATCGGGTCACACTTTAGTGTGAGGTAGTTAGCAAAGGGGTATCTTGGTATTACACCTTTACGGTTCTATTTATATAAATTCGTAAAATTTGAAAAAATAAAATTGTAATGATTTTAATTATTTGTGATAAATTGGTTTTAACATACTATAAGTTAACCTACAGTATTATTATTAATTTTTTTAATTAGTAGAGTTTTATTTAAATTTATTACTCTTTTATTTTCATTTTGCAAAGTTGTCATTAATGATTGGACAAATGCTGTGCAATCTGTGTCACGTTATAGGCGGTGATATAAAACTGTTGGATATCTATTTTTCTCGTGTCTCCTGTCTTAAAGGAGCGGCCGCAGCTCAGTGGTATAGAGCTCTGGGTTACTTAACGGGACCTGGTTCATCACCCGGCTCGGGGGACAAAAAGATCGTTCGGCCACTCCCATGATTCGGAAGTCATGTTTAAACCGTTGGTGTTGGTTTGCCTGCATATAAAAAAGTGTAGACCTTTCAGGCGAGAAGAAATAGCAGTTATTTGCTGATCTCCCTCCACTAAAAGTCATACTATTACTATGTTTCCGGTCTGACAATCTTTCCTTTTCTACAATGCAACGAAAGCGAATTAATACGGCAAAGCATGAAACGATAAAACTCTTACGGATATGACGGTTCCGAAGACTACTTTCATGTCAGAGTTTGGAGTATTTAGAATATCTAGAGTGAAACTAAAAAATTTAATACCAAGACAGCGTTCATGTTTTTATCGCTTCGAGAAAAAAATTTTAAGATTCTTTCAGAAATTTTAAACACTCAAATAAAAAAAGACTCACTCATACAAACGCCAAAATTACACACGTTTTGCGTTTAAATATTTTAAGAAAACTTTAATAGTCTTAACATTTAACAATAATAAGGAGACATCTTGAAGTGGAAGAGAAATTACGAGAGATCACGAAAAAGTGAAAATTTAGAAATTGAGTTAGTTTCGATCTGCTGAGTCAAAGGCCTGGTATAATGTTTGCACTCAAATACGTAGTATTTATTACATTTTTAGATTCTGCGCATAGTTTTATATATTTCCTATTCTTTAATATTTCTTTTCATACATGTATTATTTCCTAAACATAACGGCAAGGAGATCAGATAGTTTAAAATTTTCATCGTAAATATTTTTATTTGGAAACATTTACAGCGGTCATGCTAAAACTGAAACATTATTTGGGGGGTAAAACACAAACTTCTTATAATAACCTGGCTTTGAAGCTAATACTTTTTAAAATAAAAAGGATTTAACATTAAGTTTCAGCTGATTTAAATTAAGGAAGCTTTTCGTAAATTACGGGAATATAAGGTTCACCCATGCAGTCTTTAAAGTATAACAATTAACTTTTATTGTTCTGGCGTAGCTTACAGCCAGGTTTTGCATACATAAAAAACTATATGTAGCTTAAAATTATTTGTGTGTTAAAAAAGATATAAATTTTATGAAATAATTAAACACTACAACATTTCTCCCTGAGAAAGTACAGGTATATCTACAACTATTTATATCCTTTAAAAAATACGAGACCCTCTAAATAAGTGCATTTTAAAAGTTGTAGTTTAAAATATATATTTGACAACTGTTATTTTATAATTTATATTGTTATTTTAAGTTTAATACAAAAATCCATTTTTAACCATAGATTAATCGTACAACATAATTGTTAACAATCTGTGAAATTAATTTGCAACAAAGAGGGCTTAGATCGTGTGTAGGAAGACATAAGTGGATTGTCAAATATTGCATCTTAGTTCCATCAAGGGAAATCTAAACTTTGCAATATTCATCTTTATCAGGTTTATGATTTAGTCTTGAAACACCACATAGTTAATTGAATAATAGTTATACACGGAAAAACTATATACTTCTGTGCGTTGAATTGGTACATCAACCTTTTGTTTTTATATTGTTGTAAAAATTCGAAAGGAAAAAACAAGAAAAAAACAGTAAATTAAAACGAAGTAAATCTCACCGTGTGGAAAATTAAATCTGAATGATATAGTTTAAATCGTTATTCCTTTTATTCACAAACAAATCATACTCAAAAGTATTAAATAATAATTTTTACTATTTCTTATTTGAGATCACGTTTTTCTACTGATTAATTTTAAGTGAATTTTGTGTTCTAAGCCACACATTCCGAACAACCTCATTCTTGGCAACCTCGATCGGAAAAAACATAAAATCATAAAAACTTTTCATGAACAATTACTGACCATATGATTCATGTTAGAAATAAATACCAAAACGTAAAAAGTTCAAAAGTTCGCTGTTTTTTATGTTTTATTATTTTTTTACATATTTGACCAATGCACCGTATTTGTTTAAGACATTCGATCTCCTTGCTAAATCCTGATATGTATTATTTTTAAAACCTCTAGTGATGCTCAAACATTGCCAAGTCAGGATAAAATTCAACGATCGATTATACTTCCTAATTGTCTATGGCATCTCCGTAATTCTGTGTGTTAATGATTTGTCGTCAGCAGCCATGGCAGCCAACAACTATTCACACACACACAGAATTACTAGGGAGGAGTTTACAAGTGGTATCGATTAATAAAATACTATAGAGCTAATAAATAATATAAATTTATTGATTTTAAACGTTTTTTATATATTTTTTGTGAAAAAAATAATAAAAATCGGTAATAATTTAATTATAATCAGTAATATTGAGCGATATTGACAAGTACACCGATAAGAAACCCTAATTGAATTGATTCTATAATCATAAAATCGATAAAAATAAGATACTAAACGATTCAGTAAATGTTATTCACTCCAAGACGTGCGACGGCGGCGGCGCATTTGCGAGCGCGCCGAGCACTGGTGTGTAGCTTGTTTTTGTTAGATAATTTCGGCACCGATGAACCGATTTGCACGTGGTTGGTGCCATGCTTTTCTTCATTAAATACGCAATTGGATAGTATGAATCTCATACCTTAGCTGAGGATAATAACAAAACCAGGTCACTTTTAACGCCGTAATAGTTCCTCAAAACTACAAAAAATGCCTATATTTTCTTAATAACAGCGATATGTAGTGCAATATTCAACTTAAACTACATGCATTCCATGAACTCCAGCTACCTTTAGTTTTTTTTTTTTTTTTTTACTACTTTTTTTTTTTTTTTTTAACCTAATTGTAAAAAAAGAGATATATCGTATAATAACCCTTCAATAAGACTTTTAATTTGGAAAATCGACATACTTGTCGTTACTAAATGTGCTATGTTTGAAGACTATTTTCGGCGATGCCGGGTAATGTATAAGCATGTAACTTGCAAATTATTGTTAACATACATGCAATCTAGGCAGCCATGATCTTGTAACGTGAAATTTGGCTATAGTTTTCATGTAAATTATTGTTAAATCGCCTGAATTCAAACACTACACGGTGGTCCGGCGGCTTATAAAAGTGTCTGCGAACGCCACCAGTGGTTTCATGAAATGTGATTGGTTTTTGGTGAATATCTTTAGAACTAATAAACCTATTTCTTTGGGGTTTGCATTATTCCTTTCTCCATTACATATTCTATTGGATAGTCTGAATTTAAATCCTTACCTGACAATAATAACAAAAATATTCCACTTTTAAAGATATGAATTTCTACGATTACGTAAAAATCAAACTCTTTTTGTTTTACATCCATGTTTCTTGGTGCATTATCAGACAGAAAATTTCCAAATATTGTGAGTTATCGGTATACTGAAGGAATCTGGTAATTACATTTTTTTTGTATTGACCGTGCAATGGGAATTACATCCTGAAAGATGTTGTCCATTTAGCGTTCATTCCAACGATGAAAATTAATGTAGTTTATATAAAATGGTAAATTATTGCTTCTATCGATTTTACTATTTGCGGCTATCGACCATATCTTATATAAAACTATATTTTAACGTCTTTTGTGAGGTGTGAGCCATACAACATGGTTATTTTGCAAAATTATTTTTTTACGTTGGGTGTCTAATAAATACTTTAGAGTCTGTTTGATTCTACAAAAATCTTTCTAATAATATTACTATCATAGTTTATTCACCAAGAAGCAATAAGCGTGGTTACCGAAGATTGATTTTGTAAACTTTAATTGGAATTCGCTGAGTCGACGACCTACTCTGGGACAGTCGCTCGTCTCTGCCCGCCATTATCCCCTTTACTACGTCTAAGGTCACGCGTTATCACTCTTTTTGGTTATTATCGCCCACATTTTCTGATTCCTTAGACATAAAGATCTTAAAGAAACAAGAAAAATGATACCCAGAAACGTATAGTTAGCTAGCTCCGTTCCAAGCGGCCTGCCGTTGATATAGAAAATTGAAAATTGTCCGCTGGGACTTTATTTGGATACTGTAGTCCAATTTCGATTCTTATATAGCGTTACAGGGCTTGAAGAGACGAGAAAATCGATAACTCACAACATATGGCTAGCCGTTTTTATAAAAAAGTTAATCAATAAATATGATATTGGACTAATTTATGATCAATAATTGATATTGCATTAATGAATATCCTGTAAAATCCTACTAATGTAGGTTAACGGCTGTTGATTGAAATAACTCATTTAATGTGTTATGTATGCGATATATAGATTATAATAATAAATAAATAAATAAATAAATATATATATATATATATATATATATATATATATATATAATTTATTCACAAATTAGTGGTTGGCTCACAAATTATTATTATTTATTAGGTAATTTTAGTTGTAATTTTATATATTAATGTTTTAAAAGGTTGTATATCAAGTTAAAAAAAAAAAAAATAAAAAAAATAAAAAAATTAAAAAATTCATTTTCCAAATAATTGTTATTTATTAGCTATATAGTATTTTTTTAACCGATACCACTTGTAAACTCCTCCCTAGTAATTCTGTGTGTGTGGGAATAGTCGTTGGCTGCCATGGCTGCTGACGACAAATCATTAACACACAGAATTACGGGGATTGGTTTTAGTGCCATTTTTTTCATGATGCCACCACCAAGCAATGCAGAGAAAGGTTTATCAGATTTAATGCACTAAGTCCCCCTAGGCCGGGGAAGGATCTTATAAGTGGAGTACTGCCTGCAAGTTAGCAAAGATCTTTTACGCCAGTCACTATAACTAACCCTAATATCTGGAGAGTATCCCCGTCACCATCGAGGTAGACGAGTGATTTTTTGTCATTACCAAGAAAAGATTGTGCTTTGTCATTTTTTTCCCTTATTCCACAAGACATCTCAAGTGTTAACATCGCCTACATTTGGTGACCTCGCGTTTCCCCATTCACAGCACACGACCAGGCTGTCTCATTATATGCAAAAACACATCCTCATAAATAACGGAGACATATCGCATATTAGAGCCCCGTCCGGTACCGTGGTGTGGTTGAATGGAGTAGGCCGAACGCCGGGACACCGCGCTGCCGCTGTCCGGGCCTGATATGATCACCAGCAGCCGTTTATATTTCAGATTTATGTCCGTCCGTCGGGTCGGCCGTAATAAGGCCGCTCCGGCCCGCATTTACATCCGACGACCGGTTTACCGTAATTATATCGCATTCGCATTAATTCCAATACTAAATGTGCTAAATAAATGGATATCCCTAATTTATCAAAGTCTCATTATTCGTGTCCCACCCATTACTGTGACGTTTATCCTAAATTACTTTTTAAACGCGGTTTTATAATCCCCCTCAAAATGCGGTTTTCATCTTGTCCCGATGTCGTAAACAATTTACCGTCCGGAGGAATTAGCCAAGTGGCTGTGTGAAAACGGTCCACAAATAAATTCGCCTTTCCCTGTTTAAATGTTTATTTTATTCATAAGATTAAAATATTACTTGTTATATCAGCCCTGTTACATTTTAACGACTTGGTTAGAACACCAAAGGATTAGACTACTGACTTATTATATTAGTTAATTTCAGATACAAATCGAAAAATAATCTACATTTCTAATGTTAATTTTAAGAATTAATAATTTGTACAAATTTCACAGTTTTCTGGATCACCGTACAAATATAAATTTTGTACTATAATGTTAAGCAACGAAAAGCCTTACTATTTCGTATAGAAATATAACTACAACTTTATATTTTATATGCATGTTTTATATTTATTTTTTACGACTATTGTAGGTATTATGGTGTTTATTGTTTTAGTAATTTATACTGGTGGTTTTAGACTACTACTGGCAATACCGGTATTCCGATGGCATATACTACGAGTAGTAATTAACTAAACAAAAAGTTATCATATCACAATGGCCTCTTAATTATTAGTAAAACATAATTACCGCTAGCATGACACGTTAAGGTCGGACGCCGAGGCAGTAACATTAAGTAAACTGGCAGACCGATTGCCCGCCGGCCACCAATATATCAGCGGTTGGGTCGCGGCGCGGCGGCGGCGGGGAGAGTACGTCGCGGTACGTTATCTAGATTTATTCTCGTTCCCGACAAATATGATACAATGTATAACGGAGTTACAGCTAATGTTCTCACGTCCTTAAACCATAAGTTATGAAGACCGGGCGGCTTACGGCGGCGGGTCAACACAAATACGTTTTAACGGTCTTAACCGAGACTCGAGAGGCGTAAGGAGATTATTAATCTCGGATATTTAAGAAAGTTCAATAACTCTTGGAGACAATCCGTCACTGTCGTTGCGACCGGAATTCGGGAACAATGGCCGGGATTAATATCGTAACCACTCGTGTGTGAGTGTGTGTGTGTGTGTGTGAGTGTGTGCGTGTGTGAGTCGCCGGTCCTCCGTCCTGGCCTATATCCAACTCTCTTGATGACAAATGGTAGGTAATGCGAACGCTAACCATTGTCTTCTATGTGCCCCCGCAGCCTATACATGGGCCGAGAGTAATGCCAGGCATAATTCTGCCATACGATATGCCTACCAAAAGTCCCGGCTGCAGCCGTACCCACTCGTTCGTCGCGCCGCCGCCGCTTGCGTCATCCTACTTGTTGCCATTTTTCACGGTTATTAAATCCAGTTATCTTTTACATAGGTATGCTGTTCAACACTGCTGCAAGGTGTTTAGATTTTTCATTTTGGATTCTCATCCCGATGATAAAGTGTATTTAATTTCGGAAGAATTCAACAAAACGAATGTCTGAAGAGAAATTTTGTAACTTCTTTATTAAAATATTATGAACATCAACATATCAAAATAAGAACTCGTAGTACACAACTAGATCCCAAAGCTTTGCAACACTTTCAAAATTAATTATTTAAAATAGTGAAAAATACAGTAAACTGTTTGTATCCTCATTATAGTTAATGTGTAACTGAAATATATTTATTTTTATAGAGACCTTTTTACAGTCCAGTGATATAAAAAGAAATGTTTGGATATTTGTAACAATTTTAAAAGGTTATGGGGAGTATGGGGATCACGAAACAGGGAAGTAAAGATTGTTTGGTACGAATTTCCTTCATCAACTCGCCTTTCATTGACACAACCCTCATCCTACATGAGCCATATAATTAACTTGTGATGGAAAACTTACGACAAAGGGGAGCGACGTAGGCTGACACGACCCCGACATTTTAACTCAAGGTTGTAAACTTCAAAACTCTCCAAAATTTCAGTTATTATGTATATATTATTTGAGAACAAATCATTCAATTAAGCTAATTATAAGCAGTTTTATTTTGAATTTGTATGTATTTATTCTTCCAAATACATAAATTGCATGTCAAGCAATCAACGCTGAGTCAATAGAGTTGACTTGAAGAGAGAATCCTCATGCATGAGTGTTGAAATATTGATAGTATTGCAATGGTGAACGATACTCTCGAAGTCTGTGTCAGATCGACCGTAAACTTTCATGGTTGATTTTTCCCATAATTTATAAATTTATTTTTGTTATTGAATTTCTCATAAGAGAGTTGTTTTAGTGGTGTTCGGTAGTTGTTTTTGGTTGCTTATTTTCAACCAACGTAAATGCAATGCAAAACAAACATGTGTGTTTGTATTATAAACTATCTTTTCTAACTTATACATTTATAACTTAAGCAGCTATATAAGAAATGACAGATGTGTTATATGTAAATTTGTTTAATACCTTAAAATTAGGACTTTCGATCATTTTTTGTTTTATCCCCATTAACGCTGAGTAAAATTATAAAAGTTATATTTTGATGATAAAAGATTATACAAGATTTATGATAAAAGATAAATAAATAAATAAGCTTACTCCTCGTAATAAAATTGACATTCATCATAGTATTGTATAATGCAGATATATTTTTATATAATATAATACCCCACAACAATTAAATTCGATTCTCTAGTACTTCACTTAATATTTAACTTACTTTAACAGTAAAAAATAATAATTTTAGACTATCCATAATTATTAAGGTAATGTTAAATATTACAAAAAAATATATTGTATTTTTTCTGCTTCGATTACATTTTATTATTTTCCTGTCTGATTTCATGTAAAATATAAAATATATAGTTTAACCAAAGTAAGAGTTTATATAGTCTAAATAAAAATAGTAAAGCTAGTTTTTAACATATCAGGAGAACTATATTTGACGAACAAAATTACTTAAAATACAACAGTTAATTCGTGTTTAAGTAGTTTTAAAACTCAGTAAAATAATATCATCTGTTGTCTCCAACAGTGATTTTTTAGCCATTGATATATTCAAATTATCTATATCATGAATTTTAAAATCTTTTACTCTAAAACTGACACATCCCAACATTTACTAGTCCATTAACATTAAAGTATTTCAAATTGGATGCTGTTTTCCTATTAAATTTTATGCTTTAATGTTTGTTTTCTGTTCACGCTCCTTAATGACACTAGTGCAATCAACTAATCTTGATATTAATAGTTTAATAGAAAAATTTTCCAAAAACCAATCCTAAACTGATACGTTATAAAGCAGCAAATTCTAACTAATACCCACAGAAAATCAATCTTAGGGGTTGAATTACATTGGAGGAAGGAATACATAATAGGAAGGAACACGAAGAAATGAATTCATCGAATGCGTCAGTAAGCTTATAATAGGTCAGTCCTTGTCACTTGGATTTGCTTGTGTGCTGCAGATTTTATTTATATAAGATACTTGCTGACCCTTAGCGCGTTGCTGCGAACTAAAAATAATTGATTGTGGCAAAAAATTATAGCCCACAAGAACATTTATACAGTACATAAAATCTTGCTTTATCAAAACTATGAAAAAAATAAGTATCATATACAGGGTGTTCGGAAAAAAGGTTTCAGGAATTCAGGAGGTTATTGCTCACATCAAAATAAGCAAAAAAGTCCCTGTAAACATATGTCCTAAAATGCTTCGTTAACCCGCTAGCCGCCATTTTGTTTTTTACACTAAATAATTTTTATTTCCGTAATGGATCATTGTATTAAGTTGATATTTGGCATGCACCTTTATCATAGCAATACCCATTTTCAAGAAAAGATTTATTTTTTTCCAATTTGTATTTTCAAAATGGCGGCCATTTAAAAATTTTAAACTAAAATATCTCAAAATCGGTAAATTTTATAAAAATTTTACCAGACACAAAAAAGTTGACAAATTTAATTATCTAACCAATGGTACCAAGTTTGTAAGGATCTGACTACAAATAACTGAGTTATTGAGATTTTTATGCATAAAAACATTGATTTGGCATTGTAATTAATGCAAAATAAGGTAATTTTAATTGAAAAATCCCAATAACTCAGTTATTTATTGTCAGATCCTTTCAAACTTGGTACCATTGGTTAGATAATTAAATTTGTCAACTTTTTTGTTTCGAATAAAATTTTATAAAATTTACCGGTTTTGAGATATTTTAGTTTAAAATTTTTAAATGGCCGCCATTTTGAAAATACACATTGGAAAAAAATAACTTTTTTCTTGAAAATGGGTATTGCTATGATAAAGGTGCATGCCAAATATCAACTTAATACAATGATCCATTACGGAAATAAAAATTATTTAGTGTAAAAAACAAAATGGCGGCTAGCGGGTTAACGAAGCATTTTAGGACATATGTTTATGGGAACTTTTTTGCTTATTTTGATGTGGGCAATAACCTCCTGAATTCCTGAAACGTTTTTTCCGAACACCCTGTATACATAAAAAAATAATCTTCACTCAATGCTTACTGTTAAAAGAAATCTAATCTCATGACTGCTGACTGTTTGTTCAGCTGTCTGCGACTGGGTATATAAAAATAAAACTTTTCTTTTATATTTTCGATGAATTGAAAACCTTTATGATTAAAATGAGGAAAAATAACGTAAAACGTTATTTTTATCCACTTCTCGGAACACAGGGCTACAAACAGCCATTCGACGAACACCTCTGTAGCAGCAGACCCGCTGTCTCAGAAAATTTCCAATATCACTTTCTTATTTATCTGTTTTACTTGAAATGTTTAAAGAAATTTTAATTCTGTATACTTCTTAGTATTGGATGAATCACAGATTTTTCCTTGAGGGGTGTAGTAAAATTATTATTAGCATGTTTGTGGTTGAAAAAACTGGTCATGTAAGAAACGTCAATGTGCTCCAGCAAATATGCTTTACACTTCGTTGTATGGAATTAAAAGTCATACCCTATTCAAATATTTTTGTACTCTAACTACAGTAATATCGTGGTTAGCTAATAAAAACAACAAAAAATTGAAAATACATATTGTTCTTGATTTTCACTTGTACACATTTGTGTACCAAACTCTCACTGTTGAAAATATAAAACTTAGAGTTAATTCTTCTAGTTAGTTTAAACATATAAACACCACAATTTCATATACTACGTTTCGTAAAGTTCCTACTCGTTTAACTGTATATAACCAATTACTTACCAAAATAACCCAATGTCGTTAAGATTAAATTTTTAACAGCTGTTCTTATTTTAATTATTAAATTGAACTAAATATTAAAGAAATTTAAATGCAACGCACTTAAATGTTGCCAGTTATTTATTTATTAGTACGTCTACTGCATTCTTTTGAATACGTGTTTTATGGGCATTGGGCAGTGCCCATAAAAAGCATATGAAAAAAACGGGAATATACATTTATTTCTTCTAGGTACATAAAATATAGTTTAAACAATTTCAGTTCGATTGGAATAGTTGTTTTAACTCCCATTCAAGACACACAAAGATTCATACAGTCCTTTTTATGGATTTAGATAGTATTACATATATCAAAACAATTAAATCACATGTTCCCTTCCATTTTACCTAATATGAGTTATTATTCTTAAAATGTTATGTTCACTTTAAGAATCTAATGTTAAAAACTTAACCATATTACAGTAGTTACTATTGTGTTGACGTCACGCCATTTCTATCGCTGTGGCTGACCGTCTCGTCAGTGCACCAGTCTCCCACCAGGTGCGACACATGCAACGTGCCGTGCCAACTAAACTATTAAACCACGCGGGACTATAAACTAGCACCTAGAGTTACAGGTAATGGGACTTACAAGTCTCGTCAGTGCACCAGTCTCCCACCAGGTGCGACACATGCAACGTGCCGTGCCAACTAAACTATTAAACCACGCGGGACTATAAACTAGCACCTAGAGTTACAGGTAATGGGACTTACAAGTCTCGTCAGTGCACCAGTCTCCCACCAGGTGCGACACATGCAACGTGCCGTGCCAACTAAACTATTAAACCACGCGGGACTATAAACTAGCACCTAGAGTTACAGGTAATGGGACTTACAAGTCTCGTCAGTGCACCAGTCTCCCACCAGGTGCGACACATGCAACGTGCCGTGCCAACTAAACTATTAAACCACGCGGGACTATAAACTAGCACCTAGAGTTACAGGTAATGGGACTTACAAGTCTCGTCAGTGCACCAGTCTCCCACCAGGTGCGACACATGCAACGTGCCGTGCCAACTAAACTATTAAACCACGCGGGACTATAAACTAGCACCTAGAGTTACAGGTAATGGGACTTACAAGTCTCGTCAGTGCACCAGTCTCCCACCAGGTGCGACACATGCAACGTGCCGTGCCAACTAAACTATTAAACCACGCGGGACTATAAACTAGCACCTAGAGTTACAGGTAATGGGACTTACAAGTCTCGTCAGTGCACCAGTCTCCCACCAGGTGCGACACATGCAACGTGCCGTGCCAACTAAACTATTAAACCACGCGGGACTATAAACTAGCACCTAGAGTTACAGGTAATGGGACTTACAAGTCTCGTCAGTGCACCAGTCTCCCACCAGGTGCGACACATGCAACGTGCCGTGCCAACTAAACTATTAAACCACGCGGGACTATAAACTAGCACCTAGAGTTACAGGTAATGGGACTTACAAGTCTCGTCAGTGCACCAGTCTCCCACCAGGTGCGACACATGCAACGTGCCGTGCCAACTAAACTATTAAACCACGCGGGACTATAAACTAGCACCTAGAGTTACAGGTAATGGGACTTACAAGTCTCGTCAGTGCACCAGTCTCCCACCAGGTGCGACACATGCAACGTGCCGTGCCAACTAAACTATTAAACCACGCGGGACTATAAACTAGCACCTAGAGTTACAGGTAATGGGACTTACAAGTCTCGTCAGTGCACCAGTCTCCCACCAGGTGCGACACATGCAACGTGCCGTGCCAACTAAACTATTAAACCACGCGGGACTATAAACTAGCACCTAGAGTTACAGGTAATGGGACTTACAAGTCTCGTTAAGTTCTATTCTTGAGTCTGATGGCGTCTTTGTTATATTTCTGCCAATATGGTTTATTTTTAACTAAAACAGTTAATATAATTAAAAAACATATTTGATTAAGAAAGAAAGTAGTTTTTTTTTATGTAATTCTGTTAAAAGATAGTTGACTCTTTCAATACTAACTTAGTGACTCTAATTTAACCAACTTAGTGTTTGCTAATCTGTAAATCAATGTAATAAACTAAATTTTTTATTGCATTAATTATTACGAAATCTTTAAGTGCCATTGTAAAGTTACAATTAATTAATTAAAACATAAATAACTGTTAGTTGTTTTAGTGATAATAACACTTTTCTCGTTAAAAAAGTTATTTTACTTGGATAAAAAAAATAAAATTAGACCACAAAAATGCGAAATCACTACCTATGACAATTCTTTAATCATTTGAAAATATAGTTTATGTTATCTTTTGTAATATTGTTTCTTAAAAAAGTAAAACTATTCATAAAATTCTCTATAATCTATATATTATTCACGGTATGACATATAAGAATGCATAAAATTGTTTCGAATGTGTATTAGATATCATATTTATTTTGTGCAAAAATACCAAAAAATTTTATGAGCAACATAACATAAAATATATTTGACTTTGGGAATTATTTTCTCGTTTAAACGAATACGCTGGGGTTATGGGTGGACAAAGCTTAAAGAAACACACTGTCCGGCAGTTAAAAATTTGAAAAAAGTAACACTTAAGATCACGTCATTTTCCATAACGTTCATTCTACAGGGAAATTTACGGTATTGTGTAAGTAATGATGTTTAATACCTTTTCTGCCGTAGTTCTGGGAGGGCCTTTCATCTGGTGTTTATTTATTTTAGTTTTTTTTGAGAATTTTATTTCCTGTTAACAGCTCAAATCAAAACCATATAGGATGCTTAAAACTGAGGTAAACTTCAGACGTAATTGGAGATGACAGGATAGGAACACTATGGCGCATAGTCACTCAGTGAAAACCTAGTGTTTGTTTTTTAATATGTAATATTAATTGTATGAAGAATAGACGAAAGATTACTCTTAAAAGTCTTTAAAGAAAGCTTGAAAGATCCAAGGTAATACAATCTTAAAGAGCATTCTTTTTAAGTGCAGAAGAACGATCACAGACAGGTTGATCTCCACCACCCAATTAAAGCGAATAACACATTACACATGGTGGGGGGAGCAACGGTGCGACTCTTGTTCATTATTGACATCTCCCTTGTTTAGTCATTCCCTTTGTCATAATTTCGCTAATTAAGGGGATATTTATGAGCAGGTGAAAAGCGAGGGTGATACTTTGGGGTTGAAGAGAGAGAAGGGACTGGTGATGTAGCTGCGTTGAGCAACTTTTACAAAAAAATCTATAATGTATGACAATTTTTTATTAGTCTACCATTCATACATTTAGCATACATATTTGTATTGATTGAATGATTATGTGATAAAATACCAAGTGAAAACTAAATCTATGAGTCAAACTTTCAGAACGTAATTGGAGATTCGTAAATTATAACCTATTACTTAATAATTGTAAAATGATAAATGATAACTTAATTTATTTTAAGATTCTAACAGAAATTAGTATGAAATTTTAGTCCAAGCTCAATTGCGAGACTTAAAATTAATAAGAAAGCATTTTTGCCTGTGTTAAACATGGACAGTTATGTCTCACATGTGACTTACAATTAGGTTTTATGCTATTTGGTTTTTAAATTATTTTTGAATTCACCTAACAGGTGTAGATAACGAAATCCATAATCATGAAATTTAATTCTTTGTCTAATATAATCTAGTTGAAATTTTATTCAAATCATGTCCAAGTGATTTGTTATTTACAAAGACGGAATGGTTATTCATGGTCGATGACCGAGACCTTGAAATATATCGCCTCCTCCCCTGCAATTCTTCGTCGTCAGTCTAACATTACCATATCATTCCCAGTTCTATTCATGTGGGTAAATTGCAACTAATAATGCATCTACTTGCATAATACTCGCATTAGTGACTCGAGAATAATCACAATGGTAGTTTAATGAATAGTTACAAGAAAACAATACTTACAAAATTACGACTACAGGATTTAAGCTTTCCTTGAAGTAGTAGGCCTACAGTTTTCACAGCACTAGAGTGAAAGATGCAATTGAAATAAAAAGTTTACATTGATATTATACTATAAATACTTGAATTCTACACTAAAAGTCATCTTCATCTTTGTGCTAGTAGCCCATTGTTGAGCAGTCTTCAATGTTAAAACCATACGGCTTTTATACAAAACATGGTATTTTATTTCTCTTTTTTCGGACGCCGTTTTTTAACCGATTTTCTCTAACTTGACAAGTGTTTAGTTGAATAGTTGTATTAGGTTGCTCATTCCTCAAAATTTAGAAAATTTAAAAATATTACTCTCTGTAATGTCGTAAAGTATCTAGATTTTCCTTACTTTTAATTTTTTTGGTACGTATACCATTAATATTTACTCATATATCAGGTATGAGGGACCTTAGATCTAACCTTAATATATAATAAAACATAAACTTTGCCAATAAATATCCAAAAACACCGTCCGAAACAGTGGAATACGGATGCATGTTTTCAGTGTTATTACAAGGGTGAAGATGACTCTTAAGATTGCCATGCCTCTTATTAATTTGTAAATTCACTGATCATCTACATGCTCACAATATTGTTCTGTAGTTGATATTTTAATTGATGAATAAAAAAATCATTGCTGTGCAAAAAATTATAACATTTAATAAGCTAATAGTTATTTTATTCTAACTTGCTTCCGTTTTGATGAAATAGCATGCAATATGTTTTGCCCTAAATATTATAAAGGGAGTATATTGTTAGCTTCCGAAGTTATCGGACAAACAGTGGTTATTCAACTTCCTACCCCGTGTTGGAATGTTTGACCCTATCAGCCATAACTTGCGCAACTTGGGCCTGGCGCTCCAAACCACAATACCTGTAATCGACAGATCCGGTTAACATTTAGTTCAAACATTATAACAACATCGCTTTAACCTTATATTTATGAGAATGAAAAATTTCAAAGTAAAAATGGTTAAGATTTTTATAACAAAATAAAAAAGTACTCGTACATTTTAGATTTTGTGGTTTATATACGTCACAATTTCAAAGTAGTCCAACCTTTCCTTATTACTGCGATTTCTATTAAAAATTGGAAGGAAAAAGTATTTTTATTCATAAGAATGTTTTTGTTAGTATTTTAATAAAATAAATATTTATTTGTGGTTCTAGTGATTAAAGTACACTTTTTTGCTGCCTGAAAAAAAAAAAAAAACATTGTTGTCACCCGAAGATAAAGCCAAGAGCACAATTTCCCTGAGGGAGAACACGTACTTTAGTGTCCCTGGATTCACACAACACTTTTCCTCCACTTACATGAATAACAAATAACAAGGCCTAAAACAATATAGTATATTTCGTCACTAGTCCGGAAAGTGGTCGTTATCGGTGCAAGATCGAGTTTCAAGTACGAGGCGAAGCCGAGTACTTGAATTTGATCGAGCACCGATATACCACTTTCGGACGAGTTACGAACAGTACTTTTCATCATACCACCTTTAATAAATATACAGTTTGGATAAAAATTAATAAATTTTAACCTATATACCCCCTCTTACGTTGTTATTTGTTTATCTAGTATTTTAACTATTTACAACTAAACAATCAGCTGTTTGACATTTATATATTGGAGTCAACGATGTTTAAGTTACTGTAAGCAGAATAGCAGCGCTAGTGGTGTTAAACATTGGAAGTTTTTTTCCGGCCTAGTCCCGAAAACCACTGTTTCGAGGACTAGTCCCGAAAACTTTGTTTACCAACACGTTTATCCAACCCACCGGGAATCAACTAGTTTCGATCACAGCTGACTGTTCCGAAAACAACGTTTATCGCAATGGTATGATGAAAACAATTTTACGTTCATATGATCCTGTGCTTCGACAAGTTGGATTAGTTACATTAACGAAAAAAAACACACACACTCACAAGGTAGGATATATCAATTTTATAGAACGCAACATAAAAAAATAAACTCAATTTAGGCCTAGTAAAAATTCTGACAAAAAAAATAGTCTCAATTCTGATAATAGTCCTTGACAGTTAAACCATCACATTGATGTTAAACTGTGTTCGGGAATTTTTTCACATTTTGTACCTCTCATTTAATGTTTGGCTGAGTAAAAACGAATAATTCCTTACTATCACTCCATAAATTGCTATGCTCCATAAAGCTATCCACACCACAATTAATTCATTTTACAACAACACCTGAAAGCTGAAGTTTTTTTGTTTATTTTTTATAAACAAATAAACCGCTTATAAAACAGCTGACGCTATAGAAACTATTAGCAAACAAAGAATAACGAAACGAATGCAATAATTGATTGTCACCCATATTTTTCTTAATATCTCTTTTAATCTTATTCTTAAGTAGCCAACTTAAGCCCTTTAGTACAATAAAATTAAGTTTTCCCTAGGTAAAATAATTATTATTCAAGTCACATGAGGTAAAAATTAATACTATAGTTCTCTATTCTAAGGATTAAAATACGGCTTAAGATAGTAGGTGGAGAAAACAAATATTTTTCATATATTAACGTGTAAGTAATAATTACGATGTGGCTGTTGTTGTTATCTTCAGCCTAACGTTATAATTAACTTATAATTGATAAAGTTGTGACAAAGAGCAGCAGAGCAGGAGACTCACCGACGCAAAAACGTCGCCCATTATCATGTGATGTCAGCCGTGCTTCTCATACATGGAAGAATAAATATTAAGCTTAATTCCGTTTTTAAACTGAAACCTTTTCAAGCTGTCCTTTGGAAAATATAGTTTTAAATGCTCTCCATGTGTATGTATTATAAAAACATTGCTTAGTGTTTGGAAATTGTCCATAATACAATTTGTATTTTAAATCAAGTTATTTCTACATTTTACTTTACATTTACCTCAATTTTATACCACATTAAAAATGCTTATTTTCAAACTTTGTTTGTGAAAATATCATTTATGATTTTAATAAAAACGATTTTATTGGTAATGTTTTAAATTAATGAAAATTGTGTTCGAATTAAAGTCAAGCCACCGTCCAATTAAGGTGTGATCTCAAGGCACGATGAAAGCAAAAAATACTTCAAGGAATGAACCAACAATAAGCATGAAGAAATAAAATAGTATTTGTAATATAAAAAAAATTCTAGCGATTCTTTTTAGTGCGAAGTAACTCCCTCATAAAAATCTTATTTGAATCTATTGAAATACCCAAGCATTTGTTGTAAATTTTATCGTTATTACGATACAAAGTAGTTCTTTTTCCATTTCTATTTTGTTCCGTCAAAATTTTATATTTTTTGAATGCTTGACATAAGCTCTAAATATGTATTTTTTAAAGACATAATAAGTATAATTATATTATATTTGTGAAAACCCCATTGTTTTATTGTTATATCTTCTTTTATTAAATAAGTACATAATTTCAATGGGAATAACGAGTTCCAAGAATAAAAATTTGAAAATTCTGTCAAATATTGTCTCAATTTTACTTATAAATACAATTGATAATAATCTTTAGGCATTTATAAATATTTGTTATACTTAACTACAAAAAGTATTAATTTAAAATTATTTCAAATGCTCATTAATAAAAACAATAAATTAATAACCAAGTAAAGGTTTATATTACCTTTATTAAAAAATCAGTATGACAGTATTGAACAGATATTGCTCAGCTTTGTGAGTATGTTTACATATTTGATTAAATTATGCCCAAAGGCTTTTGGCCGATATAGCTGTCCCAAAACTGCCACCGGTAGTGGTCGTCCTCCCTGTGTGACTGGAATATTTGCCTTTGTACTATTGCAATAACTTTATTAGACATCCATTGGAAATTTATCTGCAATATTCGAGAGGTGGCATAATAGAGCAAATGAGTTTCCATTGGTAATAAGATCTCCTGAGCTTTTCCTTATCCAGTAACTATTATCTTTAAAATTGTAGTTTTATTATGTTTTATAATTGCAATATTTATTAGATTTAAGAATACAGAACGATATTAATGGATAAAAGATTTTATGTTAGTTATTTTATATTGATTTTTTTGGAATAGAAAATTTTTTGAGGCTTTAAAATATACAGGTTATTTCATGTGGAAATATTGTATTTAGGGGATGCCCTCTGGAAGGTAAAATTTTCCTCTGGTACATTACCTGCGAAATGGATTTGCCTGTTTGCCACGGTCACTGACTATCTAAACTAACCTAAATACTATAATTAGTGTTACCATGGAGGAAGGTTACCAACGAGTAAAAAGTTACCTTCGAGAAGTTCTCAAGTATTTCTCAGGATATAAGAGCTTAATAAATAAATAAATGGATTAAATTTTTTTTACATTATTTTAAAAATATAACTTATTACCTTTGCGAATGAAAGCTTAATGCGTTTGCGTTTTTCACAATTTTCGTATGATAACGTTATATTAAGCCTATCCTAACCTATGGTATTGATACAAATAAATGGATACAGTAGGGAAATAATGAGGTCATCTAAGAGGCATATTGATTTTATATTATTCATATTACTAAAAGTAATTAAAGTCGAGAATATGGGATCTATGAAATGTGACGTTGGTAACAAAACGACAAAAGTAATTTTTAATATTTGTACATTTTAAATCTACATTCTAAATTAACAATTCACAATAAATGTTGTTGTAATTTTACTTTATTTTATTGCTATAGGAGTTTATTTTATATTTTTTAATTAGCATGTCTAAAGTGACAATATATTAACGGTCAGGTATTGAATTTTAGTGCAAGTTTATAAACTTTTATACATGAAATTTAAACAAAAATAAAAAAAATATTAACAATATTTTTTATTTGAAGCCACAAATACTTTGGAAACAGTTGTAAAATATTATACAAACCATAATTTTAGAATCAAACTGCATGTAGTTGCAGCCTGGAGGCCGGAATGTGACGATTTCCCTCGTTGGGACGCTCCCCCATGATTGCTAACCTATTAATGGATTGATTACATTTACAGGGTATCCGGCAATGTCAGACCAATTTGTTGGGGTTAACTCCCTCCCGTGGGTGGTTAGTGACAGTGCGTATATGTATTGGATTGCGTTCTGCAATCTCTATTAACTTGCAGAGAATGGTTACATTTTGGTACGTTTAAATAATTGTCTATACATTAATTAACTAAGTAAGTCATAATATGAAATAATAAGTCACTTTTGACTTTTATCCAATCTTTTATATTTTGAGAATATTTCATTTCAACAATTAATTGAATCAGCAAATAATTTTGTTTTGATAGAAATAAGTAGAAATCATTCAAATGTTCTAGAATATGATGCACTATTTTATTAAATCCACATTCATTATCTTAGATAAAACTGATTTATTGCCTTCTTTTCTCCCTCTAATTTCAATAAATTTATTACTAATCAATTCTCTTGCATCTGGACGTATATTCTTGATTACATACTTTTACATAAAACTATACGTATTTATTTATTAACAGAAATGTACTTATTCTGTAATTACATACAGGATATTAAAAGTATTTGCAAATTATGTTTAACGGTAATTCCTTTCAACCAAGTCGCATCGGTCATAAGCGGGCCCAATTAGAGTCTCTTTTTATTCACGTTTAGTTTAACTTATCCTGCCAAACAGGTAGATATTTTGTCTTACTTACGAACAGAAACATTTTAATAGTGCCATTAGTCAACGTAATTTGCTAATAAAACTACTCTACTTTTTTTTACTTCACAGAATTTTAAATACTTGAATTTGAATACTTTATGGTAGTTACATTTTTAGATTAAGATTTTAGTATTCGAAGTTGACAAACCTGATAGGAGTGCCTGAATCGATTGGCCACAACTTTGGCAACTTGAGTTTGCTCCTGCAGACCACAATACCTGGTACTTGTGATTTATACGTGTTGGCTGAAACCAGCTGAATATCAGAGCTTGA
The DNA here is from genome assembly GCA_030545055.2 of Neoaliturus tenellus. Taxonomy (NCBI): domain Eukaryota; kingdom Metazoa; phylum Arthropoda; class Insecta; order Hemiptera; family Cicadellidae; genus Neoaliturus; species Neoaliturus tenellus. The sequence goes on along the minus strand of CM061532.1, from coordinate 189,706,075 downwards.
GAAGTGTAATTGATGAAGTGCAGTATTAATATAATAATTACCTCAATTTCATTTAAATAAGAATACGTTGATTTCGTACATTCCACACACTAAACTCGTGTTTAGCTCATTTAATATTCTCAATAGACAATCATATTTATATATTTATAAAAATATCACTGCTCACAGTAATCTTATGAAACATGTAAATTGTGACCTCTAAATTGGAACATGACTTAGACTGTTGAATTCAATATTTATTCATTCTAAATTTCAACCTTGAATTTATGTGTTTCCCTCTTATGGTTTATTTCATTTAATCTGACTATTTAAATTGATTACATACTGTTTTAAGGGGGCATAAGCTCACGCGTTATCTGTTACATTTTCACCCCTTCTGGTCGGATATTAAAAGCTTATCTTTGAGACTACCCCTCGGCCATGACCAGAGCCCAATAAATGAACATGGACACTGTCACTTACAATCGTTAATGTTACAACAATCTGCCTCAGTGAAATTTAAATGATTTTATTAATAAGTAGGGTAGACGCCATTACAAATCGAGTATAAATAAAATATAGCCTTCAAGCTGTTTTCATATATCATTCGATCAAATGAACAGTTGAAAACTTTGAATTACTTTGTCTTTCGATAAGCAAATTTAGTAAAAATTAAAATTTTTATTATGAATAAAAATATGCGTACAAAATGTTTAACATCAAAGTTAAACTTCATACTTTTCCTGTTCAATTTTTTTAAATCCTCGTTGGATCTTGTGGTATATCCGTTATTTAATAAATGTCAATAATATTTTAAAAAATTTCAATGTTATCTTTAGTTTAATTTATTTTTAACTAAATACATAAGTATTTACAAACCTTCATTTTAATCAAAAGTTAAGGATTGGAAAACTGTTCCATATTGTCTTGATAAAAACTTATGTTAAAATGCTGTATTTGTGTTACTGAACCTAGAAGATATATTTTTTGAAATTTCAAAACCATAATACCTGTTTCGTTTCTCTAAGGGATTATTGTGACAGGTTCCTCAATAATATTATAAATGTGAAAAAAGTAAAGAGATTTTTTAGAGGTCTAGGCAAGACAAAAATATACACACAACAAAATAACATAATATATGGATTAGATAATGTTGTATTACTATACATAACTAGAAATTCTCACTAAATTCTTCAGTCTAGTATAAAATTATTACTATGCACAATATTACCATGGCATTTTAATACTCTAGGACAAGCATATAAAATATACACTTTAACTTTAACTTAAATGCGTGTGCAAATAAAAAAGAGCGTCCAATTTATATCGTTGCTGTATAATTTTTAATACCAAGACTTTACGAATTTAACATATCAAGGAGATTCATCCATTTTTGTATGATTTTGAATAAAATTTCACATATGTTATTATAAGAAAAAATATTTTGGGTAAAATGTCTGCAGTATTCTTAGTCTACTAACAAAATATTTCTATTTCTTTTACTTATGTTTAAAGATAATTTAACATTTAATTTAATCTTCACACACAGAAAGACAACATCAACACGAAAGTAAAAAACTATTAGTTACTCACTGAATTAAATTATAAATACTAACTCAGTTTAAAGTGTAATAGAGGGGATTTTACATTTCGAAACTCTATACTGATATTCATCCGTGGATTTAAAATCCGGGATCAAAACTCCTTTGATTAGGACAAAATTCTCTGAGGGATTTGTGTACCCTCCTGCTGGATTTCGCCTCTTATCTCAGCAACACAACCCTTCTACTTAATAGGATTAAAGTAATAAACATAACTCAAAGTGACAATGCCCAAGATTATTTCAACCAATTTCCCACAGGGAAGTCAAAAGTACATGAGGCAATAGATTTATGAGCAACTTTGTTTTTGGTCAAGATTAACAAGGGGGATTTTAAGAAAACTTGAAGATCGTATACAGTCGTAATAAGTAAAAATTACTGATGGTTTTACAGGACTGATTAAGGTTTTACATGATACTTTAATTATGATGTCATTTTCTTATTATTACAAAAATGAGATAAACTTAAAACAAATTAAAAAAACGAATCAGTTTCTAAATAGAAATATTCCATAATACAACGAGTGAAAGAAACTAAATTTAATATTTTGAAAATTGATTACACCAAAATCAAGTCACGTCTTACAATAACAGAAGTCCTTTATTTAACATATTATTTATGTTGTTCTAATATTCAAATAAATATTTTTGTCCAATTTACATAAGTTTACCGATTGCAAAGATTTTAATTTTAAAATAATGCTTCTTACAATACAACATTAAAAGTTTGATTGTATAAAAGTGTAAAGTGAATCTCGGCCATTACCCAAAGTGGTGGTTCCGGAGATAAACGGGAAATAGCCAAACAAACGGAGTGAAAATCCTAAACAGCTAGTAGAAAATTTGACATACAAAATTTGATTGCACAACAACTTATTAAGAACTGTTTGGAGCTCAGCCTTTAAAATACCGGTAAATATATATTTTTTGTAGGAGAATATTACATTTTCAAAGGCTCCTAAAGTAATTGAAAATTTGTTAAAACTACATTAAAACAATTTAATAGTATTCTTCAAACAAAATTTTTTTGTAGAATACATCAGGGAAACAGGCATAAGTACTAAATAATAATTAATTACTGTACATACATGCTAAATGCTTCAAAGTGGATACAATTTTTTTTTTTTTATTTAAAACGAGTTTAAAACTTTTACAAATTTTGAGAAAAACTCCATGCAATTAAGCACTTTTTTATAAAACCTAATAAAACATTGATAGTTAATTATACTGTAGATCAATCATTTGAAAATAATTCCCAATTAATTTTATCACAAAATTTTTTTAAAGGAGAAAGTTATATTTTCAAATAAAAATGTGATCAAGTCTAATGGCACAGCTGCGGTTGTTCCCGTCATCCTCGCGTTGTAATTAACTTATAATTGGTAAAGTTGCGACAAAGAGCAGCCCGGCACGCGACTCAGCCAGGCAAAAACAACGCACTTGATGTTTTGCTAACATACGCGGCGCTGCCGTGGAGAGAAAACCCATCCGTTGCAGGGGCGATATTCAAGTGTCACTGCAGAGGTAACGTTTCTGATGCATTAAAGCCCACATCACTACTTTGGTACTTCCTGTACATACGTGGTCAATGATGTATATCAAGTTTATTTAGTTATTTAAATGTGATCCAAAACATAGTTTGACTATCTTGAAACTTGATTACTAGCGACCAACCAAAAACTTTTATCATCGTCATAACTTGTACCAAATATGAGAATAGGCTATTTATGAAAAATTGATAACTTTTGAAATATAAACAATTAACATCATGATTAGAGTATCAGAAGTATGTATTTCAAGTTATACAAGTTTTAGCATTTTAAAACATTTCAAAACATAATTTTGTTTTGTTTTAGCGAATTTCCCATAGGGAATAAGCTATTACCGTAGGTCTCATGGTAAGACCTAAGCCCGGGAACGTTTTACTTTTTCGTTTTGAGGTGCCCAGAGACCAAAAACAATAGTCATTAAAAATTATATATGTGTGTGTATATATGTATGTGTCCCTAGACACGATAACTCTCGTAAAAATGGTCCTATCGACACCAAATTTGGTAGAGATGTGTAATCCTACGTTTATTCGGATGAGTTCGAAAACAAGACATATCGACCTACCGGAAGGGGTAGTTTTGGGGGGTTTTGTACCCAAAAAATGGTTTTTTTGCATTTTTCATATTTAATTTGAAAAATTTTAAATTTTTATTTTGACCATTGGATTTAGCTAAAAAACACACAATTTAGTATTTTGAAGCTTTGCTCTATCTCCATTGGTTACCGAGATATTACTTAGTCTAAAGACAGTACATTGTCTTTTGGGGCTCCAATGTTAATCTTATGGAGAATAAGGATATGTTAATATTTCACTTATTAACCAATATTTTTGGATGAAACTTGGTATTTAGCTTCATTTGGTTGAGATTCATCCATTTAAGGTAAAAAATCTTGGTTTTTGTACTTATCATGGCAGCAAACCTGCATACTCTTTTCCCATGTTAATCATATGGAGAATAGTCAAACTCTTTTATTTATGGACAGATATTGATGAAATTTACTATATGGCTTTATATGGTCGAAATAAATATTTTCTATGCTAAAAACCTACTTTTAGTGTCCCCCATAGCAGCATACCTGCATACTCTTTCCCTATATTTATCTTAAGGAGAATAGACATTTATTTATTTCCCTATTTATGAGCACGTGATGAAATTTTGTTTACAAGTTTAGCTGGTCAAAATTAATATTACTAATTTGGAAATTCGCTGAGTACGCAGGTCTGCTGCGACGGGGGGTATTTTATTTTGTCTTTACATACCCTGAAAAATATTGTAAAAATATTTCATAATAATCGTCAAATAAGTAAATATTTGAAGCCAAATTTGTAAAGTAAACGTGACTTTTTGCTCAACAAGCGACATTATTATACATGAAGGCTTTGAGAGTACATACAGTAACATTCATGTGTCCTTAACTAGATTAATGCCAATCGCTAGCACTACAGTATCCTTTGTTCCACTGTAAAAAAAACACAATAATACATATTTTTTGTATTCTACAGTTAAAACAATAATTGTATAGTTTACCCATATACAGAGTGTCCCGGAACTCTCTGGAACGCTTTTGTATATTTGTTCCTTGCATCGAGACAAGAAAAAAACATCATACAAATAGGGTTCTAAAATCCATCGTTAAGCCGTTAGCCGCCATTTTGTTTTTTCACATTATAATTTTTATTTTCGTAACGGATGGTTGTATTCAGTTCATATTTGGTATGAACCTTTATCATACCAACGTACATTTTTAGAAAAAAAATTAATTTTTTCCACTTCATATTTTCAAAATGGCGGCCAATTTAAATTTTCAAACTCAAATATCTCAAAATCGGTAAATTTTCTAAAAATTTTACAAAGTACCAAAAAGTTGACAAATTAAATTATTTAAACAACGGTACCAAATTTGTAAGGATCTGACAACAAATAACAGAGTTATTGTGATTTTTCTTTAAAAAAAATTGATTTTGCGTTATAATCAATGCAAATTAAGACCATTTTGATAGAAAAATTGCAATAACTCCGTTATTTGCTATCAGATCCTTACAAATTTGGTACCGTTGGTTAGATAATTTAATTTGGCAACTTTTTTGTAACAAGTACAATTTTTATTAAATTGACCGATTTTGAGATATTTGAGTTTGAAAATTAAAATGGCCGCCATTTTGAAAACATGCAGTTGAAAAAATTAAATTTTTTCCTGAAAATGTACGTTAGTATGATAAAGATTCATACCAAATATGAACTGAATACAACCATCCGTTACGGAAATAAAAATTATTATGTGAAAAAAACAAAATGGCGGCTAGCGGCTTAACGATGGATTTTAGACCCCTATTGTATGATGTTTTTTTCTTGTCTCGATGCAAGGAACAAATGTACAAAAGCGTTCCAGAGAGTTCCGAGACACCCTGTATATATCGTAGAGGTGCAGAGAAGGTCCAGACAGGTGTATGATGAGTAAGCGCCCACACAAAGCCATACAGGGTGGTCACTGACGTCACGTTGCACACGGCTAGATTGTGGCTGTTGTTTGCTGTGAGCCACAGCACAATGTGCCATTGTACTGTGATACACTGGAGTACTTCAGTGGAAAAATTGTGTGCAGTATACTTGGAAGCTTAAGTAACTACTCGTAGAGTAATATTTTATTTCAATTTCCCATTATGCTACTTTTTAAAACGAAAATTATAACAGAAATAAATTAGAACAGAGGTTATCTACAACATAGTAGGACATAATGTTATTCTAGTTTTCTGGTTTGACTTGAGCACATCCATGTCATCGTAGAGGTATGCGGCTCCAGGGAGGAGTATCACTCCCACACTTGGGCGGTAGATGTGGCGACAGAGACTAGGATAAGCGTGGCTTGGCGTGGGCCGTGGGGACCGAGCGTGGGTGGAGAAGAGACGCTCACGTGACCGCCAGTCAGCTGATGGCCGAGATTGTGGCATCGCAGAACTGACGGATGGCGGCACCTATGTAGCGACCAGTATTGTAGTGGCAAGAGGAAGAAGCGTCCACCAGCTATTTTTATTTTTCCGAAGTTACACAATGGCTGGTTGATGGAGTGGTTATTGGGCTCGCCTAAGAATCTATAGGTTGCCAGTTCGACCCTGAAAAGAGTCAGTATCTTTTTGAACATTCAAAACTGGACCCAAGGTGCCTATGGACATTGGACTATTAATTAATGATCATGATTGCAAATAAGTAACCTGCTATTTGTCGATTAAAAAGCTATATCTCAACTGATCCATCACACTTGTCCAATAGAGTGCGTCGGTGTCCCAGGAAGTAAATTAATGTAATATTAAGGTTTGTTACCTAGGGTGGCCGAAGTAAAGGCAAGCAAAAGTCTAGTTGGGTGTCCAATGTTATATTATCTATAATAGTTACCTGGTTGAGGTAAATTACATCATTAAAATTTATTTTTTATTATTAGTTTGCAATGAAGTGTTAGGACTCCATAAATAGTGTTACAACTTACATAACATAAATATTATTTTATAGTTTTTGTTTGTATAGCCAATACCCTTAACAAACATAAAAATAGTGCAATTGCCTATCTATAGTGATGTTTTTCAATATTTATTATAATGCTGATTTTAAGAATAAATGTACAAAGTAAAATAAAAATGTATGTAACAGTGAAATATCAAATTTTAGGGATGTAAATAAACTAATACTTTTTCTGAAAAAAAACAAAAAACAAAAACTTTCTATTGGGTATTTTCATTCTATTACACAGGATATATTGTAACCTCCCACACGGTAGTGTCATAACCTCCGGATATGACGGTAGTGCTAAAATAATATCAAGCATTTTTGTTCATGGCTTGCAGGAAAGAGTACAAAAAGTTTAAAAAAATTTACTGAGCTTTATTGAAATGATGTGCATTAGTGAGTTTCCTTATCTATGACACTGTAGTATTTTTATACTAGTAAAAAAATCTCAACCATGGAAATTAATGTTTAGTTACATCGAATAAATAATTTCGTGATAAAATGTTTGCTGAGTAAAATTTTTCTGTTTGTAATCAAAATACTGTATTTATTATTTACAAAGTTGCAAAATATTTTATATTTTCAGTATATTGCAATATATTCATTATTAATCTATTTACAGTATTTTTATTGGTTCGCAAATATGATGTTTATCGTTGCCTTTTAAATGATACACCGTAAAGACATTTAGTTCATTTTTAACTATCGCTAAACTTTAACGTGCCCCTATGTTTGTATTTAATCTAAATACTTACTAAGGCTTATTAAAAAAAAAAAAAATACAACAATTGAATTCAGAATTACGTTGTAAATGTAAAATCATGACCCACATGGTAATTTTTGTATTAGACGTTTATGTAGAGTAGTCAATATAAAGATGAAAGCAATTTTATAAAAAGTAAACGATACTACAAATAATAGAAGAAACTTTACCCATGCAAACAAGATGAAATGATGTAAACAATCAAAACTTCAATGACGTAAACAAATCAACGATATTAATATGCCCTTTATAATGGCAATATGATTGAAGCATGATAAAAAACGTTGTTCATTATTTGTAACGAAGTGTTTTTCTATGCTTAATAGCATTTACCTCAGCTTTGCCTCATTTCGCAAATGCTATTGCACACAGAAAACAGCCACTTTCAGTCCTATTTATTAAAACTATTTATTTACTCTCTGAAAATTCAGCCTTAACTATGTTATGTAGTCGTCAATGTATTATTTATCCTCATTAATATCGATATAATTTCATTACACAGCCATACATAATCCTACAACTAGTACATTTCTAAAATAAATTTTAAGTAGTCTGAAATAACTAGTTTTAAATGGGTTTAAAATTTTAACTTTTATATTCACAAATATGAAAACCCGAGTAAAATTCAACAATTTATGAACTAAAAATAAACAAGCAACAAAGATGGAAGCAACGATATAAATATGGTTTTTGAACTCACATGGGAATTGTTGTAACATGATTCTCAGTTAGTTAGACACCACGAGTGGCGGGATTCATAAAACATTGAGGAATCTGGCAGCAATCTCGGTAACCTGTTGACAAGTAGACTGAACCGTCACATCCGCTGGCGACAGTCGCGCCGCGTCGAGCACCAGGCAACTTGTTGACTGTGCTGGGGCGACGTTGTTTCAAGATTATACATCTAAGTGAGAACTGCTAGCGTGAAGGAACCACACTGGCTAACATAACAATACTTTCTCCATATACTATGGTATAGGGGGAGAAAGTAAAAATTATAAGAATTAATTTTTCTTTTTTTACTGTGACAACCATTAACAAGAAATACTACATATTTGATTAGACTAATAAGCAAACGATTTTCTTATTTTGTTGAATGCAAAATTGAATTGTAAAAGTCTTAGTTAGAACTGGTTCATTTTACCATTTACTGCAAATCTGGACCAAAAGATATGATTAAAACATTTATGTAGACCTTATACATTCTTAAAATGGGTTTTAAATAAAAATAAATAAAGAAACCTGTGATATTTAGGAGTGTGGAAAGTGTACACATTTAAAAAAGTAATAAAAAACACTTAAAGTACAGGTAGCAAATAATTTGTATTACAGTTGTTTATAATTATTATATTTTATCATAGAGCCATTTGCAAAAAGAAAATATCTATTCAAATAAGACTTTCAATATTTGCCGATGTATTATTTTAGAAAGTGCAATGAAAACAAATTTCAGTGCGATTAATTTATTTTTTCAAACTGAAGGTAAATGAATTCAGGGTTCCTTAATTTGTCAAATAACGCTAGTAAATTGGGGCAGAATGTAAATAACTTAAATAAATTTATAGTGGCTTCATAGATTCTAGGTCAAATGTAGATTGAAGACATGTTTAATATTCATTGGGTAGGTTTGCATTTTGAACTTCCTTAAATGATGAAAGGGTAGAGCGTATTGGTTGGGATTGCATTACCTGTTTGGCTCAAAGCTATCAAAGAGCCGGGGGCAGTGGAGGCTGATATTGGAGGGGATTGGGACAAACATACCCCATGTAATACTACATAGGGTGAAAACGAGATAGGGTAGCCACGTGCGGGAGAGTACGTGATACCCTGTTATCGAATTATGAGGCCGGTATATCATCGGTGAATAACGACGAGGACTGGCTATGTACATCTCGAAACATCGGACCAGGTAAAAGGAGCCTCGGGGTAACAGTGTTCAGAAAAGCTTGACTTCAATCCCTCGTTGGATTTTGCATTAGAAAACTCTCCAGAAAATGATGAATAAATAAGAATAATTAATTTTTTAACCTTCACGTGGTAATAAACGCCTAAGATTAAAAATGATTATATTAATATAGAACCCTAAAATAGCTATTGTTTGATTGGTAACAATTGGGGTTTACCCAATTGTATATGGGTAAATTTATCGTAGACTGTTTCATCGTAGTGTTGCGATATTTTATCATAACTGAATTACATATTTTTTAATATTGAAAGATTTGTAAAAAAGGTGAAATATTCATTAACTAGGGTCAATGTTTAAAAGCAGTAGTGATGTGTACATAAACAAGATACAACGCTTTTTGCCTACACAAATCGTCCACCTGATTTAAAAATGTATAATTACATGGTCGTTTCAATGGTCAAGCATGTTTTATTTTGAGGTACTTTAATTTTTTAGCATTTAAACTTATTAAACAAAGTATATTATTAAAGACCTTTAACTATGTTGTTGTTAATTAATTACCGATGTACATTAACGGATTGCAGAATGAAGGGGACAAATTAATTACTGGTCGTTATTGATGAACGTGTTTTGAGCTTTGATTGTGAATATTACATGAATTAATCAGCAGAAATACTGCGCCAACTCGGTGACTAGCCGTTATGTTATAGACCTTTATCGTAGAGGAGGGGGGAAGAAAGAAAATACTATCAAGAACCTGATACGCTTAAAATAAATATAAATTATGTAACAAGCCGTTACTTTATTAAATAATGCTACATTTGAGGTTAAAAAATAAAATAAATAACCTGCTTATTTATGTTTCAATGTTTTAATGATACTTTAAAAATCAACTTCATAGTATTATTTTGATTGTTTGGATATTAAATAAAATAAGAATATTATTCAAAATAAACATGAATTTTAATTTGTATTTAAAATACAAACACTTTGAAATCTATTATAAGACTAATGTAGGCAAAGTATTCAATTTTTCATCACAAATAAAATAAAAGAGAGCGAATCGTGTAAAATTAACCCTTTTGGCCGTTAATATACCCTTCTATTCTCAGGTATATGATTATAAATTATTTATGATTAACCGTATAATAACGTAAGATGTCATAAAGAAGGTAAAATATTATTATCCCCGTATTATTAAATTGATGAATATTGTTGAAAAGAAATATTTTGGAAAGGTTGGATGTAGTTAACACTTCTGGTTGTAGTTTCACCATACATATTAGGTTTAGTATTTACAAATATCTCCTACAATCTTTGTAACACATATTATTTTGATAATTATGGTGTATATTTTAACCTATCTCCAATATGTCCATTGGCCAATATAATAAATTTGTAAAAAAATAAACTAAAAATTATCTCACATTCTATGACTAATTTGTTTTGTTTTATAACTAAAAAATACGGGAAGTATGAAAAAATAATGTTGTTTGTTTTTTTAGATCTACAAAATTAATTAATTTTACCTTATAAAATTAGTTGGATAGTAGGCGGGACAGGGCGGCACGAGAGGTAGCGTCTTGAAACAGTCGACAAACTGATGTTTAATGCAAGTGAATTCGTTGCGTCCAGACTACTTCTGGAAAAGGCAACGTTATAAATACACTATTACGGTTACGCGTTTTTACATGGTAGAATGCAAACTCTAGATAAATTACTGTTTAATTTATAGCGAAAAATGTATTTCAATATTTTAGTTAGGGATGGAGTAGTCTTCATATGTAAGTGCTGTATAGAGTAAGATTAATAATTTGTTGAAGTACATATTAAATAGTTACTTAAATAGTACACTTAAAACGCAAATAAGTTTAAGCCAACGTATGTTGTTTACACGCTGTTATAGAAGAAACTAGAGCAGTCTGAGTTTCTATGAGCTGCTGGGACTAAACTGTCACGATATTCTGTAAGCTCATATCTATTAATAAAGATTATATAATATATTTTGAATTGGATGTTTACTACAAAGTCAATCGATAATGACATAATTAAACTCAAATTATATTACCATCAATAGAACATATAGAACTCGTTAAATGCTACAGTGACTTATTTGTTGCATTTGTTAAGAAATGTTCAACGAAATTATTAAACATGAATATAAATGTAATTATTTTCACCATCAGTGGTAGCTAAACTAGATTCAATCAAAACTAGTTTCTTATTAGTGTAATGTACGAGTAATACAATTATGTATAATTTGTAATTTTGCTATACACAGTCATTAATCATCGCATATTCACCCGTTACGTGTGCATGATAATCAGTTGTAATGGCGTCCCTGCCAGAGGCCGGGTACCTGGTGTTTGGTTTGCAGAAGGGTTGCTGTTGATTAATTGTGGTAATGTTTGTGTCCGTGAGTGGATAAAACACTCGTCAATAGTGGTCATAAGTTATTCCACCCCAGCAATTCATTAATTAGAATCATAAATGGAACGCTATTTTGAACACTTATTTTAAATTACCTAATTTCCTAACGGTTTTGGAGATAATTTTGGTAGAAGTTGAGTTTTCCCTTTGAGAATATGGAGTAAATTTTAAAACCCAATATCTCTGCAAATTTCTCTACCTAAACAATTATGCTAGAAGAAATGTCTTTGTCTCTCTTTTTAAATACTTTTCTACCATAAATTTTTAGTTTTGTTATAAATTATTTTATTTTCTATTAAATTTACAATATGGTGAAGATTAATGTAAATGCATTGAAAAATATAATTAATTGATAGTTAGTAGTTAGTAGATGGATTATAAGGTTTAAAATAAGGTTCTAAGACATTTTTATTATCAAATGGTTTTGTTTAACGTAACATTTTCAGGGATAGTAAATGTAAAACTTTTCATAAATATTTTAAGAAAAAAAAAACTAAACTTCAACTGCTATTATCTCAAAAAATTTAGGATTAGAGGAACAAGTTGATTTGTATAGTTTTCTTAAAACTAATTGTAGAATAAAAAAATGGTATGTAAAGAGAGGGTTTTATTCATAATCAATGACTTCTGGTTGGATTTGGTTACTCCTAGTGTACCCTGGACATTGGTATTAGTGTCAATCGATAGAGCGTAAGAGGTTTACTTATAATGGTACAATTTTTTTTCCTCACAAAAATAATTCTGTATTTTTTTAAAAGGGCGTACGGGTGACCTGGGACACCTGGTATATAACAATAAGTAAAACTGGATTAATTTAAATTTATTTACCTGAATCATTTCCTTCTACGTAATGTTTTGTTGGAAAATAAGTTCGATTGTTGCTTTTGAAAACTGCCAGTCAAAAAAACTATACATTGTGGATATCATGTAGTACGAATATAGAACAAAATTTCCTCGGTAAAAAAGTGTAATTTAATAAAAAAACTAAAGGATTGTTAAGGTCCTAAATTTGGTGAAATATTCCAATGTTATATCTGTGCTTAAGACAATGGGGATTAGTCAGCCAGTACTTGTTCTTGCCTCACCACCATCATCCCTTATCATGGACCGCAACATCCGCCGTACTCTCAACCCCAGCGCCATCATCACAATCGCACCCCCTCCCACCTCCCTTACTGTCCTTGCTTAGGTTGTGGGAGACTGAAAGATTGGGGTCTCAAATATGTAAATATGAAAGACACAGCTAAAAATTATTCTTGTTAGTTTGTACAATATCCTTCATCTTTGATTAAACATTTATCTTCTGGGCATTAGAATTTATTCATAATGAGTTTAAATTTATGATAAATTTATAAAGCTCCATAAATGTTTTCGTACTTCTTAAAAAGATGTCATTTCCTAGTAAGAGGAAAGTATCAATTTTTATGAAATAATGGTCCAAATGAATTCGTTGAATACTATTAACCCTTTCGGGGGATTATTTTTTTTACATTAGCCCAATTCAATTGTTTTTACTTTAAATCGAAAAAAAACTTGTAAATAAAACTACTTTTTTACTACAGCAATATATTTTACAACAATATCAATTTAGACATTGAAAATTATTATATATATTATATGTAATTTTTTGAGGGGATCTTACTGGGAAAATGTCCAATGTGAATGATGAACCATAACTTCTAAACCGGGAGTCATAAAATAATGCTGGTATTGAAATTTCTTTAAATCAGTCATTCTAGGCCTACGTGCAAAATGCATTATAGTCTAAGTATTAATTTATTGCTCTCCCAAAGGGTTAAAACATCATTATTTTTAAAACAGCACTAATAGTTTTATATCATAAGGTTTCCATAATATTTTATTTTTAAAACAACATTGGATTAAATCATAATTTTTATACCCATTACATTATTTCTTAGATATATCAAAGAGTTATCGTAAATGGCATTACCTTTTTTTTTTTTTTTTTTTTTTTTTGAGGGAGAGGCGGAAAAATGCATTACGCACACAGGTGGCCAGCCTGTAGTGTGGGGCTCCCCTAAAAAACGGGTTTACCCACTAAAAAACCTCCTCTACTCTTTAGGAATCTAACCTGGAATTGTTTATCACATTACGTCAGGCTAGGCCTAAATTTGGCTTACGCCCGTCGGGCTCGCTCCTTATCCAGCCGCTCTATCAAGGGATCTGGGCCACTTCGCGGTCCAGATCGGTTTTCTTTTCCAGGAGGATGCCCCGGACGAACTGTGACAAACAATCCCAGTTGCCCTCATCCTCCAAAATCTTTTGGCAGACCGAGTCCACCGAAAATGCACCAAATATTTGTGTGGCCTCCAGGCGGGGCCCTTCCCAACGGGGACAGCGGAAGAATGTGTGTTCCGCATCGTCGGGAACACCCGGGCAATAAATGCAGTCCGGTGAACCGGTCTTTCCCATCCGGTTCAGGTACGATCGAAAATAGCCGTGACCTGTCAAAAATTGGGTCAGGTAGTAGTTCACCTCCCCATGCCGCCGTTCCACCCATGGTTGGACCTGCTTGATAAGTCGCGCAGTCCATCGTCCTCGGGTGTCGTGCTCCCAGCTGTGTTGCCACTGCTGGAAGGTTCGGGAGCGCTCTTCTGTTCTTGCCGTGTCCTTGCCGATCTCGCCACGTCTCTGATGAATCGCTTTCCTCTCCCCTGCCAAGAGCTTGACAGGGATGACTCCGGCGACCACCAGGACGGCAGGCTCGGACACTGTCCGGTAGGCGGAACACACCCGGAGCGCAGCTTGACGCTGAACCCGGGCGAGTCGCAACCTGTAGCACTCCTTATCTAGAGCGCCTGCCCACACCTCTGCCCCGTAAAGGAGCACGGACTGGACCGCGGACATCAACAGACGTCTTCTGCTGGATCGGGGACCCCCGACATTGGCCATCAGCCTACTAAGGTGAGTAACTACCTTAGCGGCCTTGTCCGCCGTACGGAAGATCTGATCCCTCCAGCTTAACTTGGTGTCCACCATAACCCCAAGGTATTTGGCGGCACGAGTTGATGTGACCACCTCCCTTCCCACTCGAAACGGGACGACGGTGTCGATCCTCTTCTTCGTGAGAATCACGATCTCCGTCTTACTAAGAGCAAGCGAGAGACCGTGATCGGACATCCAGTTGTTGACAACCCGCATAACTCGGTTCAACTTTAGTTGGGCCAGCTCAACGTTGCGTGCAGCAATGAGAGCTGCGACGTCATCGGCGTACCCAACCAAAGTGGTTTCCTCAGGCATCTCGGACCTCAGGAGGCTGTCATAGGCAACGTTCCAGAGATCCGGGCCGAGTATTGAGCCTTGTGCGGCACCAGAAGTGACTTCCATCGTCCGCGTTCCGTCCCTCGTGTCATAGATCAGGCTTCGAGAGCGTAGATAATCCTCGATGAGCCGCAACAGATATGCAGGAATACGAAAGGTGTTACGAAGCGCATCCAACATATCGACTCACCTCGCCGAGTTGAAGGCATTCTTGACATCAAGCGTAACAAGAAGCACTACTCGGCGGGAGAAATGGTTGTGGCTCTCGGCTCTCTCCACAGCTCTCTGAACTTCGGTGACAGCGTCGATCGTTGAACGTCCCTTTCTAAAGCCGTACTGACGGGGGCATTACCTTTGGAAATAATTAAAATGAACTATAATAACGATCCAGTAAATTATAAATATACCCTATTTGATGTAACCTTAACAATGCCTGGACGCCAGCTCAGTGTATGTGTCGGGTGTGACGTGTAACGAACTTTTCATTAGTCATGCAGTAATACTCTGTTGCTTGTTTGTTACAGATGCACCGATGACAGGAAAAATGTTTTTTTAATATAACTCAGCGGTCGGTGGTACAGGCACACCCCTGTTGTACTTTCACATTACGTTGTTAATACTAATTCTTTTGCATTGGAAATTTATAATGGCATAAATCTTATCCTAATATCATGGTTTTTGTAGTACTCCAAGGGAATTATATAATATAAACATGTGTAAACTCTGTTTGTTTATTTAAATTATTATTTAAAAAATATGACTGCATTGTATTGTAAACTAAGATACATTTGAATATATTTTAAAATTGTAACATGTTATGTAGTTACTTTCAAACCAACAAAGATATTGCTAAGGTAAGTAGGCTTTGTTTTGAGACATTATTTCATCTAACTTTCGTTCATTGATGTGTTGCAATATTGCAGACTCCGATTGCTAACGTATTTGAGTTTCTTACCCGCACCGATATAAAAGGAGCGTCTTCCAGGAAGACTTAATGATACAAGTTTTGGCAAATACTGAGGGGGAGTATAGGGACATATCATGGTAAATACAAGGGGAGAAGACGTGAGGGCCATGTCAATAAGACGACATGAGTAGTGGGGTATACTCGTACCTCGGTATCAACGCTGCCATACGACACTCTACGTCACTAGGCGATCATTCCCGGAGCTTGTTTACACAATCATGTCCAAATTAGTGCTTACCACGGATTAATTTTATCTCCTGCTCATGAAGAAACCCAATTCAGTGGAAGACTTATCCGAAAAATTTTAGTTTGATGAGTAAGCTCGTTATGTATACATTTAAAATTTGTATACAAAAAAATTTAAAGCAACATCGTCAATAATAATAATAATAATAAATTATTTAATAATATACGATAACATTATTATTATTATCGTCAATAATAATATACATTAAATATATGTTATTAGTAAACAATGAATATGAAAAATTATATAATACAAGAGGTATTGCAAAAACATCTATTTATGAAACTTTAGGCTATAGTAAGTGGTAAATACAATTAAAACTTAAAACCATACAAATCCATAGAGATTGTTTCTATGAGCCATGCCACTTTAATAATATTATAGAGCATCTCTTAGCACTAAAAATGTACCATATAATGGTATACTGTATTATTGTTATTTATCATTGAAATTTATTTACCATCGCAAACAATCAGACATAACACTTTGAATCTTAACGATCTTTTCTTAGAAATAATTTTGATTAGTGCAAAGGTTTTTCTGTGTTTATAAAATGATATGACTGCATTAGTCTTTCGTTATAAGTCAATTTATTTTCATCTCATTAAGGAAACCTGTATGAAATCCATAGTGAATTGAAATAGTCATTGGTATTTTAATTATTAACCTGCATTGCCTCATTATTGATCTTCATATAATGGACGCTATTGTGGGAAAAGACGGGGTAACAGTGGGGTGGGGTGACATAAACACATATCCAGCAAATACCTGCACAAGGGTGCCTTAGGGGAGTGGACGTGTTGGTGGAGTCAATGAGACAGGGGTCTTGGAGCAAAGGAGTGGAAAACCATAAATATACTACACCCAACTGTACTTGAAGAAAAAAGGGCCCTTAAAGCCAAACCTTAACATTATTGACAAATATAACATATGCTTGAACGGCAAATCATCTATCCAATGGTTCCAAATCAGATCCAGCTACTACTGATCATTGGGCCTTTAATTTATTTAACAACGGCCACGCCTTTTATACAATAGTAAAAGTAATCAGCTTATTTTAGTTAGAGAAAAGGATTCATATTTACTAAATTGACCTATTTGTATAGAGTTGGTATAGCGTTCTATGTGTAATCAAATTGTTCTAAAAATATGTTAATAAATAAATCACAACAGTTCCTTGGTGAACATAACATTTACTTCATTCAATTTATTTACCATCTGATTTACAATAATAATTATATGTAAACAAAACATTAGACATTTGATAGTTATGACCATCTGTTTTAAAAACAGCAAGAAATAATTAAACTTTAAACACTATTTATATACAACATTTCTCCGGGGCGGGTTAATTACGTTGTCAGCTTGACAAGTTTGGTTGTCGGTCTTCTCCAGGTTCCAGTGGAGGTTCGGATGTCTGCTACCCTAACTTGGCCATCTCGTCCAGGGTACACCGCTTCCACTACTCCCTTCGTCCACCTCCCTCTGGCTTGGTTTTCTTCGGCAATCAGTACCACGTCTCCTTCTTTGAGATTAACTTGTTTGTTGTGCCATTTCGACCGTTTGTTAAGTAAGGGAATATACTCTCTCAACCATCGTTTCCAATATTTGTCGGCATAATCTTGTGCAATCTTCCATTGTTTTCTTAGGTGTTTCTCTTTAATTTCGACGGTTGGCATTAGTATGTCCTTACCTCCTAAAAGAAAATGATTAGGGGTTAAGGGAAGCTCGTCTGCAGGATCTTCAGACACTGGAAAAAGAGGTCTGTTGTTCAGAATGGATTCTACTTCGCAAAGTAAAGTAACTAAAGTTTCTTCACGAGGAGCTTGTGAGTTCAGAATAAAGTATAAACATTTTTTCACAGACTGTACCAGACGTTCGTGTGCTCCTCCCATATGTGGGCTAGCAGGTGGCAGAAAACTCCATTTTATCTTCTTTTGTGTACAAAATGTTTTTATTCGGTCATTGTCAAAGGTTTTAAGAGTTTCTCTCAACTCTCTTTCCGCTCCCTTGAAGTTGGTTCCGTTGTCAGAGATTAATTCAACAGGACATCCCCTCCTTGCTACAAATCTTTTAATGGCTTGAATGGCTGAGTCAGAGTTCAGTGACGCTGCGAGTTCCAAGTGTACAGCTCGCACTGAGAGACATGTAAATAATGCTCCATAACGCTTTTCTCTTCTTCGACCTACTGCAACTTCCAAAGGGCCAAAATAATCCAGTGCCACACAGGTGAACGGTCTGCCGTAAGGTTCCAATCTGTAAGCTGGCAAGGGAGCCATCTCTGGAGTCTTGGGCATGATGCGCCGCAGTTGACATTTTTTGCAGTTGGCCCAACAACTTTTGATAGCTTGTTTCATACGAATTATCCAAAACTTCTGTCTCAAGTTTATTGCCACAGTTTCTTGTCCCTGATGAGCCATCTTTTCATGTTCATGTTGTATTAGCAGAATTGTCAATCGCTGCTTTGGGTCTAAAATAATTGGGTTCTTGACTTCTTGACTTATATGATTTCCATATTCAGTTCTTCCCCTCATTTTCAGCAAGTTTTCACACAAAACTGGACTTAGTTTGAAAAGTCTACTCACTCGTGGTACAGTTTTACCTTCCTTAAGTGTCTTCAAATCTTGAGCAAACGATTCCTCTTGAGAAAGTCTGAAACAACATTTTTCAGCTTGTTCAATCTCCTCAACACTTAAACTTGAATTTGCATTTTTCTCATTTTTGTTTCTTGAATTATAGATAAATCTTTGTACCCATGCTACTGTTCTTATAAGTCTGGAGTACTTAGAAAACCTTTCCATATCGATAACTGAGTTTTTGCTGTTTTCTAGTGGAATAGACAAGACTACTTCATGGCTTTCATCATTTTGTGGTTGGTTCTCAATCTTTGGCCATAAATCTTCTTGTTTGTGGAGGAATGCTGGACCTTGAAGCCATCGGCATTTGTTCGAGAGGAAGGAAGATGATTCTCTTGTAGCATCATCAGCTACATTTTCTGTAGTAGGTAGCCACCTCCATTGTTTCCTATTAGAGTTGTTTAGGATTTCTTTCACACGATTAGCAACATAGATTGACTTCTGCTTGTGAGTTGCTCGTAACCAACACCACACTATTCTAGAGTCGGTCCAAAAGTACGTCTCTGATATCTTCATCTTGTGGGATTGGTGAATTAAACACGAGATTCGGCTGCCCAGCACGGCTGCTTGAAGTTCAAGTTTAGGGATAGTAGAGGCTTGTAGGGGGGCAACACGGGACCTGGCAAGAACAAAGGTAACTTCTACGGATTGTCCTGGTTTTTCAAATCTGAAATAAGCTACAGAACAAAATCCCTTCTCACTTGCATCACAGAAAATGTGTAAAGAGACAGTACAGTTCGAAGTCACATTGTAGCATCGTGGTATTTTTAGATTTTCCGAATTCCTCACATCTTTCATCCAAATCCGCCATGATTTTGCCAACTGTAGTGGAATAGTTTCATCCCATTGAACATTCAACTTCCAAAGTTGTTGTACCAGGATTTTACCCTTCATTGTGATGGGAGTGATGAATCCTAGTGGGTCGTAAATGGACATCACGGTTTGGAGCACCTGTCGTTTAGTTGGCAGCTGTATTAAATCAACAACTTCTTTCTTCACTTTTACAAAATTTATTCTGAAGAGAAAGACATCATCGTGGAAGTTCCAGTGCAGTCCAAGAACTCGTTCTGTGTCATCAGTTGTCAATCCAACATCTTCTTGAACATATTTTTTGGACCAACTCTTCTTTGGTAGCAGGTTCATTAATTCTGGTGAATTACTGATAAAGTTTCTTAAGTTGAAACCTCCTTTTTTGCAAATGTCAACTACTCCCCCAACCAAACTTTTAGCCTCTTCTACTGATTGGCAACTATCGAGGTAGTCATCCATATAAAATTGTTCCTTCACAGCCAGCTTTGCTTCCGGGTGTTTTTTTCCGTGTGTTTCAGCATTTTTCCTCATGACATAATTAGCGCTGGTTGGTGAGCAAACTGCTCCAAAAATCATTGATGTCATGCACCATTTCTCTAATTTTCCATTATTTTCCTCCCTCCATAAAAACCGCAAAGAATCTTGATCTTCTGGTGTAATCTTTATTCTTAAAAACATTTCTTCTATATCTGCTGCATAGGCGATTTTGTGTTTTCTGAATTGGAACAAAATACTTATTAGGCTATTGAACAAATTAGGTCCAGGAAGTAAACAACTGTTCAGGCTTATTCCATGTGATTTTGATGCAGCATCAAACACAAAACGGAACTTCTCTGGTTTTCTAGGATTGTATACAGGAAAGTGAGGAAGGTACCATGTTTTATCGCTCTTGCTTTTTACCTCTTCTTCGTTCAACCTTTTTGCATAACCTTTTTCAGCATAACTTGCTATTTGCTGATGGTACTGATGGCTTAATTTTGTATCCTCTTTCATTTTATTCTCAACATAATTCAATCGCCGCCATGCAACGGAACGACTCTCTGGTAACCGTGGATCGTCTTCTTTCCATAGCAGCCCAATTTGCCAACAGCCATCTTCTGTTTGGGAACAGGTGTTTTCCAATATTTTTTCTGCTCTAACCTCTTCATCGCTTTTATTTGATTCTTTAGTCGGGCAGTCGACAAAGTCTCTCTCAAAACTCTTTTTAACTAGTGTGTTAAGCTCTTCCAATTCTGGATTAATCTCATTTTTAAACATTACAAAGTCATTGTCCACGCGATTTAAGTAGTTTACTCTTCCAGTAGGTCCATTTATTGTCCAACCTAGCTTCGACTTCAAAGCAATTGGTGCATTTGCAGGTCCAATAATAACTTGTACAGGAACTGTTAAATGAACATGCTCATGTCCAATCAGCAATCGTGGGCGACCACGCCGGAACACTTCCTCTGGGATTTCCTGTAGATGGGCCACTTTTTCTTCATTCGTTCAGCATTCATTGATTGTGTTGGTAACTGTAACGCTGTCAGCGTCTTCACATTGTTTAGAGACAAGTGTTCACCTGAATCCCCTAAAACTGTCAGTGATACGGTTTGAGAGTGTTCCTCTTTATATACAGATCCATCTGTCCATGAAAATGATAGAGGTTTAGTAGGTCCTTCAATTTCTAGTTCTTCGGCCAATTCCTTTTCAATGACGGAAATTGTAGAACCATCGTCAATTAAGGCAAATGTTTCAATTTGTTTGCCGTTTCTTCCAACTAATTTTACTGTGAGAACCCTCAATAACACTCTTGCCACTGATTCCTCTTGAAACCCTACATGTTCACATTGAACCTCTAATTTAGGTTTTTCTTGATTAACATCTTTTTTCGGAGTGACATGCAACAGTTTATGATGAAAGTTAGTGCAGCCATTAAGTCCACAAGCAAGTTTGTTACGACACTTTGCCGCACGGTGCTTTGCCTTTAAACAAATGAAGCACAGACTGTTACTTTTGACTGTTTCCCATCTTTTATTAACATCATATTCCAGGAATTGCTTACACTCTGCCAAAGTATGGTCTTGTTTCTTGCAACAAATACATGTACGCCTCTTCAACTTCTTGTCACCTTCATCTTGTATTAGCACATAATTCTTTTGATTTGATTCGTTTCTTGCATTCACGTTCTTGAAGTTTCCTGAGAGAGATGTACTAGGAGCACATATAGCTGCTGCATCCGCTATAGAAGAAAGCCATGTAGAAAAACTATCGAGGCCAATCGGTTGTTTCAGTTGGGACTGTGGCGATGTAACAAACATTCCCCAGTTGAGCTTCATGTTGGTAGACAGTTTATCTGTAAGTTCATCCATTAGTTGCGGATTAAACAAATAGTGATCCTGCTTTAATGATTTTACTGTAACCACTAAGTTCCGCACCATGTCACTAAAGGCAACCAAAGTGTCTGGTTTGTAGTCCTTTGTTGGTGGTCGACTTCTCACGCTTGCAATGAGATTCTTTATAATGATATCTGGTCTTCCGAAACGCCTCTCTAACAAATTTACAATTTCTGGTACGTTTTCAGGATATATCAAAAGGGCTGAAATCATTTCTTTGGCTTTTCCGGTAATCGACTTCTGTAATCTTTGAAGATTTTCCAAATCAGTGTATTCATTAATTTCTGTAGATCGCCTGTATTCAGCTATCCAAGCGGGCCATTGATCAAGATCTCCGCTGAAATTAGGTAACGTTGACAACACTCTTGCAGGCTTCTTCTCTCTAAATGAACTTTTTTCCTCAGGTACATGTCCATGATTTAAATTCACATTTTCCTTAAAGTTCAGTAATTGGTTTTGAAGGTTATCGTAACAGGCAGGTTGAATATTTCGAGGGAAATACGAAGCATCTCGAAAAATTCTATTTTCTTCTCCACCTTCTTTGAACGGAACAGTCCTTGCTTCTCGAGGATCATCATAATTTTCTTCCCGAGGCCAGAAACTAGACTGTCGTTCTTGGTGAGGCAAGGAAACTTCCTGCTGTTCACTCTTCATCATATTTAGTGGAACATTCGCACAAGGCTTTAAAATGTTAATCTTCTCTATCTCATTAACTTGATCCTTTGTCTGCATCCACATTTCAACAGCTTCCTTTGTGCTTAACGATTGTGAAAGGGAAGATATTGAACGCCTAGAAGACCTACTGCTTACTCTGGACGAACCCCTGCTAAGCGATGACAGACGTTCTTCAAGTAGTTTCTTTCTTATTTCTATTTCCTTCCGCTTGGCTTCCTCTTCCACTTGAGCAAGTCTTCCATCAGCTGCTGCTATTTTCAGTGCTGCCTCTGCTCTTTTGGCTTCCGCTTCGGCTTCAGCTTTCTTGGCTAGGGCTTCAGCTTCTGCTTTCTCTGCCGCCACCTTGGCTTGAGCACAGGATACAATTAGGGATGTTTCTTCTTCCTGGATCCTAATCAGCTCATCCACAACCTCTAAAGCATTTTCATTTTTACTCCTACCAGATCTGGTCTTATGAGAATGTACTGACTCAGGGATGGATTTGTTACTCATTGCCCTATAATTTTGATCATTGAAATCCTGTGATCGTACAGCAGACTTCTTGGCTTTGGACCTAGTTAATGCTCCTTTATTCGACATTAAGTTGATTCGCAAAGATTTCGGCACCAAAATGTTCTAAAAATATGTTAATAAATAAATCACAACAGTTCCTTGGTGAACATAACATTTACTTCATTCAATTTATTTACCATCTGATTTACAATAATAATTATATGTAAACAAAACATTAGACATTTTATAGTTATGACCATCTGTTTTAAAAACAGCAAGAAATAATTAAACTTTAAACACTATTTATATACAACACAAATAATTATATATATTTTCTCATAAAATGATTATTTGTGTATTATTTACGTAGAGAGAAAGAGAATACAGAAGCAAAAAGCTATAAATTGAATGTAAGTTTTTATCCTTTTACCATTATTATGATATGTTTCACGAAAGCACTTACTTATAACAATGATTCAGCTGCACAATTTCATAAACTTGACATCGATTATCTTGAGGATGGATAAATGCTATAGGGATAAATAAATTGAATTTGTCCTACATATCTATAAAATTGAAATCCACTGATTCCTTTTAAAAATTAAACATCCTTTTTGGCATAAGAGTTTAATGCAAAATTATTAAAAACATAATACGTATATATTATATTGTTAAACAAGAGATGTATGAAGGAAACAAAATTCCATACTGTAAACCTTCGACACTGAGGTAAAATATACAAAATATATCTAAATTTATTTCCCCCATAATATTAATATCGGGTTAATATTATTTAAGGTATCCAGAATCACAAGATCGTAATATTTTCACATCCCAACGATCGATCTTCAAGAGTTATCATATTTGAAAGTCAACAACTATATGTAATTACTACATTAAGTGATAATTTGGATTTGTTTATTGATCAATGATATAAAATTATGTAGTATAATTTTATTGTTTGCTTTGCTCTCGGTTTAAATGGAGGTAGTTTCAAACTCCACGACCCAAATAAATTGCAATGAGTTTGATATACATTATTATAGCATTACCATTTCATATTGTGTTGCAATATGGAAGAAAAGCCTACGAAGATGCTGTTTACATCCACAGCTCTCAGCTCAAATATATCGCTCTACGTGATGAAAAGTAAATGAGGAGGAAGACTTCTATTGGGGTCGAAACGACTAAGAATGTTTTATTCAACGGGGTATAACTCTCCTTGGCAAATTGGACCTAAAGTCGAAAACAAACGCTACCAGATGGTTTCACATAAAACCCGTACAGAAGTGTTCATAGGGTGGGGAAGTGACTCTGACACAGTCTCTAATTTCGGATCAAGAAGGAAAAATTTTCAGTGGTTTCGAATGAACAATTATTCAATAATCCAATTTATAATGTGATCTATGGTGAATAATCTAAATGAATGTAAGGGAAAAACATTCTGTTTAGATTTTTCAGTGTAATAATAGTGTTAAATAACGTTTTTCATAATTTTTGCAAAGTATGCTACGACATAAAAAATTTGCATGAATATTTTCAAGATATAATTTTCTTAGTTTCTTCAATGACAACAATTTTATGCTTTACTTTAGGACTCAAAGGAATTTAATTAATATGTGTTGTAATAAAAGGTCATACAATTGCAAAATTATCCTAAATGTGTTTAATATATATTTTCGACCCCTTTTATAAAAAAAAATTATAAATTACTGTATTATATAGACACAAGAATTTATTTTTAACTGTTTACTAACACATTTTTATGCAAAACGGCATTAGCTATTCTAATCGAGAATGCAAAAAATACATATTTTTTCAATTTATATTTATACTTGGGATAAATTTATTTGTACATTTTATTTGTAAGGGATTGACGGAGTTGCTTGAAGATAACAACAGAAATATAATTTTCGCCTATATCAAAGTGCGTGAGAGTGTAGACTAGGATAATCTCTGGATTCCGTTTTAAACATTCAAAGTTTCATTCCGTGTCTGGCACCAATTAGGCATTTGTGCGTGTTATAAATGAAATGTGAAAATATTAACTTAAACAAATGATTTATTGCGGTTTAATTTAATAACAAACCTGACTACGATGATTGAATGTAGTCAGATTTGAAGTGCAATAATTGTGTGTTTATTTAATCAAATTAAAAGTCCTTTTCTTCATCAATTATTTTTCTTCATTAGTTTCATTGTTATATATGGTTTATTAAACAAATAAACCTCATCCTTGGATGCATCATTGCATGATGATGGCTTCCCAGACGACACAAGTGACAGGAAAGGAGGGAAGCATTTCGTGTCGTGTCTGGGAGACTCGATGAGCGCGGAGTTGATGTTTTATGCAGGTGATATTTGTCCAGACTCGACCCTCACCGTCCAGCTCCTGTTAACAACTGTCTCCTCTCACTACATTATTCTTATAGGACAGAACTGAACAAAAGTCTCATACAGAATACAATTTTCCAACATGAGAACAGAAACATAAACGTGTACTTAAGATGTTTTTTTCCTCTTACATAATACTTAGTTCTATTTAAATCGATGATACTATCTATATCATTCAAAATTTATTATGTATTCAATAAGTATGTTTAATTTTGGTTTTATTTGATATATATTAAGACATCTTATTTATTAAATTATTATTGAATTGTTCCTCTTTTCAGAGTGGTTGTAAATGTAACTTGATTTAAGAAATTGATGCTATACCCAATACTTTACTGAAAACTTTAATCACCCAATTTTCAATTATTTTAAGCCTTACATTACTTGACTGACACAGTGAAGTGACGAAAGACTGGCGTGGGTGGTGATCAGCTGCAGCGTATCCTAGAGCTTCGAGACAATAGGGGAATGGAATCAGCTGATTCATCCTGCCAGCCACGTGTCACTGCGACCCTCCCCTTCTAGACAACTGGTTCTTTCTGGCCTGCCATGTTAATATGAGAAATATCTTATGTCAATGACCTTCGATTAGTGGTACTAGCGGTCTATAATTTATTTTACCTACCACTGCATGGAAATAATCACATTTCCACACCTGGCAACATTGCGCAAAACAGTTAATTTCTGGTTTTCTTTTCATTCTCCCTCTAGAGCGGCAATGTTTATTCCGGCACGCTTAATCAAGTAATAATTTAAGGTCAGCTGTTAATACAAACCATGCCGCAGCTGTTGGTTATTGTTATCGTTTAATAATTGCTGCTGTTTTAGTTTGAGGCTATGTTTGATACCCCTTGTTAACAGTGTTCCAACAGAAAAAAATCAAACATAACTAACATGACATTTTGTGTACAATAACTTAAATATTTAATCTGTTGCAATTATGGTGGCAGGAAAAATCCTCAGTGTATTACAGTCACAAATAGTCATTGCCACTCTCGAAATATTTGGCCACACTCAGCGGACGCTTCGTGCAGCCATCTACAAATGTCGAGTGGTAATGACGTACTTTGCGCTTAATACACAAATAGCCATTTCAATTGAAGTCTTTAAGGAAATGTAATACTAGCTCAGAAAAAAAAATTATTATTTTCTCATTTTCCTTTTTAACCCTATGGGTGATCACAGTCTATACAGAATTATACACTGGGTTATAAATAATTTTTTGCTTCAAATAAACCACAATTTGAACCACTATGATGAAAATAATATATCAGTTAGACAAAAAATATATAGTGGGTAGATATAACATGTTTGGAGGCGTCATGGCACAGTATAATGACCTTTCAATTCCTTCAAAATTGATTACCTAAATTATTTTACAATGGTATTCCATTTACTTGCCCCAGTGTGTTGTAACAAAAGATAAAAAGAGTAAAATATCTCCTAACTATGGTTATTCTGTATTTGGTCATTACTGTATTCTGCATTGACAAAGTCGGCTTGGTACAACTGTTTATAGAACATTGCTAATTTGGAGTCAGCAAGCAGACTGACCCCCGCGTGAATGACGTATCGAGTTTGGGGTCAAATTAATATCCTCTAGTTACCATTATCAGTTGGTATCGCAGTGCGTGAGTCCTCGACGATCACGTGGCACCTCTTATCACCTGATAACGTAGAGCCAGGTGTTTATTATCAATTATGTTGCGTGTTGCGTACCCATTCCATAAACACGAGGAATTCCAATTAAAATTTGGAAATTCATCAGGATATGTCTGGTATTTGCATATCAAACAGATAAGTTAGAAATTAATCTAATTCCATTAACGGGAAAAGTATAGTAACCTAGTAGACTGATTATGTAGGCCTAGTGTAATTATGTGAGAAAATAACAAAACTAATGTTGCTGCGTAACCTTGATCATTGGAATATATTTAAATTTCTATTTAAAAATTCATCTCATAATTTTTTTAAACATTGAGCAATATGAATTTGTAGAAATATCAATTAAAAGCTTAATTGGAAAGCTTTAATGTATACGTATACATTTTTATGATTATTTTTTAATATTACCTATTTTGCTAAGTAAGCCTAATGTTTTTGATATAGTTAAATATTTTTAAACGAAAAAAGTATTAGGAATGTGAAAATTTAAACAAACCTATCCTGAAACTTTAATTAGATTCGATTGTACGTTTGAAAGTATAACATTTTTTACATATAACATCTTTCATATCTTCCGAAGTTATACCTAACGGAACAAGCCTGTTGATAATGTCAAAAGGACAAAGTAAATATTTATGTTTTCAAACTAAATACATTGGTAGAGTCATATCTTCTCTGGAACTCGTGTCATGTGAAAAAAGGGTTTCAGTTATATCGTAAAACGAGGTTGCTTCAGGAGAAAAATGCATATATTCTTGGAGGTCTAATCAAACATCAGACACACCAGCAAGATGTCTGATGATCACATGCCATGTGTAAACACACATTAGTGAAACCAGATGTTGAATGAATCAGATTATACATCAAGTCTAACACGTTAAAGAGACAACTAACTAGAACGACTATCCTCGAGCTAAGAGTAAGGTAGTAATATTTAGATTCATAAATAATTGTTGGTTCTTTATACAGGTTTTATTAGCTTTCTACATTGGTAGATTTACTATGAAAAATAAATTAAAAGTGGTCTAATAAGGGATCCCAATAACGCTTTAACCCCTTCGACTTTGAGTTAATGGGGTTTCCGTCTTTAAATTTGATATAGTTAAAACAAGTTTAAATTGTGTTAAAGTAAACAGTTATTAGCCCTAAATGCAATTCTTTGACATATCTGTAAGACACTGAAAAAATTGCAGATAATCTCTTCGATAAAAAATAATAATAATGAAATAAAATAACAAATATAATAAACACTTTTTACTACAGGCACATATCTCAATATTCAAAACTGTCATATGTTGAGTATAAACCTAAAACAATACGTATCCATGGCACATTATTTAGTAAACCTTTCATTACCGAGCCTTTCACATAGCTTAACATGAGCCGCGGGAGACAAAGCACCCTATCAACGTTCCTTTCACAAATCAAAACCCAACGGCCTATTAATATGTAACAGCGGAGAAATACTTGATCAGTATTCTCCTCCAGCGAGGCAATGGTGCTCTTATTGATAATGTCATAAATAATTAGAGTTGGAACGAGTCTTTAAAACATGTCTATCATCGTTAAAGTGTTCCCGCGTGGGCATTGATGGCCCCCCTAGGTGGGGGGGGGGCTGATGAGAGAAGGGGGGGAGCACCTGCGGGTAGATTTGCATGCTTCGGTTTTAATTGGTCCAAGTCATGTCCCCCGCAAATAATTACTCGATTGTTACACAGATGATCATGTGAGTTCTTTGTTGCTGCTTCTACTATTAATGATAACAATGTTTATAGTTTATTGAGGTTGGGGTGGTCTCACTTGTGTTTGAAACTAGTTATTTTTATTTGTGGGAAGACTTTTGGTAAAATTATTGTATGGTAATTAGGTTGTTCATGTTCATGATAAAAATAATGGACGGAATCTGTGATAAATATAAGCTGAGAGCCTATGAGACAAATTAACAGAGTGGCTGGTTTATCTGATAAAAAATCTTGCTATCAAAGCAAGTTCGTAAAGGAATAAGCATGAACATTAGATAAAAATAAACTCTTTAAATTGATATTTTAATAACTTCTGAGAAAAATACAAAAAGATTGTTCTTAACAATTTATTGTATTCCTGAAAAATATTTCTATAAACTTTAACTTCTATAGTTTTACTTTTGTAGTTTAGTTTTTAGTTAGTATGAATCATAATTTTATTTTTAATACCTTTATTGAAATGGTGACCTAACTAAATAAGTGGTTTAAGCCAAGTGTGAATGAGAGTTGAGAGTAGGATTATTGTAGTGCGAACTTGAAGTCTTGTTATTTACTAGGCGGACATTCTCCTTACACAGGACTGTTAATTAATAGCTCAGCAGCCAATGGTATCCAGAGACCTACAGTTTAGCTTGGGATCAGAATCACAATTTCGACCTCATATATACGAATTGATATAATTATGATGATGGTCTTTTAGGATAAACTAGTATTCACAAGCGCAGACCTTAATAACCACCAGGAAATATCGCATCCACAAGTCATCTCTTATAACTATCCACTAATCGTGACCTCCAGGAAGAAGCCAACATCCCAGTTTCATAAAACGTGTAAATTCACAGTAAAATACATAAAACCCATGATACAATTTTGTATTGCAGACTAAAAATGAAATTATTTGCATCATATTTAAATTCTAGTAATAATGATTAAATGCTTGATAGATAGGAAATAAACATATAAATATTGCTTTATAAGTTATGTTTGAGTAATGTTTTCTAAGCCATAGTGAGGTATTAGTTTTAGTTTTCACAATTACAAATGTTTCGAAATAAAGCTTCACGAAACAATTACTTCTCATCTCTTTTTGAATACATATAATTGTGAACTGAAGTCCATTTGAGAGAGAGAGAGAGAGAGAGAGAGAGAGAGAGAGAGAGAGAGAGAGAGAGAGCACTTTTATTCAAAAACATTAAGAATTTGACAGGCGTCATTACAAAAGAGTTTGCAAAACTAAAAATTGTTTGTGTCAATATACAAATAACAAAAAAACAAAAAATAGAGAGTCCATGTCAAAATTCGAAGTTTCTCCAGGAGAGGAATTCGCCGATCGAGTAGAAGGGTCGAGATAAGAGCCAATCCTTCAGACGAGGTTTCAGCCTGGCAGCATCAAGCCCCTTAAGTTCTGTTGGAAGATGGTTGTAGAGTTTGGCTCCAGCGTACGAGGGTTTCCTCTCAAACAGCGTGCTCTTGTGAGCGGGAAGGTTGAAGTTGGAGGCGAAGCGGGTATTGTGTCCGTGAAGGTGTTCATGTCTTCTAAGTCCTCTCACACCCGCTGCAGTTATGACTTCGTATATGAACGTAGCCACTACCGTCATTATGCCCCAGTCCACAAACACTCTTCTACAACTGTCACGCCTTCTCAGGCCTGCCATGGTCCTTATAGCCCTCTTTTGGAGGATCAATACCCTTTCCAAGTTGGCATTTGATGAGCTTCCCCACAAAATCAAAGCATACTTCATCCGGCTTTCGAACAGAGCATGGTCTGCAACTCTTGTTGTTTCCACGGTCCCGATGGCTACTGTTCTTCTGATGGCAAAGATAGCAGAACTCAGCTTTAAGCATAGATCGTCCACATGAAGAGACCAAGACAAACTGTCATCAATGATGACTCCAAGGTGTTTAGTGGAGTTTAACGTCTCTAGCCCTGGCAAGCCCACTATATCATGCTTATGAGCACCGAACATCACCTGTTTCGTCTTTCCCTCGTTAAAAACTAAGTCGTTTCTTGAGCAGTAGTCCAGAGCAATATTCATAGCTATGTATGACTCGATTTCAAAATGTTCAATTGAATTATTGGCCGAGATAAGAACAGTGTCATCAGCATACATGTGGCAACGGCCATAGGGGTTCACGTGTGAAGGGAAGTCGTTTGTGAACAAAGCAAAAAGTACCAGTCCCAAAACAGATCCTTGGGGAACTCCCCTAGTTACAGGAAGAGGAGTTGATCGGACTTTGGCCTGTTCACCATGTGCTGAAGAAATGATTTCTACAAGTTGGGTTCTGTCGCTAAGGTAACTGGCGAACCATTGTAGAGCTTAACCACATATACCCAGAGAGGACAGCTTGGCTAAAACAAGATCATGGCTTAAGCAATCAAATGCTTTACTTAAATCGATGAAGATTCCCGTTGCATTCCTTCCATTTTCGATGTTGTCGATGATGTCTTCGACTAGGTCTGTTAAAGCAGTAATGGT
Source organism: Neoaliturus tenellus (assembly GCA_030545055.2). Taxonomy (NCBI): domain Eukaryota; kingdom Metazoa; phylum Arthropoda; class Insecta; order Hemiptera; family Cicadellidae; genus Neoaliturus; species Neoaliturus tenellus. The sequence goes on along the minus strand of CM061532.1, from coordinate 189,674,587 downwards.
TGACTTCCCTTTTAGGAATCCATGCTGACTTGTAGTGATGAGGTTGTTGTCATTCAAGAACTTGAACAGAGCGGCCATGACAATCCTTTCTATGATCTTGGAAAACGTTGGAATCAAAGAGATGGGTCTATAATTGTTTAAGTTGTCCCTTTGGCCTTTTTTGTACAAGGGAAGTACTTTGGCAACTTTCATTGCAGATGGAACGACACCGTGTGCTATCGAAAGATTAGATATGTGTAGGAGAGGCAAAAGAAGTTCATCTTTGCAATGCTTGATAATTCTAGATGAAATGTTGTCCAGTCTTTCGTCTTGAGGGAGTTTATAATTTTACAAAGCTGGCCAGTTGTTGCAGTTGGGAACTCAGAGAAAGTCCTGTCGATAACCTGAAGCGATGGAAGATTACTGGTATGAGGCGGAGTGTTCTGATCTAAGTTAAGCGTTTTTTCAGCTACAGTAGTAAAAAACTGATTGAACTTATGTACAATGTCACGGGGGTCTACAAAGGTATTCCCATCCACAGCCAGGGATCGAATCTCAGACTCAGTTGATTCTTTACCCTTCCTTTCGGTGTTTATGATGTCCCAGATTGCTTTGCTCTTGTTATCAGATGAAGAAATGTGATTAGCATTGGCATTACGTCGGAGAGATCGTAGCTTCAAATCATAATCCTTCTTCAATTTATTTGCTCTAGTCTTCTCCTCAACATTCCCTGTTCTTTGGTAGGAGTTGTTTGCGGCAAGAAAATTTCTCCTCAGTTCCTTTGCGTCTTCATCAAAGAATAGCTTAACTTTCTTAGCATTCTTTTGTCTTTTCTTTTTCACGGGACACATGAGGTCTAGTGCAACAGAGATGGTCCTTACAAAGGCATTGTAAGCTTCATTTATGTCATAACAGTTTAACACGTGTTCCCAAGAATTTAGTGCTAGGTGAGACTTAAGGTTGTGAAGATTGTCCGGCGTAAGATGACGCTTGAAGGAGATGGCTGGTTTGTTTTAGGTCTTTGGAAGATGTAAGACGCAATATTGTCCGGTGTGGTCAGAGATGCCTGTGTGAAACACATGTACATCAACACGATCTATGGGCAGATTGGTGCAAACTGCATCGATGGAGGTGGCTGAAGAAGGCGTGATCCTTGTGGCAGGCAGCTGAATTCGTTTAATGTCATAAGACAACAACATTTCATTTAAACTACTCCTGTTTGTAGAGGGGACAAGGTCGTCAACATTCAAATCTCCAATGATAAAGGTATGAGTATTACTGCTGGGGAACTTGTTGAGGATTTCAGCTATAAGATCAAAGGCTCGTCTTGTGTTATCAACACAGTTTGAGGGAGGACGGTAGACTCCAAGTATATTAATGGAATAATTTCTATTGAGACCCAACTTAATAGCTGATAACTCACAAACCATAGGTATACTCTGGTCTTCAACATCCAAAGAAAGTGCTTCGCTTTGTAATTTGTTGTTTTTGTAAATGGCTACGCCACCCTTGATGTTGTTTTCTCTTCCAAAGGCAGCTACTAGGGAGAAGTTAGCCAGTTTTGAGTTAGATATTGAGTCAGGAGAATTTCCATGTTCCGTGAGGACGACCACATCTGGATCTAGGGATGAAAGAAGATGATTTATTCTTTCCAATTTATTATTCATCCTGTCTGTGTTTTGATGAAAAACTGTTAGACCATTTTTTTGAGCTTTTGGCGTGCCTTGTGGTGTTTTTCCCTTTCTTTCTTTGATTTGGTGCACTCTAAAAAATTACTAGTTTGTGATTCATTGCAAGAAGTAGTTTGATGATTGGGGTCATTGCGTTGAGATGGCATACTTGCTTTCTGATGAGTCTTTCCTGAAGGAGAATGAGGCGAGTCAAACTAGGTGTGTTCATCCGGGGTAGACAAGTTGGAGTGATTCAACGTAGTGTAAAAAGAAATATGTTTATTATAGAAGTCTTCTACGCTTTCATTTTCTTCCCGAATTTTTGCACTTATTGGTGGGTTTTTTATTTTAAATGGCAAAACATTTGTGACTTCAGAATGTGTGCAATCTTTCTTAGTATTCACGGCATCTGTTAAAAACTTTAACTGGCTCTGAGTGTCACAATGAGAGAGATTCACAGATGACAACTGTCTTTCCAAAGTGGATAATCTACTTTTAATGAGAATTATATCTTCGTCGAATGTAATAGTGCTTAAGACAGCTTCGCATAATCTTCCAGTTTTTGGAGGAGATGTAGGACTTATTGATTCCATAGAGTCTTCATGTATTTTTGACACACTGGATAATTTGATACCAAAACGTTCCTTCTAGAGACCATTAGATACACACCGTCTGTAGGTAAGTGTTCTAAGTACGTGCAGTCCAGCCACGACAGGATGACAACAGCTTAGACCCGCAATGCCGCCGGTCACACCTGCTTAATTGTTACTTACTGTTAGGTTGGCACCACCTTGCCGGCCTGACAACTGTTTCTATTTATGCACTCCAACGCCGTCGAACCAATTTGGGCGTGCCTCGGTCTAAATTACTTATCTCTATGGTGTCATGTATATAATTAGTGTGAAATGAAAGGTAATTGTCACCGGTGCGTTGAGCCGGGATCCGGTTCCTGAAGTGAACTGGCCGTTGTTCAGTGACCTTAGTGGAACACTTCTCAAGTAGGCAGCGCATTCTACAACTACGAGCTAGCCAGTAAGCCAGTTACATTCATTTGTAGAGTTGTGCTTTTTATTCCTAATATAATATAAGGCGTGTATAAAGCGATTATAAGTGACATATAAAGCGATAAAAATAATTATGTGTCTTAGTACTATTATGTCAATACTCTATAATTAATATGTAATGATGAAAATTGTATTGAAATGTTGTTTAGTATGCCATGTTGCCTTACTAAGCAAAAGCTAAGGTAGCCAAGTTGATTTTCCACTTATGTAATAATAATATTTATTTTTACACATAAATATATATATTTACTTACATAGGAAACGTGAAGAGAACAACTTAATGCACTATCAGTTAAGTATTTTTTTATATATATTTCCTTTAATATGTATCTTATCAGACTTTTTAGAGAACTTTTCAGAATGATTATTTTATTAATTAATACCGGGAAACTCTGTGGGATTGGTTGATGAGAGGATCGGCATCAACACATCTGATATTAGTTAAACATATCCCTCACCATTTGTACCGGCTGTTGTACAAAAGGTACATTCAAAGCCAAAGCATGTTTGGCCAGTGTAATAGCTTGCTTTGTAGCTAGTGTTGCAGCCGTTGCTTTGTGGTCAACACTACTGACGGCGAGTTTCTCAATCTACACCGCACCGCAATGTTATATCCCTGCCGTTATAATTAAACATTCAATCCAAACGAATCTCGTTGAAAATAACTATTTAAATATCGAACTTGCCAACTTTTTAAAACTGATCAATCGCTTTTTGTTTCCATTTACGTGGCTGGCACAACTACGTAACGGAAAAATCTAGAGTTGAACATAGATCCCCCCTTAATCTTTCAACAGTCAGTGCATAAATGGAGTTTTTGCTTCTTAGTGTGTCGTAGATGAAACCGTGAAGAAAGAATAAGTGAAATAGCGAAATGCAATGTCAATGACCATGAGTTCATAATCATATGTATTATTATCATTCGCTTCTCCATGGTTCTTCTAAAGCCTTCTAAAAGTATTTGAGAATATGAAACTTATGTAAATTACTTCTTGGTAAAATAATAAGTATTAACGGATTGATATTAAATTTACTAATTGAATTACAACTTAGCAACACTTTCTTTTTCTTTGCAGGTTATGACATTTCATATTACTATGTGAAATATGAAATACATATAAATTAATATTTATTTTATAAATGATATTTTTTATTAATAAAATTCTAAAAAGCATATTTTTTAAGACGATATATGTATAAATGTATATATAAGACTCAAAATGCAATGTTCAGAGGTCTATTATTATTTAGCTTATACAATGTTTGTAACGTTAAATCAGATTGCTTACTCCTAAGTATGTGAAATTTTAATCGCGCTGCCTCGCTATTATAACTTCCAAATTAACTTCAATTGAACAATTGGAGGTTTTTTTAGAGTAGCTCCTCTACATAAAGATTATTAAACGTAATTCTAATGTAAATAATAAAGCTAAATTCTTTTATTTACGAGTTATTAAAATGTAACGTGATACACTTACAACAATTTGCAACATTGTGCAACATTTACATTCAACGTGAAAACCCTCAAAACCCATGTATAGGCGTTTTCAACAAATTATTCTTATGGTTTTTACCTCAAGCAAACTTAATTAAGGATTAATTCAGAATAGGTTAAGTTTGGTTTTGTCAAGATATCATACTTTATTATAGGTTACTTTATATTAGGAGTTCCAATGTTAGGTTACTTGTATGTTCCAAAACACTCAGAGCTACAACCTTACAACCTCAGAGACAAAACCAATCTGAACCTTCCCCAACCCGACTCCAAAAAACCAACATAACAACGTTATTTTCTGGTTCAAAATTCTTCAATATGTTGCCTAAATCCTGACTAATTTCAGATCAAAAGAATTTCAACTTTTTTAAAATTATACCTCATCTATCGGAATACGTCGATGATCATACTTTTGTCCACCTAAAAAATAATCTATGGCCATCCTACCCCTCATCAATGGGAAGAAATATAACGTCTGCCCTGACTGCGGCGAGGCAGGACACAAGTTAAGTAAGTGACCAGCACAGTAGGTAACCAACTACAACAGGTAATAGCTCCTGGCCGCAGAGTGGAGCTGACCCGATAACACAATGGTAGTAAGATAAGGTATTATCATTAAATCGTTTTATTATTTCAACCTGAACATTAAATCGGCCATTCTTTGAGCAGGATCATGATGGCTTTCGTCTATTTATATATATATATATATATATATATATATATATATATATATATATATATATATATATATATATATATATATATATTAACTCTGGAAACACATTGGTAACAGCCAATTTGACTCTCTGGCTCTCAGGTTATTTTCAAAAGTTTAGACCCTATTCTAAAAAGACCCAAACCTTATTTCCTATTCCAAAGTCCTGTTCTAACCAAATCCCCCCTGGACCGTCCCCTCCGTGTTCCCCTCGTTACTCAGGTGCCCGGCCGCGGGTGCTCTGCTGCAAGGTGGTGCCCGTCCATCCTCCGGGCCCGGTAATTGTCATGGTACAAGCTACAAGATCCAATTCGCTGCTTTAATTAAATCGCAGAGTGTCTGGAAGTATAACTTGTCCACCGCGGCCTTAATTGAGCGTTAGAGTTATTCGGACACGGCCCATGTCCGTCCGTCTGCCTAGCCGCTACCCTCTACCCGTCCTCCTTAGTTATTGACTTGTTGGGATATTTGATACTACCCACGCTGTCTTCCTTCCTCCTCAACCAATCACAGTTGCTTTATCCTCGGTTTCCGTCGTTTTGCAGCTTCTTGTTGGATGGCAGTACGAATTAATTTAATTAACTTTATTTATATGATCGGACAAAACACAATAATCCCAAAGTTGTTCTGGTAAATAAAAACATAAAAATGCACTCTTGAGTAGCATTACTATATTAATCGTTCATAGAAGTTTTGAGTAGAGTAGGCTACGTTTCCTTTAAACTTTTGTTGTAGAAAGAAGTGGGTTACTACTGAAAAAAAGTCATGTAATTAATCATATAAATTTCTCCAGTCTTGTTTTTCATTTAGAGATAAACTTATTACAATAAAAATAAAACTATAAAATATTTATGAACAAACCTGTGTACAAAAATTGACAAAGTGTATTGGTGCCTTTAATGCTATTATTTTAATTTTGAGATAAATATTTAAATAAAATGGACATCTTTTCATTTTTAATATTTTATCATTTTTGAAATGATTTGGTCATTGTTGTTATTGCTATATTATTAGGTTATTGTAAAGTTTATGCATGTTATTTTATATATTAATTATGTACTTCTCATCTTGCAATCAACATTCTTACATTTCTTGTGCATAGGTATTAATTAACAATTGAAGCATGTTTTCTTTTCCTGAATATTCTTTCTCCAAGCCAGGTGATATGGCTGGTATGATGAATTCGAAGAATATTCTTGTTGTAATTGCTACGTTATTAAATTAATGTTAAATTTGTTCATATTATTATTTTTTAATTTATTTACAACACCACATGAAATGTGATTAATACATTTTTTTTGTATCAGCATTAAATGTTATTGTTGTCTTATGTATTGAATTTGTAATAAAATTGATTTTCCATCAGTTAATAGATTGTTTAAGTTAATATTTTTCTTCAATTTTGTGTGTTTCACAGTTACTTACATAAATTAAGTCTTTCTGTAATGATTGACTACATAGTATAGTTAATGGTTTGTGCTTTGATTATAAAATATTATGAACTAAACCTTAGCTTTTTAAGTTAAATTTGTTACTTTACTATCGAGTTAACTTTGTTCATAATGATGTTAAAAATGTCCAATACAATTTAAATTCTTCGTTGAAAAAATGAAAAAGTAGACATAATCGATTAATAAAACCACCACAGATGGCTATCAATATTGAACGGAAGTCAATTTATTAACATGTTATCCAACAGTTGCGAAGTGGTTTTATTTCTCGGTTGGAGCGGCAGCGGTCTGAAGGGGGCTTGAGATTTTAATATTGGCCGAGGTTGTTGGCCGGCCGGCCGCTAGGAAGAACTGTTACTTTATTACTCGTTACGAGAAGTCCAAATTACTGACCAGGTTCTTCCATCGGATTTACGAGCAGGCGTCGGATTTCGATATTAAAATGGGTAAAGAACGTGTACAGCCCATCAATTATTGCATTTTATGTTTTCCGTTCCGTTGTATTTTTCCAACAAGATTTCGGCCATTTAGAGGTTACTGTTAAATATTTGGGGGTGTAAAGCGACAATACTTTTTCATCCTTTACTAAGCTGATTATTTTCACATTATGGGAAATGATGATTAACTATAATATAGTTTTACTCAATCTTAAAATTTCCAAACCGGTTTAATGCAAATCATTATACAAACAAATAAACCTATGGAAGATAGAAAGTGTATCAATCGATGATTATCGTGCTAATCGCAACTAATGCAAATGTATACCTGTAATGCTATAATATCTTATTTCACCACCTAATAACATTTGAAGACTTGCCAATCAGCCGTTATCCATAAATTAATCTTTATTAATATTAAAACATACATTACAATAATCGGTCTGACGTTAGTAGAATAGGCTGCGATACAGCAAAGATTTTAGCGAGCTCATTATATATTCACAATGATATGGGATGATATGGATTTTTATCAACATCTCCATTAAACTGTATATTAAACCTAAGTCTCATTTTGTTGCTTGAAAATTGTTTTGTTATATAGAACCCTGCTTTGGCATAAATCGCTTTTTGCAAACTACAAGATTTTCATCTTTCTTTTTCCTTTTTTCATCTGTTGTCAATATATTATTTGTTATAATAGTTTGGGTCTCTATAGGCCAAATATGATTTGAAAATGATTAATGGAATTTAATTTTTATTAGTTACGTTACAGTAAATAATAAAAAAAAAAAAAAACAGTAACTTGGTATTTGTAAAGATAATAATAAAACAATAAGAATATTTTTGCTGACATAAAAAATTGCCTTGATTGGATAATATTTTACAACTGTGATCCTTAACTCAGTTCTTAATATCTACATATGTTTTTAAGTAATATACATCATATTAGATAACACTCAAATATGGGTTTACAATATAGTGGCAATACCATAGATTTTTTCATACCACATTACTACTTGTCTTGTCAAAGACGCCAAATCAAGGTGTCCATTAATATCCGCATCAAAGATATTTTATTTTATTTCAACAAATTTATTTATTTATTTATTTAACGGCAACCGCCATTTTACAAAAAATTGTACATGATAGTATGAAGTATATGCATATTTAGAGCAGAGGCTGATGTGAACATATGCTCCCCCCCCAACGTGGGAATTTTCGACATATACATTTTTGTGTTTATATTGACATGTATTTTATGGTTTTAGGTGTTTGCCACTTAAAAATTACAGCATATCCCGAAAAATACGAAAAAAAACCATGAAAAATATAAAATCTACTATCATCATTAAAATGATTCAGTTTCAAAAATCTTTTGACCGAAAACACTAACAGTTTTCTGGGCCAATTGTATTAATTAATGGGTCATTATAAAGCTCTCTACTTAAATATTTCCAAATAATTATGAATTTTTTTAGATTTATGGTGAAAAAGTGAAATAACTTGTTTTATATACAGTGTGGTTGAAATGTCCCGGAACGGTAAAATATATTTTTTACCAATATAGATAAAGTTACAAGACTTGGTATATCAATAATGGCCATAAATGTCTACTCTTTTAAGGCATTAACACTTTTTTACCCCTTAAGGGGGATGGCCCATGAGGAGTCAGACAAAATTCTTAAATAGCAGCATAGGTCATGTTTGGTATCAAATTAAAGGTCTCAATTAGTAGAGTACAATGCCGCAAACCCTACGTTAAAAGGTTGGGTATAAAGAAAGTTATTGCATTTTAAAGTTTTACCCATATATTTTAATGGAAACTTTGTTTGCCTGCCATTTCCGTTTCGATCATCCATTTGAAGTCTAGTTTGCGGCATCGTACTCTGCTATGTGAGACCTTTAATTTGATACCAAACTCGACCTATGCTGCTGCTTAAAAATTTTGTCTGACTCCTCGTAGGCCGTCTTTTCTTGGTTTTCTGGAATATGCTGTAATTTAAAAAAGGCAAACAACCGAATTCTTAATCTAGCAGGCAATACCAACAAAAAAAGGTATAAGTCATAAATTCCCACGGGGGGGAGGGTTTCATATTGGCGGCCCATGGTCTAATTGTATATGCATGCGACGGATGAAAAACATTTTGTTGACAAAAATTACATGCTGAAAAAGTTTTCAAGAATGTAGCAGTTATGTTGAGTGCACTATAGTTAAATTGACAATATCAATAATTAACTGACATAAAATAACAATAATTAGTTAACCTGACGTTAGGTAACAATAATTAAACTGGTATTTATAACAATAATAATTAACAACAGTTAATACAATAACAATCTTAATTAGCTTCAATAAATTAATAACAGATTGTATTCCGTATATTACAGATAATGAACTATATGACTACATAACAAAAGAATTGACTTAAACAACAGAAAACTTCTCTACACCCCGTGCACAGCACTGCTCACTTTCCTTCAACTAGAGGACATTGCCCTCTAAAGGCACCCGCCCAAAAAATGAACATCACCATAAACACTGAACTGCACTCTCCACCTTCGAGTGAATGTGGCCCTTTAAAGGCACCACCTAGCAACCGAAACATCCAGCACCCCTGAGAAAAAGTGTCAGAGGAGAAGTCTCTGGACGTCACGCTTGAAGGATGCTGGTGATGGTCCAAAGAAGTCTAAGTGAAGAAATTATTTGTTTAAATGCCATTGCTGTCATGTTTTTGTTTACATTAAAACGAGCGATACACGCATGGTCTACAATTAGGCTTGCCATACGTCCCGGTTTGAAAAGGACAGTCCCGGTTTTTTCCTGTTGTGACGGTGTCCCGGCCGGTTTTGCTTTCGTCACGGTTTTTTTAAAATTGAATTTAATTAAAAAAACCCAATTTATTTTCATTTTTATTCTGAAATTAATATTCATATAAAATTGTATACAGTAAAATGTGCTACTAAATTAACATAACAATTCAATTTTTAGAAGGCAATCAAATTTAAAGTCAAAAAGGGAATTTTACGTCCGTAAGGCGGGGATAAAGATTGGCTGGGCAAGTATAGCACACTTGCGACGTGGAAGAAATAGACATACAGTACTATAATTGAAAAAGGTAGGCTATGTTCCAGTCAAATGTCAATGACAAGAAGAGGAGATTTATTAACATTGCAACTTTATTTTGATTCAAGAAGGCGTAAGTCCTATCTTTTGAGCATGTGTTAGAAGCTAGACAAAAACATTAAACTGCTACCATCATTTTATTTTTGTAGTTCTGATTAATTTCTTACACAATCCTAAACATTTAATTTTAACTTTCCCAGACTAAAATAAAATATTGTGTGTATAAGGTACAACTTTTTTCTAAAATATTAATTCACATAATTGAGACCACCGAATCGTTTTCCATTTCCATTTTTTGGGGGAGGTTTGGTTGGGTTTCATACTGGGTGTCCCGGTTTGGTCTTGTTAAATTATGGCAAGCCTATCTACAATGATCGAGCATGCACGGCGCCGACCGTAGCGCCCAGCCAATATGGCGGCCGGCCGTGGGATAGCAGGATGCGGGGTGTAGTCGGCCGTAGCGGCATCACCATTAGTGTATGAATATGCAAACCACATTGCTGGGCCAGGGACCCTGATCACTCATTACAACAATACTGTTACTGCCCGTCGTTATATATAACTACTAGTGGGAATGTTCCACTGCATGTATTTATATTACTTATTTAATCCAAGCTGTGATCATATCTAGGCACTAAATTTGGGATTCACCAATTAGGAGTAAGTTTGTTAGTGTAGATGAGTCCGCTTGTCGGTGGTTATAGAGTGTGACGGAATCTTATCATCTGGATAGAGATATTTAATAAATTAACTTATAATGAAGGGCAACATTGTTGCCCAATTAACTGTTCCCTTTTCCTACTAACGGAATGCAAGAGTATGTAAAACTCTCGTAAAAATATTATTTACTCATTGATGATGTTTATTTAATATTAGTCGCGATGTGTGTAAGTTTGTCCGAATTCAATTACAGTAAGTTTACACAAAAACTTCTAGGTTTTTGTTTTTTTGGTGGGAGGGGGGATGAGGTGGAATCTACCCTTAATTTAACTCAGCCTTAATCGCCTATTGTAGAACCCCTGTTAAATCAATCTATCAGGCGAAGGCTCTTTGCAAAATATATCAGTTGGCTGCCCATCTCCTTCTACTTGGTGCTGACAGGTTTGACAAGATTACATTTTTGAATGTCATTAATGCTTTGTGGGGGTCTAGTAGGTGAGATAATAACCTTAAGTATGATGGTTTTGCTCTGCAATACAAGCCATTTACGTACGTAGTCTTAATACTAATTAATTGACGGTCTAGTACACTCGGGATCAATGTGAAAAGCCAAGCAATGTGCCATGTCCTTTTATACCAACCCTATGGGACATCAAACGAACTAAAAAAATCAATAACACTTACCATAAACAAAGTTATAAATACAAAGTAGTTGAAGGTGTTTTAGTACAATAATTTCTAATAGTAATTAATTTAATAAAAGAGGAAGTCTGTAGATAAAGGATCATAATAGCTCTCTGTATATCATTCGGCACACAGCTATCTGAAATGGCAGATAAGACGCGAACCGCTATCGCTATTTATATAACTCGAGATTGCTGATATAAAAATATAGTGTTGATGGTAATAACACATTTTAAGGGTCCTAACCAAATTCCAGACTGGGGCATAATTATGGTCGTTCCATCTAAATGATAAGAATGTTTTTACTATGTTAATGAAATCCCTTCCCTTTCGTACAGTGAATTACATTAATTAAGAAGATTTAGGCGAAGTGTCTGGGCGACGGAGAGCCCCGGGCGGACAGGCGGGACAGGTGCTGCTGCTGCGGCGGCGGCGGCGGCGGCGGCGGGGACTACGGGGCAGAGATGTGGCTCCCCAACACTGGACTACACAGATGCTCACAGGACAATGTCAACCGATGAATTCACTTGGTCAACATAAAGACATGAAGGAGCCTCACACCATATTTTGTGTAGCGTTAAAATATTTTACAAATTGTACAAGAAAGTGTACTTGTACCTGCAACCCGTTTTCTTCTATTTTCAAGATCGTTGGATGTCTCCTTTAACATTTCATCAGAAAAGATGAGTTGATTTTATTGTTTCATCATAGTAACTCATAGCATCCAACCCAACTAAATAGTCTTTCAGTATAAAAACTTAATACAATTACACGTTAATACAAATAACAGTTGGAAGAAAGAATTTATATGAAACTAAATGATTGTTTTACCACATCCCCACTAAAATATACGAATACCTGTGACGTAATAATCCCATTTACCATATACCATCCGGTATCTTCTCCTCAAATTGATAGGGGAATCGTCAATAATCTTCCTGAACTCAGGGCCTTCTCGCGAAGTAAGCTCCGAGCCTATTCTAGTCTTAAGTATTGATATGTGTGGTCTGTAATAAATTCTGCAATTGTATTTTAAGGTCTGCCTGCTAAGTAAAGTTTTAATTTACTATAGTAAGTGTCAATATTGTCAATAGTTTTAAGATGGACCAAAAGTAAGTTGAAGAAGTAAGAACTAAAGTAGTAGGGACTATCGTTAAATTTCTGCAATCGGTGTTGTGGTAATTTGTCGCCTTGTCAACTTATTAGTAGTCACTTATAAGTTGTCACTTTCTAATAATATTTTTAGGCTCGTTAAGCAGCAGATTTTTAGAAATCAATATTTAATCAAATTAAAACGTATTAATTAATTGGTTGAAGTTAGTACTGTACGTTGGTGTATTATGCTTTGATACAGAAATATTTTTTTTTGATCATTATATATTTACCATGAAACTTTTTGCCGATTTCTCTAGATATAGCGCATAAAAGATCTGATTACTTTGTTAATCGTAATAAATTAACACTAGAACTACCATGTTCACTGAAATCTGACTTAAACTTTACTATCTTATTTTAATGAAAGTTAAGTAAAAAATTATTTTTGTTATTTTAAATCTACTTATAAAAACGTAGGGGAAGTGCGCGTAATTTGTACCAGCGCCAAAATCGTACCACCATGGTTTTGAGGAAACTAAGCTACCACTAACGCTCATTACGGCTATTTCTGACCCTTAGTCAACCTCATTAGCCAGAGCATTGACTGGGACGCATGGAGTCGTGTTCGTTATTTCGTGAAAAATTGTTTTAATATTTTGACTCTTTTCTTATAGTGTTGATGCTTTAGTTTATTGGAATTCATAAGAAACCATCCAGGGTAAATTAATATTCAGAATATGTTATTGGTTAAGTGATTGATTGCCTGTAAATCAACGTAAGAACCAATTTCCTAAGTGTATTTTCAGTGTAGTTATGGCAAGTTGAGTTCAAGATGGCGCGTTACCCTAAATTGTACCACTCTGTGTTTCCATAATTGTACCATCATCCTAAGTGGTACAATTTTGGCTAACACTGTATTTTGTTTCCAAATGGCTCAGAAAATTAAAAAGTATGACAAATGGACCGAAGACGTCATGTCCCGCGCTATTTCGGCCTATGAAAAAGGTGGTTTAAATGCAGTTTGCCGAACTTATGGAATTCCGAAGCCGACCTTAAAAAGGCACATACAGGGAACTAAAGTCTATGCAAATTATGACTCTAAAAAGCTTGGCCACTCTTAAGAATTACAAAAAGAACTAGAAGACCAGTTGTAACAACATGTTTTAAAGTTATTATTTTCCATAGAGAACATTCAATATTTGAAAGGAGCTATCCTTGTTTTTACCTGCGGCATTTAGTCTTATGACATAATGTAATTTGTATATAACATTGACAACTTACATATAATTTTCATCGCACATTCTATGTTTAACGATTTTACAACTTTTAATATGTGATATAAATACGAGTGTTTTTCTAATACTGAATAATTTTACTATATTACACTATCCCTATGTATATTTTTTTAATACAAATAACCATGTTTTAGAATACTTATAACATACTATAATATTTTTTTTGACAATAAACATAATTTCAATAATTATGTTGTGTTTTTATTGCAAAATAAGGGTTAATTTTACAATAGGTACAATTAAGGAAACTGGTACAATTATTGGAAACAGGTGGTACAATTTAGGGGTAGGCTACATGGTACAATTATGGCAATTTTTTAAAGCCAAAAAAACAATTTTTTCCTATTATATTTTTTAACGAAATTACTTAAAACTTTTATAGAACATAGATGTCATTAAGTACTACAAGACCATCCTGATTTTGATTTTTTTAATACTTCCGGTTTTCTGAAAATTGACTTTATGCTTAGGTGGTACAATATTGGCGCACTTCCCCTATATATATATTTTAAATCCCTGCCTGGGAAATATAAGAGATAATGCACGTTGATAAATCCGTTCTATAACCGGAGTGGTGTTATATTCTCAGAGCGAGGTAAAAGGAGATGACAGTTGGATTGAATGCATGTATTAACACACTTGTCACGTGTAGTAATGGGGATTATAGTGTATGACACCCTGTGTGGATTATCCTTATGTCAACAAAGCAACAGTGCACCGCCTTTGTTTTCTCTCAGGATTAAAACTACATTTGTGTCCACGCGATGTTCTTTCCAATAGAACTCTTTGCATTTGCGAACGATTGAAATCGTAAATAAATTAAGGATTTTTGACGTTCTGGCTCTTTTACGTTATACAGTATAAACTGGGTTAAAAATAGTATACATTTCACCAAGTATAATTACTAATTTTTATACTTTAAAATTTATTGAAATTGAATTACAGTTTATGGGACATATTAAATGATCTTTTACGATGTCATACACAACACATTTTTTCTCAATATAAAGTAAACTCTACTCCAAAGTTCTAAACAATAATTCCTGGAAAGTAAGCTCGCGGTTTATCATTAGAAGTTTAGTGAAGGTAACCTCAATCGACGCCAACCAGTGCATCACATCACGGCCAGCGTGGTCATCGGACTCTTCCTCAAACAGATCTGTGAAGCGTAGCCTCCTGATTAGAATCATTCAATGACGGCCACCATTGCAACCGTGCAACCGTGGCATCAAAATGGCGGACGGGCAAAAAAACTGGTTGTTCACACCGGAAACCGGAAGTAGGGGGACTGACAACGGCCTTGTTTTAATTATCAAAGATGGCAGAGAGTAGTGGGAGTAGCGGAGGAGCTACTTCACGTCGGTTATATCTGAGTGAGTCTCGAACAAGAACATGTAAGGTTGTAAAACAATATTTTAAATTGTTTTATCGGAAATAGTTAATTAGATATATGATTTTTAAATTTAGGAAATAAACGTCACCGCAGTTTACAGTTAAGGGGAAATAACTGGTTCGGTATTTCTAAAACATTAACATTATTAACAAAGTCATAAAACTATAGTATTCTATTAAATTAATGTGGTTATCATTGGTTTTCTTCAGATTCAATAATTGTTTTTAGTACTAGGTAATACTAGTCTATTATTATTATTATAAGCTTTAGGCCTGCATGAAGTTTCACATGAAGTTCAATACAAAAATCTTTGAAAAATAGTGTCAGTGAAAAGATATATAGGAGTATTAAAGGCATATACAAATTAAAGAAATTGAATCTATATCCAAACGTTAGGCCTACTCTATTTTAGGGGCACTATTGACTTAAGTATAATAATGAAATACTATTATATTTAATCATTTCCTAACTTATAATAAGTATAATACTGAAAAAAATAAATTAGAGTTTAAAATGTAATCCTGGAGATGTCCAAATTTGAGTTTTTTCCAATTAAATAATCTTAACATTACTCGAATACAATATTTAAAACCCTACCATTTAAAAATATTGTTTGGAAATAAATTTTACTAAGTTGTTTTGTGGTAAACATAATATACTTCACAAAAAATAGAAATTTTAAAGCGGTTCATCCACAAACTATGCTACGGTAAGAAATGCCCTTTATTTTGACATCGTTAGTGATAATTAACTCGAGTTAACTCGATAATAACCCAGAAATTGAACACTATTGATTCCGTAACGATGTAGCATTAGTGCTTTGTCTGACCGCCCGCCAATAAGCGTAATTAATTGGATCGTAAATAATTATCAAAATTAATTTATTTATTGAGTGACAATCTAATATTGATTAAAGTAATGAAAAAACTGATAAACTTTAGTTTATTTTCATAAATTAACATCAATAGGTTGAGGGAAGTGGGAACCCATTTCCTAATGAAATTTAAATAAAACCAGATTGAGCATTTTTAATTAAGTTAATCAATTTTAATATGAAATTTTATGATGTTTCGCTTTTAAAAATTATTGCACTTTTTGTGCTTTAGGATAATCTATTTACTTATTGGAGCAACAACTCGTTAGTTAAGTTTTTAACCTAAAGAATAATATTTTGATCTTAAATTAAATTTGAATATTTCAAACCTGGTAAAATACTATAACAATTATATTAGTCAGGTCTTAAAATTAAGTCAAGCTGTTTCGGGACCTAATTCGTTGTCGGTCCAAACAAGAAAAGCTTGTCGTAATTGTTTTCTCCCAAATCCCCCGAGTCGCTCCTAACTTAGATCTGATCCGGTTTGTTAAATGAGTCCATTAGTGGTCTTATTGCAATTATTAAAACAAAAACTTAGTTTCTGGTGTTTTAAAATATAATATCATAAATAATAAAATATAAGTCATATTTTTGTAAATACTGTAACCACTTAGATTTTTGTTTAAGTATTATGATCAAGCAGTGACAAATTTCTCGTATTTCAGTGTAATTAGTAAACTAACTGAAACTTATTAACTTTCATGATATTATTAAATTTCTGCTTCTGTTCTATTTTAGGTCATTTGATTACATAATACTTACTTCCATATCAAAAAATATATTTCCTATTTAATTTCCATATTTTAAACCTTACAAAAATATATTTCACTCATTACGAATTTATGATTTTGTAACTTTACCATTGTATGATTTTATGCCAAATACAATTAATTCATTTCATCAGGCAATTTTTAAAAAATATTAAAAAACATGGTAACTTCATAGTTAATGTGAACATTTGTATTTACCTTTGAAAACTTAATATAAAAAAAATTTAACTGTACACACATTAGTTTTAATCACGGTATGTAACCTAAGCTACTGCACGGCCGGCCGGAGTGCAGAGTCTGATCAAAATTAAAGATTCTTATTTATCATAGAATTCCCTACAGTTGGAGATTTACAGTTGTAACTATTTTATTTCATGAAAATACATCTGAATCTATTCTTGAAAATGGTTTGGTGATTGAGGAATATATGTTTTCCCTGAAAACTTCACTCATCTAGAAATGATTTCAAGGTTTTCAATTAGATTGATAATTTATCAATCTGATTTTATCAAATGTGACAATTTTTCAACTTAATGATATCTTTCTTTTTTATGTTAATGAATTGATAAGGATAAATTCACTTGAACTCAATTAGGATTAAGGCAAAACAAGAACGTTATGCCTTTACTCATTAGATAGAGTTAAATGCGGATCGGTAACTCCCACGATCCTCCCCGAAGATGCCAATAAGTCAACCAGTCCTTGTGCTAATATATTCCTGAGGAGCCGGCGTACAGCACCCCATACTTAGACCAAATCTGTGCCCCGCATATAAACATGGGACGCTATCTCGCTAGAGTTTTAAAAAGGCGATCTGCAGGCACGCCGGACTAGGGCTAAACATCAGCCGACTACACGCATAAACTCGGCTATCGGTATCCTCAGATCTTGTCGTAAAAAGGGCGACATGGACCGGTTATCTGTTGGTCTAGGAGGTGCGATAAAGGGAATACTGATGAGCGAACGTCGTGTGCGACGCGACGCTCGGGCTACACGCATGGGGATCACGTGCGGGCGACACCTAGCGGGGAGGCGGGAAACCGATGCGGGAGTTATGGAGGAGACCGGTGGCATCGGCGATGACGTCTGCTATCGGCCTGGGCGTCAAGCTATCCGTCAACGCTGCCTTGTAGGGTCAGCACAGCAAATCGTGTTGTGCCGGGTGTCCTACAGTTCAAGCGGCACCGATGGCATCGCGGAAATATTCCCTAATACCTAGACGACAGATTATCATCAATGATAAATCTTGTATAAGATCATCAAAGGTTAATTATGTAATTTTGGTTATCCTACACGTCAAATAGTAACAGATAGCATCGAATATGATATTCAACATTCTTCTTAGCATCATCCCAAAGAATCGTTCAATGTTAGGTATCCTACACGTCAATTAGTAACAGATGGCATAAAAAATGATATTCGACTTTCTTCTTAGCATCATCCCAAAGAATCGTTCAATGTTGGGTATCCTACACGTCAAGTAGTAACAGATGGTATAAAAAATGATATTCGCCATTCTTCTTAGCATCATCCCAAAGAATCGTTCAATGTTAGCTATCCTACACGTCAAGTAGTAACAGATAGCATAGAATATTATATTCGACAATGTTCTTAGCATCATATAAAAAAATCGTTGAATGTGGGGAATCCTACACGTCAAGTAGTAACAGATGGTATCAAAAGTGATATTCGACATTCTTCTTGGCATCATCCCTAAAATCGTTCAATATTGAGTATTCTACACGTCAAGTAGTAACAGATAGCATCGAATATGACATTCGACATTCTTCTTTGCATCATCTCATAGAATCGTTTCATTTTGAGTATCCTTCACGTCAAGTAGTAAAAGATTACATCGGAAATGATATTTTACATTCTTCTTATCATCATCTTAAAGAATTGTGTACTTTGGGTATCCAACTCGTAAAGTAGTAATAACAGATGACATCGAAGACTATATTTGACAGTCATTTTAGCATCAAGTTAACCAGCTTATTCTCTTTGTCATTTGCAGAGCTATTAGTAGGTGTTCTACTCGTGTTCTACAGGAAAAGAGAGTTTTGAGTTGACCCATGAAGGTTGACAGCAGTGCCAGCAGAGTAAATCGGGTTTTGGTAGATCCTCTACGGATCTATGTATATTTACAATTGAAAAAAATATATGATAACTATTTCGATTGTGTCTCGATTACAGACGCAAAGTAATGAATTGATTGGATCGTATACTTCTATAGGATTTATACATACAAACTACACGTGATAGATCCATATTTAGTATATTTAATTTCACATAAATTACCTCGTTTTATTAAATGTTAATTTTTTATGTGCAGGTATGTTTGAACATTTCCAGTCAGGTTATAGAAAAATGTCCATTTATTACGAATTGGTTTTACAGGTGCAAGAAGATCTAATTACCGATTTTAACTAGAATTTTTTTTAAGTTAGGTACTTACGTAAAGTTACAACAATGGCTGTTTGAAGAGGGACTAAAAGTGATTTACAAAATCAAAAAGGTAGAGAGTTCAGGGACACCATGTATATCAATTTCTTTCTAATCCTGAAAGTATACCAAAATGAACATTAACAATTCAACACATAAAAACAAAGCCTTATTAAAAAACCCGATTTACAAAAGTAATTTAGAAATATATTTTGTATAACGGTTTTTCTTGTATTCATAAAAAAATCAAACTTATACTGTTTGTTATTTTCGTTAGATTGACTCATCATCTATATAGCATTATTTCCTAACTGAGCCACCTGTTATTGTATTACTATAATGCAATACGGGTAATAGCATCAAACCACCATATCAATTTGCATATCGGTTTAGCAAACTTAATTTCTGCACTAATTGTTTCATTGGAATTGAGTTGGTTGAGCTTACATGGTGTTTTCCAATTAGATGGGGCACCGTATGTTACTGATTGTTCAGACTATACATTTATATAAAGTGAATTGAATCAATAAATAGTTTTATATGAATATGCTACTAAACAACCCGGGACTTTAATAACGATCAAATTAAATCATGGACATTGTTTCACAAGATATTACATATGACTTTCATGGTGGATAAGTCTTCCAAATGTGTGCGACTAGTCAGCCTCGTTTACTGATAGAACGGCACCATCCAATCCACTTCTAGATCTCACCGTCGTCCGCCACTCAGGGCTGACGGCACGCCTGTGCGAGAGAGATAGAGGGACCTACACTAATTACAATCTGTTAATAGTTTGACCGCGACGGGGACATAATGAATGGAGTTTTTATCGTCGGTGTGACGGCGACAGACAGATAGACAGACGGACACTAATATAGGACCGGCATGATCGATAACTTCATAACACGCGGTCTAGTAAAGGGCTTGAGGCTAAGAGAGACACGGCTTTCCTATTAGAAGAGCCGAATTACAATGACCCTAGGGCAAGGGCAACGGCAGCTAATTGGTCAAGACATTCCCCAGATATGATAAGATTAATGGGTGAGAAGCTATCTGTGGCTGCGAGGATAATTGGGAGTATTTTCGGAGGATTCGCCCAGCGTAAAGAAGGAAGTGGATAATTTAGAGATATTCATTACTAATTAATAGTTAATAGGATTAAAAATACAATATGCTGTTGTTTCCTGCTGAGTGTACAATTTTGAAGCTACTGTTATATTTCCTTTTGTCAGGAGGTTGTAGAAGGGCTGGCGTTTAAAAATGTACGTTTTGAATTATGCTCGAAAGATCGAGGAATAGAAAGACATAACTAAGCCTCATCTATATATTTAAAACACAAAGGTAAAAAACCTTTGGACAATTCGTCTGGGACTTCTACTGGAACGATTTACATGCGGGCTGTACCAAAATAAACGTTTTCGGTTCTATATTAGCAGGTTTTATTCGTATTTCAAAAATATTTACGTTAAATCGGTCGAAAATGAAAAATAAACTTTTCTTATGGAGATTTAACATGGGGAAAAAAGCCAACATTTCCAATCCTTTGAACAGTTCGTCTGAGACTTCCACTGGACCAATTTACACGCAGTTTGTACAAAATAAAACGTAAACCTTTGTATATATTAGCAGACTTTATTTACTATCTTACTTCCTTAAATTAAAAATATCAACATTTTCAAACCTTTACAATTTATTTATGTTACACGATTTCAATCAGCTGATTGTAAACACACGAGGTATTTTGTCTAAATACAGTGTGGATGAACAAAAGATCATGAAGGATTTGATTTATTATGGCCAGTACCTAAAAACGTTTACAATTATTATGATGTTTTGTCATTTAAGAAAAGAAAGTTGCTTAATCATATAATTAACGTTATCTTACTCCCTTAAATAAAAAATGTCGACTTTTTCAAAACTTAACAATTTATTTATTTTACACGATTTCAATCAGCTGATTGTAAACACACAAGGTATTTTGTCTAAATAACACAGAGTGGATGAACAAAAGCTCATGAAGGATTTGGTTTATTATGGTCAGTACCTAAAAACGTTTACAATTATTATGATGTATTATCCTTTAAATGAAAAGAAAGTTGCTTAATTATGTAAAATAACTGATTGCTATGAAATTAAGACTGAATTGTATAGGTTCAGTTTAAATAAATTGTTTACATTTGTGTATTAAAATACGGATGTATCGGAAATTCGTTGTGCAATCAATTTGTCGGTTGCCAGGTTGTAATGATTTATATTTCTCCCACTTATCGACTGAATTTATGGCACAGTTGGTAGCGTAACTTTATACAAACCAGAAGGCCCAGGTTCCAAACCGATTTCTTTCCTCAAGTATACTTTTTTGTAATGTGTCTAACGGCGTCGGCGTCACTAATAAATGTTTTACTGATGGTACCGATATTTTAAGCAAAATAGAGACACTAAAATATTTATAGGCCTTTTCAAATTCTCAAAAAACTTATTTATTAAATTTAAAAAATTAATAAATACAACTTGATAGTTTAGGCTTGCTTATTTCTTATGTTTTGATTAGGCTACTATGGTTTAGGACTAAGTAAACAATGTATTTGTTATGTTTATAAAATACTAAAGAGTGTCGGTGTTACATAGTAAGGGTGCAGCATCATTGTTTTTAAGGAATATGCCTATAGGCCTACTTTGACAGACACTCCAACTAAAATTATGTAATTTTCTGTGAAATAAATTTTCTTTAAATTTCAATAGTTATTGAAACTTGCACACTACAGCATAAATATTGCGATATGAAAGTGGTTATAAATGGTTTCTCTATGTTCTATCCTACCCTAATACCAATATTTGTTAAAGCCAACCATCATAAGTTACAACACTGTATGCCTTTCCTAATTCTTGAAAAAACTGTTAAGAACAATTTTTCGAATAGGCCTATAAGTTGATATTGGTCTACTTATTTCTGATGTTGTTGAACCTAATAGAACGGTTTCTTTATGCTATTTAGGTTTGTGCCTACCTAAACAATCAAATTGACATGTTTATAAAATACTAAAGAGTAGGGCCTATAAGTACAAGGATGCAACATTATTGGTTTTAAGGAATAGGCCTAATTTTCCGACTCCCCAACTAAAATCGTAGTATTTTCTGTAAAATATATTATTGTTCTTGGTATGGCAGTTCAAAGAAGTACATTTTATAGACTACCTTACATGTTTGCACGATTATAGCGTTTCATTTACCACTAATGAAGCTATATCTGTCGAGTATCGACGGGCAACAACTAGTACCTTTTAATTTTTCATCATAATTAATAAACCAACATCACTGAATAGAAGAAAAATAACTGACTTTTGGGAAAACAATTATTTGCAGATTTGAGGTGAGAAAAGAACAACATTCATGAATATAACAAAAAATAAATAAATAAATAAATAAAAACATTATGAAAAAATTTGAAAAAAAAACTTATAATATTAATGTAAATAATGAAAGACAGTCAGTGAGGCAAGACAGTCAGTCCTTTTATTGAATTTTTTTGGAGAGATTGAATGAATCTTTTGAATTGTTATAGGCTAAACAAATTATTAACCAATTAAATTATTATTATCTATACAAGAGTAAAGACAGTATGTTTGTGTTATTGATAACAGTTTTATTTAACAGATACCAAAAAGTGACTTTCGTGGTATTTAGATTCCGGTAAAAAAAACTTTAAAAATTTCACTAGTATTTTTAAACAAAAATTTATGATAAAATTATTGCCAATTACCAATTGTTTTTGCAACCTAAGATAAATCTTTGAAATTATTGAGAAGAATACTTAGGGCTAAAGTACTATTTATAAGTTTGCTGACAAGATTAGTTCAAATCTTAAGGTGGTATTTACTGTTATATAGACATAATTTTACTATATTATTACATTTTGTTTGAAATTAATCTAATTCAATGTTATTAAACTCAATAACTTTCCTTAATACAGATTATCATCACAACGCGATTTAATTTTGATAAATTATGTGTTTATATGTTACAGAATCGATATTACATTAAAACATAACAAAGGGCCATGGAAACAAAAATATACTTTGATTTCTAACGTATGTAAAAATTTATCCAACAAATTCAAAAAATCAATTTCTATTCCATGCTCATACACATTAACTAAGTATTAACTTAAAGAGTACAAATTATTTTAAGTAAATTGTTTTAACTCTTTCTAATATTACAAGGTAACTTTTTACTTTGAAGACCTAAGAATCTCAATAAACGCAAGAAGGCATAACCTCATAACGTATGCGTCAGCAGCTCTGCGCTTTTAGAAGCTGGATTGATAAGCAAAGTTTTGAAGGAAAGCACTTTTGCTACAACACGTGACGAAATGTTTGGTTATATTAAAATTCTTGCTTGGTACATTTAAGAGATGCATGTTATTTTTTACACCGGCTTTCAATTTGTGTGTCATGTATTACTTTTTACACATATATCCTTCTGTACTTTTTGTATGTGAAGTGTTTGTGTGATGAAAAATAAACCCAAAAATACGTATAAAAATATAATATTTTTATTAGTTAACAAACATCAAATAAGGTCTTTTCAAAAACAGATCTAATTTACGCTAATCATTTATTAAATGTAACAAAATTACCTTGACTACCACAGGTAGAAATAATCTTAAGAGGGGTTTAATGAGATCTTTACTTCGGAGGAGAAGCGAGAAAGGAGCAAGAGGAGCTTCTTTTAAAATAATATTGCCAATTTCTTCTCATTTCACGCTTCTTAATGAAGTGCAGCTGCTGCAAGGTGGAGAATTCTTTCCTTTCCGTAACATCTATCCTTCAGAAATAACATTTTTATTCTTTGACTACTCAAAATGTAAAAATTTTAAACATATATTACCAATTAACATTGGTAATATGCCAAATTTATAATTTTTTTGCTTAATACAATTAGTTGTCAAGATATTCGTTTAGAAAACCGTTTTGATTTTCCATCCTAATAAAAACACTTCATTTGACCTTGCTATCAATAAAGTATACATTAACTTGATTTTGCGAAAAAATATAAAAATATATTTATTGACTTAATTGCAGGTGATGGAAGGGCTCTGTTCATTATTGAATACATTAAATAATTTTAAAATTAATACACACGTGCCAATATTTTTGAAATTTTAATTCGTTTAAAATGAATTAACTAAGTTTTAGATTTACTTCAAAACTAATTAAAATTTCAAAAATATTGGTACCTGTGTATTAATTTTAAATTGATATAATATTAACCAATATTGAAGCTCTTGATACAAAATTGAATACATTACCTATAAGGTTGTGTGTCAAAATCTACGTCATGCCGATCAGTATCGTTGAGTCCATAACATTTGTACAAACTATCCCTTTAATATACTTATGTTTACCTCCATGAAATATGTGAGAGATTATGTATATTTTAATTATCCACACACTATTTGAATAAATTAAATAAGACGAAATAATAAAAATACTTTTATTTTTCGAGCCTTTAACAATAAGGGATATTTGTAAACTAAGGTCACTCCCGCATTATACTTATACTGGTTTTACTTACTACATTGGGGGCTTAGAAAATATCCGACTAGGTACAGCCAAACTAACCTTATAATGAGAAATTTACAATCCAATGATTTTGAGCTGGACAAAAATTGTAATATACCGAGTAACTCGTGACATTCTGACCATAACCACAGAGTAAGGAACCTTTACCTGAAGCTTCTTTCCTCTGTGCCATAACATAATGTATGGTTGCTTTAAATGTATAAATCTTCTTTGTATTGTTGCTTGGAAATATCTGGCTTGCCTCTAAAAAGCCACTAAAAAGCTGGCTGCTTCTAATTGAACACATATGTGTGCAATTGTGTCTTCATGATTACATTTATAATTATCTCATATGTTCAAGTGCTGTGGCCAATATATACTATACAATAATGTAATGTAATTATGTATTATATTTATTGTTGAAATACTAGAAATTACTCGTATAATTTGTCACACACAATCATCACATATCGTAAATTTATGTATATAAAATTTACGATTTCATATGATTAAAAATTTATTTAAATAAATAAATAAAAATGGTATTAATCGTAACTTAAAATGTCGAATTTGTCAGAAGGTAGGCCTACTTTATTTTTAACTGTTGAAACTGTTTAAGATGTTGATTTAGAAAATACATTGCGACAACTTATCTTTTTGAAACCCCTACACATTTGATCAAAACACAGTAGTAAAATTGTTTGAGTGTGAATTAACCACCATCTTGGATTTTATTCCCATTCAATGTCAAACGTCACCTACGCCTTGATTATTGGTCGAAAAGAGTCATTTTTATATCATTTAAATTTAAATAAATTTTAATACTTATGGCCAAGTAAAATGAAAAGTTTTACATTGTTGATTGTTTGATTAATGAACTACAAAGTATTTTCAAATTTTCTTTATAAAAAATGGACGTTTTTTCAGTAGTTTCATCAATTAAATCGCTCCATAATCGTGAATATTATTTTATATTCCCCTAGATACCAAGATTTTCTTTAGAATAACATAAACATGAATCTTTTTCGACTAGTATTAAAAAGCATATGTATTTCAAATTTAACATTAATTTCTTGAGAATAAATATCCAAGGTGGTGTGTATTACAGACTGTTAAACATAAAGCACAACATTTAATTTGTATGCTATACAAATTTAATTAGTAATATTAATTTAACATGCACGTAGTTAAAACACACACAAATTTATATCATTAAAACTCTTGTAATCAATGTCCTCTATAACTCCGAGCAACTTGACTTCACCTGTGGTCTAAAAAACTTAATGACAGCTAATTAACATCCATATACAGTACTCGTTTCTTTGTCACTTTTTGACACAAAGCAGATGTACAATCAATTTATATGCTAATTCAAACCTAATAAAAAGAGGAAATCGAACTAAAATATTGAAGTGTGTCGGAGTAGTGGGTCAATTTGTAATCATCGCTAATACGCAAGCCCGCTGGGCGATTTGGTGGCAGCGCCGGGGCAGGCGTGCCACTATTACAAAATTAGTGCTTTTGGCAAACCCAGCTCGAGGCGCAGCAGAATGTAGCTGATACTATCGAACCAACATCATTCCTATGGGAAAATGTCTTGCGGAGAACATGAGATACCCCAAGACTGAAATTATGTCTTCATGAGTGTACAATTTTTCTTTTCATTTATAAGTTTAAAAATTAATGAAATTGTTATACTTGTAAAAGAAACAATTGTTTATCATAAGAGCGAGTTTATATGGGTGGTTTTTTGCTTAAAACATTGTAATTAGGTTGGTTTATTGTAATTGGATTGGATAACTAAAGATCGTTGTAATCACACAAAAAAGTGTAATACACAGGCAAACAGGCTTTTAAGAAGTACATGAAATATTACTAGCAAATAAATATATATTTAAGAATGTTTTGAATTTAAAAGTTATTTTAAAGTATTTTAAGAGAAACCTAAAACTATCGTCTACATTTAGAATGATTTTAAAGTAAATAGAATACCATTCTAAAATAAATGGTTGTCTTCAAATATGAGTTTCCATTGTATGAGTTCCTGTATATGAGTTTTCATTACATAGAAAGTGTAACATCGCTTTACAAAGATTGATAAAATATTTTTCTTCATTTAAAAATATGAGTCGGTTTACTCAGCAAAAATCTATTAAGTTCTAAATAAATAAAGGTCTAAATGGTATAAATAATATGTTAAGGTTAATGTGTTAGGTTTAGTGTGTAGTGTTAAAAAAAACCTAACAGCAGAGTTTTAGTTAAAGCCTTCTCACACAAATTCGCATGTCTTTTTCATGAAAACA
This sequence comes from Neoaliturus tenellus, assembly GCA_030545055.2. Classification (NCBI taxonomy): domain Eukaryota; kingdom Metazoa; phylum Arthropoda; class Insecta; order Hemiptera; family Cicadellidae; genus Neoaliturus; species Neoaliturus tenellus. Next base: position 189,647,569 of record CM061532.1, on the reverse strand, counting down.
TTTGTATAACTGAAAAAAGAGTGTTTCCATGACATTTATTATTTAGTAGTCTACACATTTGACACTGCTGTATTATATTGTGTATGCGTGTGTATAGACAGCGTAAGCGGCCGTTGAGGCCGTGGTCTACCGCAGCATCACGAGTCGCTCAGTCAACGTCCCAGGACTCATAATTACCTCAGTCCTGCAGATCGTAATTAAAACTGGTGGTAATTGATTGTTTGCCGTACGTGATACCCTGGTGATGACTCCCCACACTCCCACGTATAAATATGAGACCACATTAATACCTCTCTACTTACAGACTGTAATCATTGTAATCGCTGGTCCAGCCACGCTTGGAATTTGTTTTGGAGAATTAGTAGATGTGCTTAATAAGGGGTGGGTACATAAAAATTTTTCGTACTCCATACATAGTTGGATGGATTATTTCTCATAGATCCTCCTAGGTATTTTAGATAGGATTGTGGTTAATTAATTGTTGAGTACTTAATAAAACATTAACTACATTTGCAATTATTTTTGTTATACCTCAGCAATGATGAATTATTGAACTAATGTCACTTTTGGTTTAGAACTATCATCAATCTGGGAAGTTTAATAGTAGTTTAACTAGCTTTTGGGAAGTTTAATGTAAATCACATGAGTATTCAATCTCTCTGATGTATTCAAATCATACGGTAAATTGAATAAATGTTTTCCACAAATGCTTAACTTAGTAAATGTTTTGTTCAATACGTTTAACTACTGGTGAAAATAACTTCCATGGACATCAAATTTGGTTTATGTGTAAGGCAACATAACATCATACATAACATAAAAACATTGTGTTTGTTTCGGCAACGGTCCTTAAACTAACTTCCATTACTACATATTGTTCCGAACCGTATTTTGTTGTCAAATGATGTACGCTAATAGCATATTTTTAATTTCTTTTTTGGCACACTGCTTGAAAAAAAGGACATCAACAAAAAGATTATTAAGACCAAAGTAACCATTCAAAGTTTCGTAGCTCTTCTATATGAAATGTCATTTGTAAGAACTACATTTTCTTTTTTATCACAAAATGAGTAATTAAGTTTTTATTCTATGTCTTAATATTAATTCAGAATTTTGTTTCCACATCGGCACTCAAAAATAACAGCATATCACCTGAGTGGGACACATTTTGCCTTGCCACACATTTCCCCACCAGCTCTGCACAGGCGGGGATTGAGAGCTTGGGTTTAATTAGTAAGGTAAATCTGCCACCAGCACACATAAATTCACCCAGATAGTAAAGAAGCTTATGTTTCAGCAGCATTGCGTACTTTACTGGACACACTTTGATAAAGCTTATTATTTCGACTGTGATTTTAATATTTAACATTTAGTTTTTTAATATAGTCGGTTAAATTTCCTTATTAACTATATTATATGGTTTCAAATATTGTAAACAATCAACCAATTTGAAATTAATGACATCCAACTAATGAATATGTATAGAATGTAGAGATATTCGTTAGCAACAATCACATATATGAGAACTACTTTACATCATAATTGGATGGTAATCACATACCAATCAACGAAAAAAGCTCCAGGGATAAAATCTCCCTTAACAAGAATAATGTAATGATGTAAACACAATGGAAAGTCACGGTAAAATAAAATTAATTATTTGATTTATGTGTTAAACATATGCCCTGTTCTAGGGTTTATCCATGGAACATCACACCGTACTAAGAACTGCATCAGTACGAGACATTAAGTACATTAAGTACGAGACTATTATCTATCTAATTAGATTTGTTTTAAAGATGTTTCTTTGTGTCTTATATGATACTGTAACTATTCTAGTTTTTCATTCTGGGAAAAATGCAAGCTTCGTTATAATGTATATAAGGAGAACAACATACCTTTTGTTAACAACTAGCTGAAGGAGTTCAGTTTCTAAAGTTTCTCATTCTTACTTGCATACCACTTATAATAGAAATAAACAAATATAGCTAACTAATCAAACTAAACAAAAAATTACACAATAACAGAGCGTATATTAATTTAGTTTCCTACCCTGTTCGTACTCATTTTCATTTCGGCACACATCAAAATGAGTTATTCTTACATGACATATATATTGGTGACCTCCAATATATTATTTTCATTGAAGATCATAAAAATTAATAAACATGGAATGTTATATATAAGAGAGAGCTGATAAGAAAGTGAGTTCCGTGGCGAAAGGAGGAATTTAGCGAGAGTGTGCCAGGCTAGCGTTGGATAGATAAACTCTTTAGGAAGCTATCTGTAAGTCGCGGAGGTCGGTAGGGCTGTGCTTTCATTCGAAATAAAGTGACCGCTACAAGTTCAAGAGCCACTAGTTCCACCACCACTATTGGGGCTTTGGCTGAAATTTGCAATTATATTTTTTTTGGCTAAAAATTAAACATGAGAATAGTTATCGGTACTCGTGTGCTCTCCAACTCATGTGGAAGAGATAAGCACTAATAAAATGATTGAGAAACTAAGCATTAATGATTACAATGAAGAGAAGAGCAACCAGGCAATCCGTAACCGCGACGGCTATTTTATATAAAAATCATCAATTAAGTAATAGAAAATGCAAATTGGACATTAAATCATCTATCTTCAATGTTTGACATGAAAGATTTACCGAAGCTGCAAACCTAAAATGTTAACAGTTAACTTTTTATAGTGTTAGCCAAACTGCCAATAGCCGGTGGTGGAGGCGGTGGCATTTGGACTTAAAGCGGTCACTTATATTTTGAATTGTAGTGAACCAGAGCAGCCCTACCGACCTCCACACGACTCACAGATAGGTTAAGTGTGATAGGTTCTCAAATATATTATCTAATAAACGCTGACACTCTTATACCTCAACTTTAACTCCACCATTCACCAGATTACAAAAAGTTATTTTATGAATAGACTAATTATATTACGTTTTGGTTGGGAGCAGTTTGGTTAATTTGTCCTAATTTACCAAAGCTGCAAAAATGGTTTTCTTGAATTAAGAGTTATGCTATTTATTTTTAATTAGACCTAAGTTAAGAAAGAAAGAAATAAGGAGAGTGGAATGATCTTTCCCATTACCGTTTGAGGATCCTTGTCTACCATATGGGACCAATAGGAACCACGTGCACACCAAATCTGTTATCCTCTCCCGAACCCCGCTTTAAAACTTATTGCTCTTTTTATTAGTCGTAATCGTGGATGCGACAACACATTGGACTCTCAGCGCCCGCTGCTCTATAAAGCATCGCTTCCGAATCGCCTGGCAGGGGCGTAACGCGAGTTTTAATCTGCGATGAAAAGCGCGTCAGCCCCGAGTCGGTCGGTGACGCAATATGGCGTTCGCGCCAAATCTGTAGGGCAATGATATATGAAGATAGGGCAGAGAGAGGTGATGACCGAGGCTAATTGAACTTGACAGAAACTAAAACGCCGGAATGAATTTATGGCTGGCGTGGAATTGGACCGGCGCGGCGTCATAGCCGCAGATTACACCGCTTCCTACTTAGCCGTGAACGCTGCGGCCGGGCGGCTGTCCTGACTATCCTGGCCCTCCTCCACACGACACACACGTCCTGGAACACACGACAAACGTTCATTACACTATGTACAAGCTACATTTTTAATGGTTTGGCCAAAGTTTAGTATAGTGCAAAATACCCCACTAAACATGCTAAAATTGGTGTTCTTATCAGTTAGTTTTTTTTTAATTAAAAATTTTTATTCGTGTTTTATAAGTGATCTATCTTACAAATTCTAATTTTAGGTTTTTTGGCTCTTGTCGATTATAGGTATAATTTATTTAAATTTGGCTCAGTAAGTTTAGGTTGTATCATGTTAGTTAGGTAGGTCAATATGGGTTCTGTTCCATCTTCGTTAACGTTTAATTGACAACAATGCGTCTGATGTAGGCTACGGGTACAAAGGTCGTTTAAGGTCAAGTGTTTATATTGTCTGTCTTGCTATTTCACTATTGGACTTATGGTGTGCATCATTAAACAGTTTACGTTGTATATTATATTTTTATGTATTTTTAATTTTAAAATGAGTGGAAGATTAACTTTTACAATTCTTCACCTAAATATGCCAACCTGATCAGACATAACAAGACTAGACAGGCACATGTTCTCCATTTTTCTTGTTTACATTGTCGGACTCTGAAAATCTTTTATAAAACTGGGTCGACTTGTACCCTCGAATTCTTGTACCCTAAATTTGGGGAACAATTTTAACAAAGAACAGTAATGTATGGCAATACTTCGTTATTAATAAAGAATGTTGTAAAAAAATTTTAATAAAAAATTAATAATAAAATATTGGTGCTAAATTTTTTCATAAATAAACTTTCTGATTGTTGTAACGCTAGAAAGGAAAGATTTCTAAGTTTACTTTAACGCTGTTTAGTTTCATCTTAGCTACTTGGTTGACTGATAGTGAACTTATTAGGTTAAAATATAAATACCTTCCGTCAACAGTTCCAAAATTAAATCCATGTTGTTACATGTTTCGGCTTAACGCCATCTTCAGACTAGTACAGGAGATGTATCCACAATTAAGCTTCGTCAGTTATTAAAAAACAACACAAAACACATACAGTTTACAAAGACGACACCGACACGGACACATTTTACGAATAAATTTACACGATAGGCCTATCACTTTTTGCGGCGACATTCCGCGGTCACGGGCAGGAACGGACTGTCGGACAGCTCAAGTCGATGTTATCTTTTCCTGGCGTTATCAGCGCACAGCTGATCGAAGTGTTTTCCTCCTGGGAGAAGGGCATTGAATATAAAATTCGACTTGAATTGGAGTTTGTCGTTTAATAAAAGCTTGCTTAAATTATTGTTCTTGAGTGATTTATAAATTTCAAACTCCTCCAACACGTCCATTTTGCTTCCTTTTCGACAACAATGAAGTACATCGAGACCGTTGTTAATGTCATACATATCGTGATTGTTGTCGACCAGGTGCTGTGCGAATGTCGACTTCCGGTTGTCCATTCTTGGGTCAGGGCGATGCTCTTTATACCTTGTTTTAAATGCCCGACCGGTCTGCCCAATGTAAAAACTAGGACATTCTGCACATTTTAGACGGTACACACCTGTCATAGCGGATTTGTCACCTTGTTTGTTTTTATTAACATTCAAAATATTGCACCTGGTCGACAACAATCACGATATGTATGACATTAACAACGGTCTCGATGTACTTCATTGTTGTCGAAAAGGAAGCAAAATGGACGTGTTGGAGGAGTTTGAAATTTATAAATTTCTCAAGAACAATGATTTAAGCAAGCTTTTATTAAACGACAAACTCCAATTCAAGTCGAATTTTATATTCAATGCCCTTCTCCCAGGAGGAAAACACTTCGATCAGCTGTGCGCTGATAACGCCAGGAAAAGATAACATCGACTTGAGCTGTCCGACAGTCCGTTCCTGCCCGTGACCACGGAATGTCGCCGCAAAAAGTGATAGGCCTATCGTGTAAATTTATTCGTAAAATGTGTCCGTGTCGGTGTCGTCTTTGTAAACTGTATGTGTTTTGTGTTGTTTTTTAATAACTGACGAAGCTTAATTGTGGATACATCTCCTGTACTAGTCATCTGAAGATGGCGTTAAGCCGAAACATGTAACAACATGGATTTAATTTTGGAACTGTTGACGGAAGGTATTTATATTTTAACCTAATATATCTAAGTACAGTTCCGGGGCTATAAACATGAATAACTTTAATGATAGTGAACTATAAATCAAAGGTATATCACAGAGCCAGAAAAGATCGCAAAACATCGGTTTTATGACTCATCTCCAGCTTACAGAAGATATTCAAAACCTTGCTGTGTTCTGTTAGATGGTGGCATTGAAGACGACAAATTTGGGGTGTATAAAATTTTCAATGATATATTGCCATACCGTCGGATTGGTAGCTGTGTTATCGCTCAAAGTGCAACGCCTCCGGCCGTTCTGTTTCATTAACTGCAACATCCAACGTGCAATACTCCAATGATCCTTTTCTTGTGGAGGGTTTCTACACTTTTAGACATAAAACCTAATAGAAATTGTATAACACAAGCAGCGCAATCCATTATGCAGTAAATGTTGGAGAGTGTTGGGAGCGGTATTTCATTATCTCTTTGATATTTCAGAAAGAAAAGAAATTCAGTATTATCTAGCATTTGTAGTGCGTATTTGTTTTTTTTTATAAATAAAAATTCCTTAAAAGTAACAAATAGTTTTATGCAATTTTTATGATTTTATTACTCTTTGCCTATAAATGACTTCAGTTTTGCACCATTCTTTTTTAAGAAATGTGTCATATTTTAATGTTAATCATAGTGCAACCTTAACACAATATTTGGCACTATAACCTTAAGTACCGATTTATGACCTTTTCAACTTCTATAAAAACTTGGTTAAATGCTCGTAATTTTCTTTTGTGTGTTTCATAAATACTCTTATGAACGAATCGAACTTTACATTATATTAATACAATTAGTATGTTTTGAACTTATCATCCAAACTTTCCAAAATATTGGAACTTTAATTCAATTTTAAATCCTCTTAAGTTATAAGTCCTTAAAGTTTAAGCTCGGTAATAACTCGGCATTACAATTAGTAAAGGGGATGCTGGCTGGGGACGGGCGTGAGTGTCTCCAGTGAATTGTCCTCAGATGAGGAGAGACCCAGCCTAATAACTCCTCAACTGGTAACTAACTTGACCTATTACAATTAACACCCCTTCATCAGGACTAGGGGAGAATACTACGAATTCTCTATAGCAATTAATTGCAATTCTGGAAACTTCAATGTGGGAGATTCATGTTACAAAGAGACACATAACTGGATACCTTGATAATAGTGAACATCTAAATATTAAAATTCCACTTAACGCAATTATTATTATTTTCATCAACATTAATTTATTTTTAGGAATTATTTTTATTCCGGGGCAACTAAATATTTTTTAAACCGGTAAAGCATATGAACCAAACTGGAAACAAAGCTACTGATCATAAAAAAACTATTTTTAGCCGTACTCAGTGAGTCGCTACCTCCTCAGGGAGACGGCCCATCAGGAGTCAGATGAAATTCTTGAATGTAAGCAAAGGTCAATATGCACATCAAATTAAAGGTCTCTGAGAATAGAGAACAATGCCACAAACCCGACCTCAAAAGAATGACCGAGTCAAAAAATGGCTGGCGATCAAACTTTGCATTAAAATCATATTGATGAAAACAAAAAATTCAATAACTCCCGATACACTTGACCTTTTGAGGTCGGGTTTGAGGCAAATTATTCAGAATGCAAAGCCCTTTAAAATAATGTGTGATATGACGTAGGCCAATGCAGTTTCCCTGATGACTTCCACTACGGGCGTTCTTAAGAAAGTCTTGGGAAAAACTTCATTGGCCTATGTTATATCATACATCATTTTAAAGGGCTTTGAATTCTAAGCAACTTACCTCTAACCTCAAAAGGTTCAGTGGATTGCATTTTTGTATTCAGCAATTTAATGCAAAGTTTGATCGCTTACCATTTTTGACTCGGTTTTCCTTTTGAAGTCAGGTTTGTAGCATTGTTCTGTATTCTTGGAGACCTTTATTTTAATGTACGTATTGCCTTAAGCTTACATTTAAGAAGTTCATCTGACTCCTGGTGGGCCGTCCTCCTGAGGAGATAGCGACTCACTTGGAGTACGGCTAGTAATAGTTTTTTTTCTTTATTTTTTTATGTCCAGTAGCTGTGTTTCCAGTTTGATCATCTATCTTTACTATTTTATAAAATATTTAGCTGTCCTGAGACTTAATAAGCACCCTGTATACATGAAAAATTGAGTTGGGAAATTAAAATTACTGTCAATAACGACAAACATGCATCTAAAATAACAATAAGTAAACCTGCTAAACATAAATTTATCAACTAAAATAATAGTAGGCCCTGTGCTTCCCATTGGACCTATTGTTACGTTGAACCGCGAAAGTGATGATGTTCCACTACTAAGCTCGGATGGTCCTGAGCGAAGTGTCCGTATGGCCGATGGAACCCCGGCGTGATAGAGATAGCATCGAACACTCCCATAGTGTGTTCGGCCGGCGAAAAATAAGAGTTGGATGGCCGCCAGGGGGGATTAGGGGATGATAGTGAGGGGATGTTGGGGGTGGGGGCTGGCTGGCACACTCCCAGCGCGGCGGCACCCCGGGATACTACGGCACTCACCACCTGTCCGTCGTTAACGGGGTGCTGCTGGTCGGGGGAAAAATTTAATTTTTTATTGAATTTAAGTACTCAACAAAAAGCTTTTATATGTCACAGATCCATAATACTAAACCTAAGGTGACTAACCAGATAATATACTATGAGGCTACTATATGGGTAGTACTACCCTTATAGTAGTCTCATAGTAATACTCATCAACCCGTAAAAAGCAACTGCGTTTTAAGTTATTATTAAAACTTTAAGTAACCTACCGCTAACATTGAAAGATTCGTCATTTACGTCTCAACCCGATGAAATAATTTTTACAATACGTTAACTGATACAATTGCGTAGATTGAAACAATGAATACAGTATTAATAAATAATGTTTCGTAGGATTAAGTAATGAAATTCCAGTACTATTCTCAATATGTTTTTAATTGTTGGCTGCGTGATAGGTACTTATAGTTTTGTTTACTTCTATCAAATAAACTTCTTTAGAAGCATAATGAGTTTTTTTCTAATTTTACATACAAATGTCAAATATTTTTAGTTGTTGCAATTTTTATCTGGTGTTAGTTTTAATCACAAATCCATAAACAGCTTACATGTAATGTACGATATTGGAACTGAATCTGTACAAAACAATCACTACACGCGTAGGCCTACGTGAAGCCATATTGACGACGAAATACAAATATAACATTTTAACTTCGTGGAACCCCCAAAGCTTACCTAAGATTTCACAAAACTTTAATTTATGCAGTATTTCAATAATAATATTGTAATTTATAAATAAGTCGTATTTAAAGAAGACATAACAATAAATTATTTTCAAGAAAATTATTTGAAAGATATAGCAAGAAAAAAATAGGCTCTTAACAAAAGGGAATGGAAATATTGCGTCATTTACCATTCAAATACTTTTCTATACTTTATAAAAGTAAAGATTGGTCGTTTTCAACCTGTTCTGAGTACACGGGAAATAACACAGAGCAAATATCGGGTCCGATGGCATGTAATCCATAGCCGCTCGTGTCGCAAATGATGGATTGAATCACACGGTTGACAGCCCCACGTGTCATTTGTGTCTTGGTACTTCATAATATTCTTTAATTTCCTTATGTTGCTTTTAATTCACAATTTATACATGAAAATAGGCGGAAAGTTTTAATAACGAATAATTACCCAGTATCGTAGATGTATTGTTAGGGGGCTGTGACTCATTTTTTCTTACTTTGTAGCAATATTTTATAATGATACGACACCTCACATATTCATACATTGGCGTTTTAAGGCATGAACCAACAAGTGGTCCCGACGGATATTCAGTGGCTATTAATTACGAAACCTTTTAACTGCGAAATACACACGACATCGGGCGAAACCCTACACGCCCCAAGGTGACAATGCTTTGACCCGGGGGCGACATGGAACGCATGTATTGTGATGGCTCAGTTTTGACTTATGATGAATGACGAAAAGTGTAATAGCTATTGTTTAAAAGTGCATTTGTGCGATTTAAGTCATACATCTATAAAGTGTAATATATTATTGAGGTTTTCAAGAAGTTTTAATTTACAAAAAATATGCAAAATTCTTCGGCCGAAAGGTGCCAATTATCAGAGTACAACTGTCATCAACATGTGTGAGAAACGACTTTCGAATGAATATATTTTAACATTTGATCAAGATGCGACAAAATAAGTTGATAATTATACTGGGTGCCCATAAAGTCTTGCCCTGATAAAGAAACCGAATGGTATGAAAACAATTGCTGGTAAGATGACGTTTTATATTTCGTTTTAACAAGTGACTTCTAAGTCTTATAAAGCTATGAACAAACACCATACACATCTATATTTGCACCTTGGCTTACCTTTAAATATCCTAGGCGATTTTTTAAATTGTTTTTGTTGTATTACCAACCTTTTTTATATTAGTTAACATGTTCTTAATAATGTGGACGTCAATGCATTTTATTATTCTCTGTTTAGGACTTTCTAAATTTGAAACATGGGGAGGATAACAGAGAAACTTTGACAAACCTCTACAAAATAAAATCTAGAGAAGTCAAGTACCGTGAAGGTGGTAGTAATTTAGTCAGGCCATAACAATTTGTTTTTGTAGTGCATTATAAGCAAACTGCATTGTAGTCAATCAGCCGAGCTTACAACAAATCAATGAGGGCAAAACCAGATTTAATTTACATCTAGATATGTAAGATGCAAGTGGCTATAAATGGTGTCAATGCAGCAACGTTATAAAATTACGGCAAGACTTTGTGGAAACAAAGAATTACATTCAGAATAAAAAAAGCTATCAAACATCTTACATCAAGACAACGAAACTATGATATTAAATTAGATTAATCTCATTAGAGAAAATTCAGTTCCTAAAACACACTAGGCCTTTTTTTGTAAGTAACAAAGTGGCGAACCAGTTCCGAACAGGCTGATGGCCAGTCAATATATCTGGTGATATACGCAGTCCCTCAGGCAACGCATTAAGCTACCTACCTTCCCGTGATATATACTGTGCCCAGGCTAAAGCTTGGTCCGAGAGTTGACTAATATTCTTCACTTCCTTTTCTACACATTTGTTCTTATTCTCGTTGATTTTTTTGGAACAACATAATTTTAGGAGACGTCTATTTTTTATGGATTATTAAAGTTATTTAAATATTCTTAGACAAGTCTAAAATTATTTTTGACAGTATTTCGTTGTTTGTATACATATTATATAAATCGGAGTTACATTTAAAACGAAAAGGTCAAGTCCTTCTATTTTATCTATAAATTTTTCCTCAGCTGTAGAAAGTGTATAGTTATATATACTATGCATTATATTTTCATAGCTATATGGTTAAATTATGATTGCTACTCTATGTATGATATCTAATTTTTTCATTCTGTAGTTTTCCATTGTTTATTAACCGAATAGAAAAAAATATTACTAAGATAAAATATTATGAAATATATTAAAGAACCTGAAAATAAATTTACAGCCTTGTTGATGATTAAAATAAGTTTTTTTATAAAACTTTATTTTGAATAAATGTCAAAATAGAGTTAAACATTTCTTTGAAACTGTTTCTAAGACAGTCGTGTAAACATCCAGTTATCTTTGATCTTTTATGTCTCACAAAATTGAATTTACTTCTACAGTTATCATTTAGTTTTATATTTAAATATATAATTAAATACGTTGAATATTGAATTTACATAGCTTTATTGTGTACATTTTAGTAAGATAATTTCAGAAAATTGGGGAGTTTCCATTAGAACGAAAAAATATATAGTACAAGGGTACATGTGAATCATTTGCATAATTGAATAATAGTCTGAATGCAATAAATTTACAGTAACATAGGATCATACAGATTTATTAAAAATTATGTTCCCGGGTTTTTTTTAATTACCTAGTTAATTTATCTTAAGACTATTTTAATTTGTGCCATTGGAAAGAAAAACTCATAAAGGTCTTTTTACATTGTAGTTTGGGTGCGTGTCAGCTATGTGTTAAGTCAACGGTTGTGTGTATTGTTTAATATCTAAATTTGAAGAAACGAACGCTTTTTGTATGTTCGATTATCACATTAACCAAATGATGAATGATATTTTTTAATTCGAGATATCAGAATAGCTGCTCCCGCCATTAGATTAAGATTCTGCAAATTTCATTCTGCAATTGGATGGCGCAACTTCACATTACCACTTAGATATTGGGGCTGAACTTAACAATCCGGTGCACTTGAAATCATGAACATAATTTGTAATAATCCTGTATAACCTTAGGCTACTACGAAATTATAATATTTTAGAGGCCGATTGCTTGAAAACAATACAGGGGTAAGTAGTGGGGAATGGCTACAGTTGGCCCAGGTCAAGGTCAGGCGGTTGTAAGTGTTGTAGGGGTAGTAGCGGCTGGGGTTTTTTTGACAGTGATGGGTGGGTTTTGGAAGTGGGTCAAGGTCATCCGGAGGGGTTTTTAAAAAAGGTGAGCCCCGAGGGGTTAGATTGAAGGTGGGTAAAAATTTATTTAATCAAAGAAAAGTAGTGGTTTTATTTGAGGAAGCGTTGGAGTGTTGTTTACTGGCGATGGAGTGGTAGATGCCAAAGGTGATAGCGATGAGAAGATAAAAACATACTATCCACAGTACGCATTTGAATAGTCGTAAAAGCTGAATCATTTCTTGTTGATTTTTTGTTTCTAATTGTAGTCTGTTGATTTCGAGTTTGAGTTTATCCTCTTCCAATTGTGACGTAAATGAAAAATCATCCATCATCTTCGTGTATTAAATGTATGCAGGTAAAAATTGGAGCGGTGTTGATGGTGAGAAAGTTGGCGATGAAATGAGAAACAGAGATAGGGACAGGTTATATATTACTGTAAAAATAGTGGGGGGGTAAAGAAAATAATTGTAGTCGACTAAACATCATTATTAGCTGTGTCGGGTGTTGCAGCTTTGGAAGATGGAAGACTATTATCTGGCAGCTGTAAAACTTCGACGTCTTCGCTTTCCATGTTTTCGTAATCAGAAGAATTGTAGGAAATTTCCACAGTGATAGTAATGGTGTTATTTGGAGTGTTTATTAGATCACTTAAAATTTGAAAAATATTTTGTAAGTCTTCCTGTGATTGAATAAGAAAAGTACATTTACTTGTTGTTAAAGGAGAGGAGCTCATTGTTCGGAAGTTGGCAAACAAATGGTGAGCGATGGTCAGAGGGTCGCTTATATGTGGGCAAAGGTGGTGGAGGGGGAAGTAGAGGGGTGGGGGTGGTAGAGTGGTGGGGGAAGGATGATATAATCATATGCGAACCGGCGGCCAGAGCATTTTGCCGCAAAATCCCATTTGGGTAGGTTATGGGTGGTGTGTAGAAATAAGTATTAGCTGTAATATAAATTAGAAACACTAATAATTTTTATAAATTAAATATTAAATTTATATTTAACCAGAGCTTGCATTTCTTGTTCCTCGTCGTTTAATTCAACAATTTTAACACCATTAGTTGTCTGTTCCTCTTCCTCTGCACTTTGCGACGATGAAGACATGGAGGTGGCAGAAGAAGATGATGAGGATGAAAATATTTTGGTAGGATTGACGTATTGCACTGTGATGTTGATCCATCTTAAAGGATAGTTATCAATGAGTGTGAGTAAGTTTTGGAATAGGGCTTCCATCTCTTCTCTGTCGGTAACTAAATGTTGAAAGGAAATGAATTTATCATCCATGTTGTTGTCAGTGCGAGTAATGAAATAAGAATGAGAAGCGTATTGAATGATCCGTAGAATATATGTTGTAAAAAATAAGTGGTGGGGGTAATCTCAAGGTCAATCAAATGGAATTTTAAAAAAGGGCTGCAGTCAGTGACTACAGCTATACATCTGAAGCTTCAACAGGATCAGTAGACCAATCAGATCTGTACTTGCACGCATTTATGATGCATGTACAAAAGTCGTCTTTATAACATGCATTACACTCTCGGCAATTAACAATTTTTTCTGGATGAAATTTGATACATCTCTGGGGACAGCAAGTGTGGAAGTATCTTGATTTATAAATCTTGAAGGTTCGCAATTCTGGTGGTGGTAGTTGTTTTGTCTTGCATTTGCAGTAACAAGATCCGAAGAATTCACATTTTCTACAAGCTAATCCGTCTACCATCCATCTTCCTATATCGGTACATTTTTGTTCACAACAATAGCGTGGTTTGTATTTGTCTTTCTTGTTTTCCATGTTGACGCTTCTAAGTTTAGCCAAGAAATGAAGGTGTATAGTGTAAGATAGTGTGTTTTATAGACTAGAAAAAGTGGTGGGGGTAATCTCAAGGTCATCCAAATGGAGTTTTAAAAAAGAACATCTTACAAGTGTAAGATGTATTTATTTAAGATAGTGAGTTTTCATTCTCTTTTTCTTTCTTTATATCTTGTTTGTATTTTTCTTTATCTTCTTTAGCCATAGCAATGAGATCTTCAGTGGATAGTGGATGTACTTCAGGAAATTTTAGAATTAATTTTGGTTGGAATCCTTCTTTAGTCAATACTTGAAGATCGGACGTCATTTGTTCTACACTTTGATAGTCTTTTCCGTAGATTTTTCCATTGAATTCAATCATCATTCTGTACAACATGGTAGTGGTAGTTGTTTTCGCTGCGTCAGTTGGGAAGCAAATGATGATTCTGTTTAGGTTACGCGTTCCTTTTATAGATGCCACAGCGACCACTCAATATTATTCAACATTAGTAATATTTCTGGAACTTAACATTACTTTGAGTAGATGGTGTTGTAGTTGAAGGTTGTGTGGAAACAAATACTTCTTCATTGCAGAATTTTTGTTTAGGAAACATCCTCATGTTGTTAGCGTAAACATCAATATTTAAACGATAACCACCGGCAAGTAACACTCGCAATTCATTAGTAAAATCGTCAAGTTCTTCAAAAGTTGTGATGGTGGTAGTATCATATGATGCACACTTAACCTTAAGAGACATGTTGTTATTTGTAATAACTGGAGAGCCAACAGAGATGTATACAGCACGAAAGGTAGTCGTAGACTGATGAGATCCTTAAGAAAATTACGGCCTTTATATACCCTCAAAACTAGGTCAAGGTCACCCAAACGTGTTTTTAAAAAAGCAACATATCGATAGTGCAGAAACACTATCGATATGTTGCCTTTTTTATTTTTTTTCATTTTTATTTTTTATTTATTTATAATCAGTTACATACATGTACAACAGTATATATAAACTACAGATTAGTTGCTAGTAGGCATAACATGAAGTGTAAGTTCAGTAGAGTTGCTTCCGCTAGGACCGTGAGCTGCTAAGTAGAGTGCGCCGGGGTGAATCAGTCGTAAATCTTCATTCTGCAGCAGTTGAACGAAGCGTTTGGGAAGAAATACTTGAAATTTTGGTTCATCACCAGGTGTGTAGGGTGCTTCACTTAATGTACAATTGATAGCGTCTCCAATTGATGTTTCCATTTTCTTAATAGTGTGAATAATATAATGTTTCTCTTCCTTCAATTCTGAACATTTTTTTGTCGGTAGTATAGTAGATTTAGAATGTTTGTTGAATTGATCAACAAGCGATTGTAGAAAATTTTGTGACGCCATTATCTTCTTCTTGCTATTGTTCGTCTTCTTCTTCTTGTGTTTGCGTGTCAGAGGTGTTGACTCCCCGGAGGTTCGAGTAATACTGATGCATTGTCATAGTGCCGCTCTCGCTTTTATACCCTTCGTTTCCCCCACCACTTTGCTGTAGATAGACATTTAAACGATATGCGTTTTTTAAAGCACATTGAGACTGTTGATGTTTAGAGTTTTTAGATGAAATACAGATGTCATCAAAGTAGCAATAAAAATCTTTCTCCATTTGCACATTTATTACTTCATGGTTTGTATATGTTTGTATCCAATTTGCTTTTTCCAATCCTCTTGTAAAAATAGTTTTGAACTTTTTGCAGAAATGATTCATAATGTGTGGCATCATATTGTAGGTTATAAAACCTTCATCCCATCTTAGATTATGAAAATGTTTCATCAACCATTTGTTTGTTACTTTAGCTTTGGTTGTTAATCTGTTGAATGGTAAAGGAGGCATAAATAAAAAGTGATAAACAACAGATGTTATCATATCTAGTACCACTAACTCTTTAATTATAAAATTTCCATCATTACCACGGAATGCTTGAAACTCTATGATACCTTGCTTTACTTCCATTAATTCTATCTTCTTAGAGAATGAAACTTGTTTATCCATGATGACGTTCAGTAGGCAACTGGTATGTTAATCCAGATTGACAACCTTTTATACCCCCAATATTCTTCTTTTTACTTACAATATTCTTTATTTGTTCAATTTGTTGCCGATTGTTGATTGTTGAAACTTGATTCGTTTTCCTTGGTTTCTTGCTTTTCTTCATCTAAATTAAAGTTGGTTTGATAGTGGTGTAACTGTCTCCACATATCTACTTCATGTGGTATCCTATTGAAGATTGAAGTATCTACTGGACCATATAGGATTGGAACATATGGTTGTTTATCCAATGCATCAATTAAATAGTGTTTGATAATTGCACTTGAGAATATTAGCTGTTTTAAATATCTTGTTATAGGACCAGTAGCACAAGTTAAAGTGTAAAACTCTTCTTTAGTCAAATGTATTTTTATATTATATTTAGTTAAATCTCTAAATCGAACTAGTTGTTGACCACGTTGTTTAACAATATCGATTTCAATATTTGATTCCAACAAACCTAGTTTTGTTTTTCTTCCAAATGTATTGTTACTCAGATAACATTCCAAAAGATGTATATGTTTCATAAAAGATTCCCAAGAAGTTTCAGTGAAGGTTACCATTTTAGATCCATGATTTAAAATAACAGTAGGAGAGTAATCCAATGATTTCATCACTCCAGCAGATACAGTCTTTGTCATACAAGAAGAAATAGGATAAAATATTCGAAGAAATACTTCCGTTAAGATGTTGGTGGAAATGTTATCTTCAATTTTTCTTTTCTTTGTTTCTTTTTCAACTTCCTCTTCTTCTGTCTTCTTATGTTTAAACTTGAGGAACTCATCCATTTCCTGTTCAACTTGTCTTTCTATATCCAAACTATTGTCAGCCATAAAAGGTGTAGTTTCTTCATTAGCAGTTGATGTAGTAGAACTCATCTTGCGGACGATGTTACCCATACGACAATCAAAGATGAAATGAATTTCCAGCTCTTTTTTCTCGCTTTTATACTCGCAGATGACCTAGATATTGTTGATTTTTTGTAAAAACCTTACAAATTGTGCAGATGTTGTATTAATCCTTCTTAAAGTACATTCTTCACGATTCCTGTTAGCGGTGTGTAAGTAACTATTTTGTCATGTAGAATTAAACAGTATGCTGAAGTTCCATCTGGTATTTTATCTTCAAATTCCATTTCAACTTTTATATCTACACTTGAAGATTTTACAGATTCATTTTGTTTTGAACAATCGATTACAACAATTGGAGCTTTTGAATAAAATTGTTCTGGTGATAAAAGTGGTGTATTCGTCTTACCATAATATGATGATTGAAATCTTGCATACATGTCATATAGAATGGAATAACGTTTCTTGTCAAATGAAACATTTAAACTGTCATATGGAAAGAACTGAGAGTTTAAAAAAAACTTTGCAATTCTTTATTTTGCAATGGTCAAATTGACCAGCGTGCGCGGTTATAACATCTTTTCGTTTAGTCTGAAAACCGACTATTATGTACCTTGCCCGTTCTAAATAAGTAGAGGTTTTAACAGTCCATGTTTGTCTTTCTGTTTGAGGCAATATGGGGTATTCATGAAATTCCCAACTCCTAAATGGTATTACAATATCACGGTCAGATTTTAATTTTTTCAATAATATTACTCGATGTTCATCTGCCAATCTGACATGAGGTACTCTCCATACAACTTTATCCAATTGAAGTTGCCATTCCAAATCGGCATCTTTAGTTCCACTTGGCGCTTGTATTACATCCTTATTTGTTGAAGATCTGAGCAGTACCAGTTCTTGCTTTACATTTATTATTATTCTCTTGTAATCTTCTGCGAATCCCAAAAGCAATCGTAAAGGTACATTAAAATCAAAGTAACCTTTTGAATTAGGAGTAATAGTGTCTTTATCAGGAGTCACCCATCCAGCCGAGATTAAAGAATTTTTTTCATGGGGTGTTATTGAAGTCAATCCTTTTAAAGTTGTTGATATACCAACTTTTTTTGTTGAATCAATTGTTACTCCAGATATCTCATATCTAATTTCATCAAACAGATATGCCATAGGGTTATTTATAAAAGGAACAGTTGAACCAGATTTTCCATCCAATGTTGTTACTCTTCCTTCGATATATAAATAACTTTCACATGGTAATGTGTAGATATCTTGTTGTTGAATGGGAATTCTTATTTCATCATTATTATTTAATTTTGATGAAGTGTAAGGGTTGTGAGTGTGATATTCCTTCTCCCATAGGGTTTCGTCGAATGTCGGTCCTTGCGCTATATCCAGTATATCCATGGTTGGCAAGTTTTAGTCCGATCTTTTGTAGGAAGCGTATGTTGTCCGGTGTTAACTCGTCGAATGTTGAGGAGCTACTGAGCTCCCGACTCTTCCGTTGTGGTTTAAATGATAATCCCATGTTGACTTTATGTTGCCGCTCTGATATGTAACCGTATAGTTATTGTTTCTCCTCTAAAGTCAACACTAATACCGTCTTGATCCAATATGTTCAGTACGATGTCTGAAATGAAACTGGTGTTTAACGGTAGGTATATCAGGTTTTGTGGCTTCTCAACTATTTTAAAACCAGGAGCTACTGTCGGGTAAAATGTGTGTAATATATGTTGATTTACTCCATCTCTATATGATCCGTGTATAATATTACACGTTACATCAATACTGTTCACCTTTAATATTGTTACTGTTGTATCGCCAGTATAATCATTTCCAGGAGCTAAAATTCCTTTCTTCTTTGAAAATCCGAGCAAATTGCCGATTGAGTGGTCTAAGCTAAAATCTATATAATACTTTGAAGTTATTTCTGCTTTTAATGTATTATTATTACCTTTTATAGAAATATTTTCTTCTCCAAGTTTCTTTTGTAATACTTGGTTTATATCGTCTATTTCATATGCTCCTGTAGATAATGGAATTATTTTTAATTGTGAATAATTTCCTTTTTCATCTTTACTCTCATAATAATGTAGTAAATTATTTTTTTCCTTCTGTAACATTGGGAATTGAATTATATGTAGTCAAATCCAATAATGCTGCTTCCCATAGTTTATCCGAAGATAAACGTAACGCTGGGAAAAGTGTACTTTTCAATGTTGACGAATTTCCACTCAGCGATACTGTATACGATGACATCTTAAAGCTGACTGACGCTCTTCGCTAGGAACTCTAAACATAAATGTCCGCATATTTCTGTATTGCTAGGTTGCTCTCTTTTGTAGTTGTAGAATATATTCTTGGAGTCCCGAAAATAATGTTGAAGTTCTTTTGGTGGCGGTAAATTTCCAAAACTATCAAAGTAGTAAACATTTTCTCCAAGTTTTTTATAACATACCCAATGAGTACCTGGTCCATAATTAGAGTCTAAATTTACTATTCCAGTTTCATTTTTCCACACTCTATTTGGTAATGTATCTTTCATAAAAACTCCTCTGAAGAATGGTATTCTTAAACATTTCACATATTTTGACAATTGATAGTTTGTTAATGCTTTATTTGGAATTATCAATTTATTTTTCTCATTTAATACACACGGTACGGTCTTAAGTAAAGACCCGATCCGTTTTTTACCATTGACCATATGGATGTTTTCTTGACTTTCCTTTTAGGGTTAGTGCGACGTCTTCTTTTGATGTTCCCGCCTCTTTTTGCAGCTTCTTTTTTACTAGGTTTTTTCCCGCGTCGTCTTCCACCACCAAACTTAGCTTTCGTCTTCATGGCTGTTGTCACTGCCCAAGCTGCTGCTTTTTCCGCAATACTGGCGTCACTTGATTTAACCCTTTGCCAAGCTTTTTCCGCTAGCGCTCTATCCGCTATTGATCTATTTGTTGAATCTGCAAACTTGGAATACGCTATATCGTGTTCTTTGCAAGCTTGATCTAATTTATTAATTCCAGGATCTCCTCTTGCTAAACGTTTTGCCAACTTAGTTCCGGGTCCACAATATTGATAGCCTCCGGGCAGATGAAATTCGTATGGTAAAGCGTCTATTGCTCGATTTAGAACAGCACCAACAGGAATCCGTCTGAGCAGGGAAAACGCAGCTGATGTTATACCACGTCCTTTCTTAACGCTGTCTTGACGACGACTGAGCGGTGCGGTCTTCATTATGTCGTCTTATATAACCAGCGTGTTTACTCCACGAGCTGCTTTACATAAATGGATAACTCGTGCACAATGTTTTATATTTAAATATTTAATTATTCAAATTAATTATATACTGATTTATGATTCTATTTTTAATCCAAGCTTCTCGTTCATTGGGTTGAATCATCACATGACTCGTTGTACTAGCTATATGATTGTGGGTATCGATAAGTACATTGCCCACTATTCTTATTAAACAATCTAAAGTTACAGCATCTTTCGGATGTTGAGGATCATGTAACTGCATAATACGTTTATCATTACACGTGTAAGCGGTTGAATCACTTTTCGATGTTGTTATGACTTGTCCAATGGTAGCAGCATCATTTAAATCTTCTCCTGGTAAAATATTAATTATTTTCTTCATCTTTGCATCATATTTGGTCCCAAAGTGTTTATCCCAAGTTATTGTTTGTCTCAATGTAACACAATCATCATCTTCATAACCAGGATAAATATTTTTTATTCTTCTATTACGACCATCATATGTACCTAATCTACTACCACTTGCAATTAATGTTTGTATCATTAAAGGTACATCCGAATCTTTTATACCAAATCTTCCATTTGTTATTGTTTTATGTCCCGCATCCCATTCATCATTTTTTCCTTGCATTAAATCAAACTTTTTATTTCCATGTATAAATGTATCTCCTCGCTTTAGCACGGCATCTTCATGTTTTACAAAATTTGATGTCCCCCTTTTTAATTCTTTAGATAGTTGTTCCATAGTAACAGCATCTTTTGGTTGAGAACCGAACTTTACATTTGACAACACTTTCCCATGACAATCGATTTCATCATTATCTTGTAAAATACAGTTGTCCTTGATGTATTTCAGGTTTACAGCATCACCGTCTTCCTTTGGGTATCCAATGTCATTTATAATAAATTTATAAAAAGAAAATCCGCGTTGAGTCTTTTCCGGTATTATAGAATGTAAATATTCTTTATTAACTGAATCTTTATCATTTTTCGGATTTGCCACGTTGGTTATTCTATGATTCCCAGCATCAAATGTCTGTCCATCTTTTAAATTATTACCCCACTGCAATTTTAAAGTATTTAAAAGTTCAGATGATAAATACTCTTTATTAATTGCATCAGAACTGTCAGTTGGTTTACCAACATTAATTATTCTATGTGATTTGACATTGTAAGTATTTTTGTCTAATTTCAATGATGTTGAAGTTGCTTCTTTTACTGTCTTTAAATTCGCTCCATCAGTATCTTCTTCTGGGTCTTTAATAAATTTTAAACGTTTGTTACTCATATCATAGTCACCTTCAGGTGTTTGCGGCAATCCACTTCTTTTTCTGTTTTCTCCTCCTTGTACTCCTAGCCCGGAATACCGTCCGAACTTGTCGACGCTCATGATTGAACTGATCCATTGTATGGTCACAGCTCTCTTATATATCTGTGATAATTTATACAACTATTCCGCGATTTCGAAGTTCGTCAACTAAAGCCACCCATTCATTATTTAAACCTGTATGACCAGCTTCTATAGCTTCATGTAATAGTCTCATTCTATCAACCAATTTGTTTATATCATTATAGTAAATCACATTTGTATTATATAGGTTTTTCATTAAACCTTTACCAGACGTTGAAGATTCTCCTTTTTTCTTTTTACCATATTCATCCATAAGTGATAAGTCCATAAGTGATAAAGACTTCCTCTTTAGCGGTTTCTTCAAAGCGGGCGCAGTCCGTAATGTTGGTAGTTTTCTTAGGGGAAACAATCTTTTTATTACAACAGTATATTTAGTTGCGCGTGTTCTATTTATCATTGAATCTTTGGAGTAATTCTTCTTATGAGCATTAGTATTTTGCAAAATTTCTTTAAAAGTATTTAAATCTTGTAGTGTATATTTTATAGGTATATTTTTAAAAATCAGTTCAAATAATCCTTTTGTTCCTTTATATTTATGCTCACCAATAACAATGTCATCATCTTCAGTCAAATGTACTTTTGAATCTCCTATTTTTAATTCATTTCCATCAATTCTCGCTCCATATACATGTGACTTGTGTAGTTTTGGGTTAGCTTTTATTTCATGTAACATCTTCATGATATACTTTCTTCCAAGAGGTCCTTGTTGCAATATATCACTACTTAATTTTGTTAGATTTGGAATTGATTGTTCTGCTTCAGGTATATGTTGTTCTTCTTCTTCTTCTTTTTGAACATTTATTTCTGGTTCTTCTTGTCTTGTTTCTTCTCCTTTTTGAGAAACTTCACTATCACTTGTGTAAGAATCATCATCTTCTTCCTTTTTTAAAGTCTTTACTTCAAATTTAGAAACAGGTAGTAAAACATCTCCTTCAAAATGAGGTTTACCAATTGTTTCTGTTATCTGTTTTAAAGGTTCTGTAATAGGTTTAAATGTAGTCTCCAGAAATTCTTCTCTTTCATTCAAACCCATTCTTAATGCTCGATTTTTAAGTCTAATCGAGTCACTTAGTGATTTTATTTCTTTTAATAGTTTTTCTTGGTTCACCATATTTACACTGCGAAGACCAATCTATTACTAAACGTATCATCAATTGTTCAATGGATTAATACAAATTTATCTAACCCTATACGATATCTTCCATTTTTTATAGCTTCTTCTTTCATAATAACAAGAAATCCATATTTTTCAGCCCATGCTTTACCACACATTTCTTTAAATTTATCAAATGACATGTCTGCATTCACATGATCATTATATATGTGCTTTAAATTTGTTTCATCTTGCTTGAAGATAATAAGTAGATTTGCATTATCTCTTATTAGTTGTTTTGGAATTTTACTGTAAGTTTGACCAATATAAATGCTATCAATATTGTAATGTCTTCCCATGGCAAAATAACTTCTAATAGTGTCATGATTTTCACAAGATACATCATCAAATATAAATATAGAAAATGGTTTAGCCTCGTTTGGCTCCATTATAGTTTCACTAGCATTAAACTTGTAGAAATTAACTTCAGGCACACTTGCGAGTACCTTATCCAATAATTGGTATTTGGGTTGTTGCAAAGATTTGGAAAAGATATAAATGTTGTTAAAACGTAATCCCTTAGGATTTGTTATTAAATTAAAAACCACATTTGTCTTTCCACAATTTGATGGTCCAGTTATTAAACATCTTATTGTGTTTGGCAGTAATTCACCATGTTTTCCATGATTTAACTTGTCGTTGTCAACTGTTAATTCATCAATATTATTAATAAAAAATCGATCCTTTTGTTGCACAATCTCCATCTTGTATAAAGGTTAAACATGTAATGACTTCATAAATTGCTACACTAAGTCTTTTGTAGGGATCCAAGAGTCTTCACTTTTATCAAATCCCAACCAACGTACTTTCACCTTATCCTTTTTTCTTTGTAAAATTTTTTCAACAAGATATACATCGCCAACTGATGATTTTAGCAATTCATGTCCGTAGAATCCACCTTCAAGTAATTCACCCTTGTTGTCCTTTAAAATGTAGGTTTCAGGTATTGTTGGTTGCACTTTATAGATTGTAAATACTTCATTAGTCCAGTTTGGCAAATACCTTTTGCTAAATACTCCTTTGTACTTACTTATACGAACTTTATCATTAACTTTAAATGTTTTGGGCTGCATTTTTTCACGTTTAGGAGTAGTATTATTTTTAATACGTTTTAATACCATTTTAGCATTGGTACTATTTACTTCGTTAGGCTTCATACCAATGGTTCGATGATACTTATTGTTATATTCTTTTATAAGTTGTGGTAATATATCATACCAAATATATGATCCTCGTTTGGAAAATGTTTTATACATTGCTCCTTTTAACGTTCTGTTAAATCTTTCTATTATTGAAGCTTTAACTTCAGAATTTGTAGAATAATGATTTATTTTATACTTCTTCATTAAAGCTGCAAAGTCTTTGTTAAAATATTCTTTTCCATCATCAGTTTGTAGATGTTTGATGTTGAAATTATTTCTTTGTATAGCTATTTCCATAGCTTTTGTAACACTTTTACCAGTCTTGTCCTTTAGCGGTAAAGCATCAGCCACTTTAGTAAAACAGTCTATAATCGCTAAAATGTATTTAAATCCTTTATTTAATTTACTATGTGGTATCATTTCAATAAGATCGGCTTGGAAAAGATCATTCATTCCTTTTATAATTGTATTTCTTCTAGGAAATTTTCTTCTTGCCGGCTTATGAAGTTCATTTACAATCTTGTTCCTTAAATCTTCCATCTTCAGTTGTGTCTTCCACACCGCTTGTAAAAGTACTGATCTCTAAAATGGTTTATCCTCTTTTATATGGTAAGATTATAGGTCAAGGTCATATTACATTGGTGTAAAAAAGAGGGAACATGACATTGAGCTTGTCATGTCCCCTCTTCTTTACGGAAAGGAAAAAGGAAGAAGGTAAAGGACGAAGAATAGGTTTACTGGTCGATAGGGTATAAGGAGTAATGTCCAAATGGTAGAGTTTTTATATTACCTTCCAGGATGTACCTCTTATCATCCTTACAACTCAAAGCCCATTTGGTTTGATTTACACTGAAGAGACGATGGTTGAAGCTTCTTATGGTGTTAAATGTTGCTGTTGCCTCAACATTTTCAAATAAGCATCTCTTGTATTCTTCAAACTGTATATTCTTCTTCAGGTATGAGGTTTTTATACCTTTGGCCTTCTTCACGATTTCATGTTCTCTTTTTTTATTTTTGTACAATTTAAATGAATACAATTTAGACATTAGAGCAACAACCTCTTCCATTGGCACGCCATTTGTTTCGTCTTTGAACTTTCCCAATACCTTTTTATTTCTACCGTTGTCGTAGTTGGGATGGTCTTGTGGATAATCAGAAAAGTCAAAGTCGTTATTGTAGATAAAACAGCGTAGGTCTTCATACATATCTTCAGTTCTTATCCAATAAATAAAAGCGTCCGTATCCATGTATACAATGCCGATGTTTTCTCTTCCATAAAATTTAACCATCTTGTTGTAATGGAAGTCATACATGTGGGTCTTTGAAATATCTAGAATAGACATCCCCACATATAAAGGACGATCCATTGTAATTGAAATTTTGTTCATGGAAACAGCTACAAGATTTTCGTTGATTATTATGGATGATCCGAAGTTAGGTTTTTGTACCAGCTTTTGTAGTTTTACCGGATCACTAACTAATTTCACATTCTTATGCTTTCTTTTGTTTTCCAGTGTCTTGCCAAATATTGCATTATTCATCAATTTAAAAAAGTCCTTTTGAAAATTAGATGTAGCTGAAGTTCTTCTTTTTGTGTTATTGTCAATGTATGACTTTAACCAACAGGATTGAGAAAATTGTAAAGCTCTATTAATTTTTGTTATTCTCAATCCTAACTCTAGGGCTTGTTGTATTACCCAATAATGAGCAACATATCTTGATTTGTTGGTTAAAGTCATCATTAATTTAGGCCATCTGCCGGTTGGTGATATTTCCGTCTTGGCCAGTAGAGGTAAATCATAATGGTGGTCATGCAAATGTTCAGGGTACTCAATGTCTACATCCAAAATATAACCAGTGTCTCCATGTTTTGCTATATTCATGATGTTTCCAATAGAATCAGGGTCTACCCATTTGAAGTTGCCATATGGGAGAGGATTCGACATGGCCCATCCATAAAGGTTATTTGCATCAAAATAACCTAAATATGTACTTGGTTTTGATGCATCAAAATTGGGCAAATATTTGTTATTTGCCTTTACATGTCGTGTTACGCTTTGAGTTAGTCCCCCTCGAACACCTGATTCCAACATCAGCACCATGTCTATATCTGTAAGAAGTTGGAGTTTACATTTTGTTTCCTTTAACATTGCTTGCCAAGCTAGTCCAGGTGATGTACAAGAATGCAGAGGGTCTAATCCATATGCCTTAAAACATGTATTTCTAAACTCTTCCATTATATCACAAAGTAAAGTTACATCTAGTTTTACATAAAAGTCCGAATATTCTCCAAGTGTTTTAAATCCTAATTCATTCCATACTCTACACGCATGTTCATAATCTTCATGGGATATATCTGTGTCATATAGTTTACTTTTGAATTCTTCTTTTGGTGGAAGGGATGTTTCATTAAATCTTTCTAAGCTATCTATATAATCATACGGGAAAACACCTTTGCGAAGAACTAAATTAACCTTGTCATTACTTACAATCTTCTTGGTTTCTATTAAATCTTCTGTTCTCAGGTTTTCAGAAAGCTTCATTAAACTAGATGGCATAAAACGGTAAGAGTCTAAAAACCGAAGCTTTATATTTCCAACTTTTTTAGTAAAACTTATAAACTTCTCCGTGGTTTCAGCTATGACATCAATTTCTCCATTATCTCTTCCTAATTCTGGAATAATAAAATGCGCATCATAACCACTAAGGTTATGTAATATTACAGGTATACTTGTAGGGATCTTGTAGTTGATATTACAGCTGTTACATGCAGCACCTCTATAATAACCTGTCAGATGGTCATGATCATGAACCTTTTGATTTTCCACAGTAAATTCATTTGTACATAAATAACAATGAGTTGCATTTTCATGTTGAATCTCTTCTTCTTCATCCAAAGGTATCATTGGTATAATATCACTATACAATCTTTCAACACTTTCCGCTATTGTATACAACTGATCAAGGAATATTTTAGAAGCATTAACACCACGATAGACAATAGGTTTTGAAGTTAAATTAAATCTATTTAGATGTTCTTCAGAAAGAGTAGATTTAACCATTAAACAAAAACTGTTTGGATCATGTATCTGATATTTAACAGTTTTCTTTGCTACATCGCCATCATTATCTTCAATAGGAACTAGTGTAGATTCAAAATCAGCATAGACAACAATGGGAATCCGGTATTGATGGGAGATTTTTTCAAATTTTAACTCTGCCTTACTTGGACACGGTAAGATAATTTTTGCTTCATAGTTGTTGTTACATAGTTTTTTATGCTCTTGTAACCATTCGTTTCCTTCTCTTCTTTCTTCACAAAAATTAAAGCATCTTTTGCAAATTATCTTCTTATTTCTATTTTTAGATAATTGATTACTAACAAGAGTTTCAAATTTTTTAATCCATACATAGTGGGAAACATCACCTTTTGTAAGTAGTAATAAGTCTGTATGATCTGGTAGTTCATTCTTCACCACACGCAATGGGTACACTTTATTCGAACTGTCCAAACCAAAAACATTAACAGATGTTCCAGGGTTTTGTTTTTCAAACTTTGGGATGTCCTTCAAAGCCACTGGGTAAGTCAATCCTTGGAAATTATATCTATATCTTTGTAATTCATATTCTTCACTGGGTCTATCCGCATGGTGAGGTGGTACAAATTTTGCCGTCATTGCATATCTAAAACATTCCATATCTTCATTTTGAACATTTATACATGATTTGGTGTGTGAAATTTTCTTTGGGAGTGGAATATAACTGCTACCCCTTAATCCGTAGCCGTGTTTATGAACTCTAATATCCATACCCTCAATACTAACCAAACTCCAACCAGATCCTCTTCCTTCATGTTCTTGAATTTTTGTTAATATTTCTTCCAAACAATCTTCAACTATTGAATTAATATCTGAACTTGCCATGATGGTCTGGTTTTTTGTTATGAATCCTCTTGGTGACATTTCTCCTTCTACATTAGTAAACATAGCATTTAATAAAATGCCAAATTTAATAAAGTTTAGTCTTTTTAATTCTTCTGTGAGTATTTTACTTACAATTGTTCTTACTTCTTTAAAAAACTGATCCAATTCGAATTTTTCATTTTGAATTTTGTAATGCACTACTACTCTACCTTCTAAAGCAAATACTTTTAAACTCGGTATTTCATTAGATGGTCCTGCTAATGGTTCTTCTTTTGGTTCTTCTTCTTCATATAGCTTTAAATCTTCATATTCTGTTTCTGTTACATCTTCATTATTATTATGGAATAATTCTTTATGTATTTCTAGTAGAATATTATCATGAAAAGTTTCTGAGCAAATTTCACATTGATGCGTCGTGTTAGATGGTCCTGCTAATGGTTCTTCTTCTTGTTGTTCTTCTTTTGGTTCTTCTTCTTCATATAGTTTTAAATCTTCATATTCTGTTTCTGTTACATCTTCATTATTATTATGGAATAATTCTTTATGTATTTCTAGTAGAATATTATCATGAAAAGTTTCTGAGCAAATTTCACATTGATGCATCGTGTTGATGTTTACTCTTTGAAATTTAGCACGGAAATGAAATGCTTCTCTCTTCTATTCCCTTTATATAATGCTTCCCCCACCACATTTGTAAGGTTTTTTTTTTTTTTTAGTGAAATGTTAGAATTAGTAGTTTAACACTAAAGCTGAAAAGTAATGATTAAAGCCTATATTTTCTTCCAATTGCAAATACTCCACATATGCCTCCACCCACAGCCATAACAGATCTATGTTTCTCCAATATACACCAAAGGTGTGTCTATCATCTACCAAAATTGGAGATCCTATGTTTACTAATCTTCCATTTTCTATCTATGTCACAACTTCAATTAAAAACCTTCCTATAATATCCATTGGTGAATTCAGATCCACAAATATTCTTGTTACAACATTTTCACTTAACGAAGGCACTTCAATTTATTCAATTTCTTCATTGTTTTCTTCATCCACCTCCAATACTTCTTCAACTTTTGTACATTTGTTATAAAATATTGAAGCATCTTGGGGAGACATGTTCACTCTAGCTATTATAGGTGAAGAATGTTCTCAACACAAACCACACCACTCTTATATCGTCATGTCATTGAGTGGAGGGTGTTTTTTTTATGGTACAATTTTAGTAAAAGAAAATAATACAATTCTGTCTTTACCACAATATTGCTCTTAATTAGAGCTTTTCATTGATGTATGACTTGCCCTATTCCGGCAAACCATTCTTGAGTTATTAGTCATTTTCTAATCCAGATTATTGCTGGGGAGGGGGAGGGGTAGGGGGAGGGGGAGGGGGAGGGGGAGGGGGAGGGGGAGGGGGAGGGGGAGGGGGAGGGGGGGGTTAATTAACCTAATTGAGGTCAAGGTCACCAAAAAATTATAATTTACCAAAGTGATGGGGACGGCCGGAGCCATCCCCACCACTCTGTTTGCCTAACACTTCCCCAAATCCCAACCCGCTATAGTTACGTCTTGCAAGGGATCCCAATTTTTGGCCCGCACGCACGTGGCGATCCAGTTTGGTGGGCTGTGATACGGGCGGCCGGCCTCGGGCCTGGGCACTGGACCTGACCATTCCAATTTTACAATAGGGAGTCTGGAACAGTTAATGCAAGACGCAACTCTAACCTCCCACCCTTAATCTAAACCCACCCAAATATAATTATTTCCTAACAAGTAGTGTCAAATTGTTGGTGCTGGCTCAGTTCAAGGTCACCTGAGGGATGACGTCATCGAGGTCAATGACCTCACCGATGACGTCATCGATGACGTCATCGATTGCGTCATCGATGACGTCATCACTAATGACGTCATTTCTATGACGTCACACCCATGACGTCACAGAAATGACGTGCTGATGACGTCATCACCCCTTACGTCATCAAAATGACGTCACCGACGCCACTGAGGTCAAGGTCACGCCGAAACTTAAAATTTTTTGGCACTTTTGCCGTTTCTCGCACTACGCTCCGAGTTTCAGTCAGAGTCCCCGTGACCTTGACCACTTGGAGCGAATTTTCGACGAGAAACGGCAAAAGTGCCAAGTTAAACTCGAGTTTCTGACATGACCCTGCCTAAATGGGCTATCGGTTATCCCTCAGGTGACCTTGAACCAGCACAACACCAACAATTTGATATTACTGTGACCTTGAAAACCTAACAACGGAGCGCCGACACCGATGCGCACCCCACGACAGCCACCGAGTGACTGACTGTCAGGCTCTGTGTACTCTAGGTATATGGGGAAGTGGAGGGGGAAATCTCAAGGTCATCCAAATGGAGATTTAAAAAAGTTGAAGAGTAGAAAGACTACTCTTGTGCTTCCTGGGCGACCTCATCAATTTCCAACGGATCTGTAAACCAATCCGATCTGTAGCGGTAGGAGTCCAGAAAACAGGTGCACCACCCATCAGGTTGTCCGTAGCACTTCCGACAATTGGTAAGATTGGAGAAATGAAATTTAATACACCGCTGCGGACAACAAGTGTAAAAGTAGTTGGATTTGTAGATTTTGAAAGTTTGTAGTACCGGTGGTGGCAGCTGTTGGTTCTTGCATCTACACCTGCAACATCCGAAGCATTCACATTGCCGGCAGGCCAGCCCGTCCACTTGCCATCTTGGTAGTAGGAAACACTTGCCCTCGCAGCAATAGGTTGTCCCTGTCTCTTCCTCCCAACGCTTCTTTGCACAATATGTGACGCCTTGTATCTCCAAACACCTATGCTCGCAACATGAGATGCGCTTACTTTCCATAGTTGATGTTGCTTTGACGAGGGAGCACGATGAAGTGATGCTGTGGTCAGTGGGAATGGGGTTTATATAAACTAAGGTGAGTGGAGGGGGAAAGGTCAAGGTCATCCAAATGGAGTTTTAAAAAAGAAAAGAGTAGAAAGACTACTCTTGTGTATCTATAGCGATTTCATTGATAGTGAGTGCTTCTGTATGCCAAGTTGATCTGTACTGACAGGCTCCTAAATAATGTTTGCAAAAACCTGCAAAATGATTGTTGCACAATTTGCAGCCAGTTAGCTGTTTTAATGTGAATTCAATGCAACGTTCAGGGCAACAAGTGTACTTATGCCCTCTCATCTGGTACACATGGAATGTCTTCAACTCCGGTTTCGGCTTCTTCCAAGACTTGCACTTACACATGCATTGACCAAAAGCTTCACATTTTCTACACGCCAGGCCATCCGCAACATCAATGTCATTCGGCCATGAAAAACATTTCCGTTCGCAACAGTAGTTGAGTTGACTCTCCATGTTGCTGTGGTGAAGGTGCGCGATGAAATGATGCTGCAGTCATTGAGAGTGCACCTTAAATAAACTCGGTGGAGGGGGAAAGGTCAAGGCCATCCAAACGGAGTTTTAAAAAAGATAACTAGTCGTCCTCCTCCTCCTCCTCCTCATCCGTTGTACTTAGAGAGCTGTCAGACGAAGAGCCCCGTGCAGGTGCTCCCCAGATGAAAAACAAATCAATTTTAAAACGAAGACCAGGATCTTGTATCATCAATTCCTTTAATTTGTCACATACTAAGTCGACCTTGTGTAAGGTGTCAACAACAAGCTTCCAATTCGTTGGTTCAATATAACTTGTAGTAGAGTCTGCCTCGCTGATAACCACATCCTCCGGCCGTATTGGAGTGTAAAGATGTGTAAAGTTCTTTGGCTGTAGCTGAGGTTCAGGCTGGCTGGAAGTGGAAGGTTGAGTGTGGACCCCTGTCGCATCGAAATCCATAGTCATTCTACATTCAATGTTGGGGTTTTCGTTTAATACATACACCAATTTCTCATGCAACATATCCACTTCTGCCGAGTCTTGCAGATGAACATTCCAGGAAAATGGCCATTCTTCATCCGTAGTGGAGTCAACTCGAGAAAGAGTGCTGTCCGCCATGATAGCTAAACAAGGAATGATGTGAGCTACAGACTGTGGTAACAGTATTGAAAAGTAGAGGGGGTAAACCAAAAGTACGTGGAGGGGGTATTTTCAAGGTCATTTAATTTGGGTTTTAAAAAAAGGAAATAGTGGAGGGGGAATTCTCAAGGTCATCCAATTTAGGTTTTAAAAAAAAAGGAATGAAGCTTACTCCTCTTCAGCCTCGTTGTCCCCTGCATCTTCATCAGCCTCATCTTCATCGACGTCAGACTCGCCGTAAGGATAGATCGGGGACATGGGCGAATATTGTGGAGATTGTTGACCGTTGTTGTCGTCCCCTTGCATTCTAACTTGGGACCAATCATAATTTAAATTCATTTGTATTATGATCCCAGGGTTGTCCCGCAGTATTTCCTTCATACGTTCGCAAATTGACTCCAAATAGTGTACACTATCGACCGACAGTGTCCAACCCGTACTTGTACCGACATCAGTAGTGGAGTCAGCTTGGCTGATGGTGTTGTTGTCTGCCATGGTTGCTTGTCGGACAAGGAATGACGGTTGATGTGATGCTCATGCAGGAACATGGTGAAGTGGTGGGGGGTGTGGTGGAGTAGTGGGGGAATTTTCAAGGTCATCCAAACGGAGTTTTAAAAAAAAGGAAAACTTACAAAGTAACATTGAAACTTTCCAATTGATGGTGGCGAGCGTTTTCTTCTGCAACCTTGCCGACACATGTGACTATGCCGTACAGTATGAAAAGTACAACCATAATAAGGCCGAACAATAAAAGATAGCCGTTGACTATCATGATATTTTCTGAGTGGATCTGTTTTCTTCTTATCGCCCTCTCCTGCATCCTCTTCTCCAACTCGTGGACGAAGTCACAACATGCGTGAGGACACCTTTCATCTGTTGGTAGGTTTGCCATTGTTGATGTTGTCGGTGTGGCTGTTGAAGATGGAATGAGGTTTCCAATTGCGATGTGCCATGTACACCAATAGTCAAGTGGTGGGGGTAACAAAGCAGTGGAGGGGGAAGTTTCAAGGTCATCCAAATTGTGTTTTAAAAAAACCTATCTTGTTACTGAGCTTATATGTCAGTAACAAGATAGGTGTTTCTGCTCTTTTACTTCTTTAATATAATGAAAAAATATACATATTCTACAATGGTTAGGACAAGAAATACAACTGCTAGTCAGCTGAAGTAGTCCAAGTTGTCTGGCTCGGTCTTCATGGACGCTGGTGAGGAAGCCGTCGAGGAGTGTCCAGGCTCTTCCTTTGACTGCCGGGTGTTCCGTATATTGCAAGCGTAAACTTGCACATTTATACGGTAGCCTCGTGCCACCATCAGCTGCAACTCCTTGTATAAGTCGTTTAGCTCCTGCTGAGTCTTGATGCTCACCTCCTCGTAACTTGCGCAACTAACGTTCAGAGACATCTTGATGTTGCTAGGTTGGCTGCTGGAGTAGAAATGAAGCCGAGGCACAGCGCTTGGAGGTACATGAAAAAGTGGTGGGGGTAATAGTGGTGGGGGTATAGAAAATCCAATTAAACAGTTCTAAACTTTTTCCATCGATACAATGGAATGGAACAAATAGCGCAGGTGTCCTTGTAATTTTCAAATCGAAACAGTGGCGCTAGAAATCCGAATTGTTTTATACCACCATCCTGTACGAATCGCCGAAGGTCTCTGACGGCGGCCTCGCCACAAGGCCTACAAAACTTTTCCCCGTCGTGGAACTTATACCAGGAGTATTCCGAATACCCTGTATTTTCCCTCCTGTAGCGTTTGACATCTTCTTTTATTGTTAGTGGGATGTTGTCTTGTAAACATGTTGGGAACAAGTCCTTGTGAGTTATAACTCGTTGTATGCAAAGCTCGTACAAGGTGCTCATCGTTTGCTAGTTGGCAACAGACTGACCGTTTTTCGCATCCAAGCAGGTTTGAATCCTAGTGCGGTAGTGGGGGTAATTACAGTAGTGGGGGTAATTGTGAAATGCAAAGGTCAAAGGTCAAGGTCACCCGCGAAGTTTAAAAAAAAAATGCAACATATCAATACGTGAAGTCTGTCACATATTGATATGTTGCATTTTTTGTTTTTTTATTTTTTTTGTCTTTTATGATTTGTTTATTTATAAAACATTACAACAACAACATATGTACAACATTAAAACTTAAATCTAACACTGCTGCTTGTCAGCGATGTGGATGGTCAACTCTGTAGAATTGCTACCCGTGCAGCCGTGGGACACCAGGTATAGACACCCGGGTTGAATAGAGCGAAGATCCTCGTTTTGTAGAAGATGGACGAATCTCTTGGGCAGGTACACCTGGAACTTTGGTTCATCCCCCGGAGTAAACGGTGCCTCGCTGAGACTGCAGCAGATAGCCTCCCCAACTGTAGTCTCCATCTTCTTCATAGCATGGATTATGTAGTGCTTCTCGTCTTTTAGTTCCGAGCACTTCTTTACAGGTAATATTGTTGACTTGGAGTGAGCATTGAACTGCTCGACCAAAGTCTGAAGGAACTGGTGAGATGCCATGGTCAAATTACAGATCGTCTTCTTGCTCGGAGATGTTGTCGTCTCGAAATCTCGAGTAATACTCATGCCAGGTCCCTGTCTGCTCCCCACTTATATACTCTCCGTTACCCCCACCACTCCCCAATTCCCCACTTTGAAGGTAAGAGGCGAGTTTATAGGCATTTTTCAAAGCGCAATGTCTATCTTTATCATGTTCTGGGCTTTTTGTACAAATACATATGGTTTCCAGCATGTATTGATAATTCTTATCCAATTCCACATCATTAACCGGAACATGAGTAAATCCTTCGATCCATCTTTTCTTTTCCAGCCCCTTTGTGTAAATATTGGTAAACTTGTCTGAAAAGTGATGCATAATGTGATACAAGTCCGTGTAACTTGTAAAACCATCATACCAATCGATATGATGGAAGTGTTTTGAAATCCATCTGTTGGTAGTAGCGGCTTTACTAGTTAAAGACGAATAAGAACATGGTGGTTTAAATAAAAACGAATAAGGAACACTTGTATTCATGTCCAAAAACACAAGTTCTTTTATAATGAATCTATCATCATTACCACGAAACGCTTGAAACTCAATAATACCAGGCTTGGACTTTACTTGTTGTTCTTCTCCCTTGTCCATTTTGAAGGTCACACGTCTGCTCATTACGAAGTCAGGAGGTCAACTGATTTCCACACCACGGTAGGTACTACTTTTATACCAGGCCGTACAGTTGTTGGCGCGTTGGTGTATATTTAACGTGGGCACCGTCCCCAATAGGCCTAACCCCACAAAATGTTGGTTATTGTTTTAAAAACTAACCATTGTCATTTAAGTTTCCATCTTTATATTTTCCTTATTTTCATTTTCATCACTAACACTTGATTCTTCTCCTCCATCTTCCTCTTCTTCCTGTTTTACTGATTTCTTATGTAGTTGAGCGTACTTTTCCAATTGTCTCCACATCTGTACTTCATGAGGAACTCTATTAAATATAGAAGTATCCACAGGTCCGTATAATATAGGTGCGTCCGGTTGTTTGTCCAAAGTGTCTTCCAGATAATCTTTAATAATCGAACTTGAAAACACCAGTTGTCTCAAGTATCTTGTTATAGGTTCAGTAGCACAAGTTAAAATGAAAAACTCCTCTCGATTAAGTTGAATTTTGTTATCATGTCTTGTTGTGTCTCTAAACCGTAGCTGATGATCACCACGTTGTTTAATGATATCAATTTCCACATTTGAATCCAAAAGTCCTACTCTTGTCTTTCTTCCAAACATG
Organism: Neoaliturus tenellus; assembly: GCA_030545055.2. Taxonomy (NCBI): domain Eukaryota; kingdom Metazoa; phylum Arthropoda; class Insecta; order Hemiptera; family Cicadellidae; genus Neoaliturus; species Neoaliturus tenellus. The sequence continues at coordinate 189,612,039 of CM061532.1, read as the reverse complement.
TTACTACTTAAATAGCATTCTAGTAGATGCAAATGTTTCATAAACGATTCCCAAGCACTGTCCGTAAACAAAATCATTTTGGCTCCATGAGTTAAAATTACAGTAGGGGAATAATCTGTAGATTTCATAACACCGATTAAAACACTTTTATCCAAACTGGAAGAGATTGGGTAAAATATTCGCAAAAATACCTCACTCAATATGTTTGGAGAAATATTATCTTCAATATCCCTTTTTCTCTTTTGTATAGTCTTTCTTCTTTTACCTTTTTCTTCAACATTATTACTGGCGTGAAGTTGTCCGCAAACGTTTTGTTCACCTCCTTCCTGGTGACCTTGAGGATCTAAAAACTCAGATATCTCCTTCTCAATATCTACCACATTTTCAGGTGTACCACTAGGAGAAGCCATATTGAATACGATGCTACCCATACAACAGTAGGCAACAAACTGATGAGGAGCGGTCTGTACGCTCTGCTTTTATACTCGCGGAATGAAACAAAACCGGTTCTTACAATACATTTTTAACAATTCCAGTTAAAGGTGTGTATGTTACGATTTTATCATGTAGAATTAAACAGTATGCAGTTGTATTAGCCGGTATAGCATCGTTGAATTCCATTTCTATTTTTATATCCACACTTGAAGACTTTACTGATTCATTTTGTTTAGAACAATCGATTACAACTATTGGGTAGGCATCGAAATATTTGTCAGGTGGTAATAAAGGTGTATTTGTTTTACCGTAATATGAACTTTGGAATCTCGCGTACATATCGTACAATATACTGTATTTCTTCTTAGTGAATGACACATTTAAATTGTCGTATGGAAAGAATTGTGAATTTAAATAAACTTTAATATTTTTCAAGTCACAATGATCAAATTGTCCTGCATGTTTAGTAATGGAGTCTCTTCTACCTGTTTGTAAACCAAATATAATATACCTGGCTCGTTCTACATAATTCGATGTTTTAACAGTCCAAGTGTGTCGATCCGTAGTAGGTAAGCTGGGATGCTCATGAAATTCCCAACTTCTAAATGGAATAACAATATCACGATCGGCTTTTAATTTTCTTAAAAGTAGCATTCTATGCTCGTCAGCCAATTTAACATGTGGAACTCTCCATACAATTTTGTCTAATTTTAATTTCCATTCTAAAGTCGCATCTGTAGTAGCATCTGCAGCTTTAATAATGTCTTTATCGTTAGAAGATCTCAACAAAACTAATTCTTGTTTAACGTTTAATATTATTTTCCTATAATCTTCAGCAAAACCAAGCAGCAAACGTAATGGAATATGAAAATCAAAATATCCATTTGGATTTGGAGTGATCGTGTCAATCGTAGGTAATACCCATCCGGCAGGTTTAAGTAAATTGGTTTCATTGGGTGTTATAGATGTTAATCCTTTTAAAGTTGTCGTAATACCTACTTTTTTAGTGGAATCAACTGTTACACCTGATATTTCATATCTAATTTCATCAAATAGGAAAGCCATAGGATTATTTATAAATGGAACTGTTGTACCAACAGTAGTACCGTCCTTTTTAGTAACTTGTCCTTCAATATACAAGTAACTTTCACATGGTAGTGTGTAAATGTCTTGATTTTGTATGGGAATACGAATTTCATCGTTATTGTTTAATTTCGATGAAGTGTAAGGGTTGTGGGTGTGATATTCTTTTTCCCATAGGGTTTCGTCGAATGTTGGACCCTGCGCTATATCCAGTATATCCATACTCGGTTAATTTTAATCCAATTCTCTCTAAGAAACGAATGTTCTCGCGTGTTAACTCCTCCACAGCTGAAGAGCTACTAATGCGGTTTCCCGTAGGTTGTTCGCTTTTAAATGTTAAACCCATGGTTTTGTATTAAAGTGTCGATTTTAAATGTAATCTAATCGTAATAGGCTCTTCTCTGAAGTCTACCAAGTTACCGTCTTGATCCAATACGCTCAACACGATGTCTGAAATGAAAGTGGTGTTCAACGGTAGATATACCAGGTTTTGTGGCTTTTCAACAATTTTAAATCCAGGTGGTACACTTGGGTAAAAAGTATGTATGATGTGGGTGTTAGCCCCATCCCTGTAAGCACCTTGTATAATGTTACAAGTTATGTCTATACTATTGACTTTTAATATTGTTACTGTTTTCTTACCGGAATGTGTTACATCTGGTTCTAAAACAGGCTCATCGTTGGAAAATCCTAATAAATCACCAATTGAGTTTGGTTGAGTGAAATCTATATAATATTTGGAAGTAATTTCAGCTTTCATCGTATTATTATTACCTTTTAATGTTATATTGTCTTTTCCCATTTTAGTTTGCAAAAATTCATTTATATGATCAATTTCATAAGAACCTGTGGGTAACCTGCACTCTTGTAAGTCTGTAAATTTTCCACTGGCATCCTTTCCCTTATAATAATGCAATACGTTATTTTTACCTTCCGTAACATTGGGGATAGAGTTGTAAGTTGTAAAATCCAATAGTGCCGCCTCCCAAAACCTTCCTTTTTGCAAGCGTAACGCTGGAAAAAGGATACTTCGTAAAGTGGACGATTTTCCTGTTAATGATACCGTATAGGAAGACATCTCAATAATGACTGATACTTTTAGCTAGAAATTCCAAACATAAATGGCCGCATATTGAAGTATTATCAGGTTGTTCTCTTTTATAGTTATAATATATGTTTTTAGCAGATTTAAAGTAATTTTGAAGTTCTTTTGGTGGTGGCAAATTACCGAAACTATCAAAATAATATACATTGTTATTTAGTTTCTTATAACAAACCCAATGGGTGCCAGGCCCTTCAGTATTATCCAAATTTACAATTCCAGTCTCATTTTGCCACATTTTCTTTGGTAAACTGTCTTTCATAAACACACCGCGGAAAAATGGTATTTTTAAACAGGAAATATATTTAAATAATTCAATATTGGTTAATGCTTTATGTGGTATGACCAATTGATTTCTTTCATTTAATATGCACGATAAGGTCTTAGGTAAAGACCTGCCCCGTTTTTTACCATTGACCACACGGTGGGCTTCTTCCTGCCTTTTCTTGTAGATCGTCGTCTTCTTTTTATATTTCCTCCATGTTTTCTTGTGGTTGACCTCCTTTTTACTCTCCTTCTCCTCCTTCTTCCACCTCCTACTGCTGTTTTAGCCTTCATACCTGCTGTTACTGCTAAAGCTGCTGCTTTTTCTGCTATGCTAGCGTCACTTGATTTTACTCGTTGCCAAGCTATGTCCGCAAGCTTTTTGTCAGCTATTGATCTATTTTTTGAATCGGCAAACGTGGAATATGCGATATCGTGTTCTTTACAAGCCTGATCTAACTTATTTATGCCAGGATCGCCTCTTTCCAGTCGTTTTTTCAATTTAGTTCCTGGTCCGCAATACTGATAACCTCCCGGTATATGAAATTCGTATGGTAATGCGTCTATTGCTCTATTTACTATGGATCCTACTGGAATTCGTTTTAAAGCTTTACTTAACAGAGAAACCGCTGTGGACGTGATCCCACCTCCTCTCCTTACAGTGTCTCTATATGGACTGATGTACTGGAACGTCATTATTGTCCTTTTATAATCGCAATGTACAACTTATGTGTTACCTCTATGACAAGTTGGACATAAATGAAGTCGTTTATTGTGTTCTTTTATTAAATATCAAAATCACCCCAATCCGATGATCTAAACTTTTTTGTACGAGGGTTGATAAAATAGTTTTGAACAATTTCCCGTTTAATCCAAGTACCTCTCTCAGATTCCAACAAAGGAGTACGACCTGAATGAATACCAATAAGATTGTATACATCAAATAATGCATTTCCTAAAACTTTTACAAGAAAATTAACAGTGACAGCATTATCCACATGTTCAGGGTCTTTAAGGTCTGTTATACGTTTATTATTACAAGTATACACTTTGCTATCCATTTGTGATAATGTGATAGCCTGTCCTACAGTTGCAGCATCATTTGCTTCTCTTCCTTGCGCCATGTTTGTTAATTTTTTATTACTACATATAAAAAACGCATAGTAATTATTTGGATCTAGATGTACTGTTTGTCCTAAGGCAGCCGCGTCTCTATCTGCATGACCCCATGACACATTTGATAACCTTCCATGCCTGCAATCCCAATAAGCGTTTTTGTATGTCAATAAACGAAATTTTTCATTACCTTGAATAAAGTCATCCCCTTGCTTTGATAATACTTCATCTCGTTTTGCAAATCCAGTTGTTTCTTGTTTTAAAGTCTCTTTCATTTGACCCACTGTTGCACCATCAGATGGTGCTGAACCATCTTTTACATTCGCCAAACAATTGCCAAGACAATCGATAACTCCCACATCACGTATGACACAATGATCTTTTATATATTTGAGATTTACAGCATCATTTTCATTTTTTGGATAACCTATATCGTTAATAACAAATTTATAAAAAGAAAATCCATCTTTTGTCTTTTCAGGTATCAAAGAATGTAAATAGCGTCTATTTACGCTGTCTTTTGCATCTTTAGGGTCATCTACGTTGGATATACGTTTATTGTTGGCACTATACGTTTTCCCATTGAATTTTAACGTATTTTTTAATTCAGATGACAAATAACCTTTGTTTATCGCATCACCGTTTTGATTTGGTTTACCAACGTTGATAATTCTATGATCTTCTGCGTCATATGTGTTATTTTGTAGTTTTAATGTTGGCGATATCTTTTCCTTTAATATTTTTAGATTTATTGCATCGTTTTCATCCGTAGGATCTTTTATGTTTTTTAACCTTTTATTACTCATATCATAATCTCCATCAGGTGTTTGTGGTAAACCAGCACTTCTTTTTAAACTATTGGCATAATATAACCCATCCGAGGAGTAACGTCCGAACTTGTCGACACTCATGGTGCAACTGAATAGTATTCTAGGGAGTAACGCATTTTTATGAGATTACCCCACGGTTTCGGAGTTCATCCACTAAAGCCACCCATTCGTTTTCCAATCCAGTATGACCCGCTTCTTTAGCTTCATGTATTAGTTTCATTCTATCCACCAATTTATTGATATTATTGTAATAAATCACATTTGTGTTATATAGTTTCTTCATTAAACCTGTACCCGTAACGGACTTACTTCTTTTTCTTCGTTCCTGAGCACTTACATCCAAAGTGGATGCCATAAATCTTCGTTTTACAGGTTTTCTTTGTGTTAACGGCATTGTTTGTCTTCTAGTTGGTATTAACTTGGATACAAATTCTTAATATTTTAAAGACTTAGATCTAAAAGGAGGCTGGTCAGGTAAATACTTTCTCCTATATGCATTTGTCTGTTCCAAAATATTTTTATATGCTTCCATGTCTTTTTCTTTCACTACCGATACTGAAGGCTTATTTTCAAATAATAATTCAAATAATCCTTTTGTGCCCTTATACCTTTGATCACCAATGACAATATTATCATGTTCGTCAACGTTTAACGGGCTATTACCTATCATTAAACCGTCTTCTGTTAATCTCGCTCCATAACTATGGTAATTCTTATTAGGAATTGTTCCGAGTAACATTTTTACCATGTATTTCCTTCCTAAAGGTCCTTTGTTATGAATGTTTTCACCCAATAAGCTTATGTTTGACGGACCTTCCCTTGTCTCTTCTTCTTTTTCCTCTTCACTAGCAGTTGATACAACTTCATGTCCTCTTTTGGCTTTTACTTCATATAATTCTTTTATTCCACTATAGTCCGGTGATTCTAGCTCTCTTTCAGGTTCTCCACCGGTAAAACCACTATACGTAGAGGATTCCAGGTCTTCATCACTAAAATCTTCTGATTTTACATTTTCTCTTTCAAACTTCGTAATAGGTGCAATCGCATCTCCTTCCAATACAGGTTTAGCAAATTTTTTGTTTAATTGTTTCAAGGGTTCAGTAATAGGTTTAAAAGTAGATTCAAGGAATTTCTCCCTCTCGCTAATACCTAGTTTCAATGCTCTGTTTTTAGCCCGAATAGAATCACTAAGTGATTTTATTTCTTTTACTAATTTTTCTTGGTTAACCATGTTTGTAGCAAGACGTGTTGTACAACAATGAATGTGTTATACCACGTTTAATGTATTAATATAAATTTATCAAATCCTATCCTGTATCGACCATTGTTTAGCGGTTGTTCCTTCATAATTGTTAGGAACCCATACTTTTCAGCCCAAGCCTTTCCACACAACTCTTTAAATCGTTCAAATGTCATATCCGCATTTACATGATCAAAATATATATGTTTTAGGTTGGTTTCGTCCTGTTTAAATACAATTAACATGTTTGCATTGTCTCTAATGAGTTGTTTAGGTATTTTGCTGTAAGTTTGGCCAATATAAATGCTATCTATGTTGTTATGTCGACCCATAGCGAAGTAATTCCTTATTGTGTTTTGGTTTTCACAAGATACATCGTCGAATATAAACACGGAGAATGGTTTAGCTTCTTGTGGCTGCATGACACTCTCGCTTGCATTAAACTTTAAATATTTAACTTCAGGCACATTAGTCAGTATTTTTTCCAATAATTGATACTTTGGTTGTTGTAGTGATTTTGAAAATACATATAGATTGTTAAATCGTAATCCTTTAGGGTTTGTAATCAAATTGAATACTACATTAGTTTTTCCACAGTTGGAAGGTCCGGTAACCAGACAACGAACGGTGTTTGGTAACAAATTGCCATGCTTCCCACTATTGAATTCTGAATTATCCACTGTGAGTTCATCTATATTATTAATAGTAAAACTCTCTTTTTGTGGTACTATCTCCATCCTTTGTAATGGTTCAACCTAAAATGATTCTCTATCGTTATATCAAATCCTTTTTAGGTATCCAAGAATCTTCCGTCTTATTAAATCCTAACCATCGTACTTTGACCTTATCTTTTTTCCGTTGCAACACCTTTTCAACTAAATATACATCGCCTACTGTTGATTTTAACATTTCATGTCCATAAAACCCTCCTTCAAGCAATTGTCCTTTATTATCTTTTAAAATATATGTCTCAGGTACTGTAGGTTGTACTTTGAATACAGTAAAAACCTCATTGGTCCAATTTGGCAGGTATCTTTTACTGAATACACCTTTATATTTACTTATTCGCACTTTATCACCCACATTAAATTTTTTAGGCTTTAGTTTTTCAACTTTTGGTTTAGTATTCGTTTTTATACGTTTTAATACAAGGTTTTCATTTTTACTAGTTACTTGGTTTGGTTTCATCCCGATAGTCCTATGAAATTTGTTATTGTAATCGTTTATAAGTTTTGGTAACATATCAATCCATATGTGCGATCCTCTGTTGGAAAACATTTTATACATTGCACTTTTTAAAGTTCTGTTGAATCTTTCGATTATTGAGGCTTTTACTTCTGAATTGGTTGAATAATGGTTTATATTGTGTTTTTTCATTAAATTTGCAAATTCCTTATTAAAATATTCTTTTCCATCATCTGTTTGTAAATGTTTAATAGTATGTTTGTCTCTTTGTATAGCTGTTTCCATTGCTTTTGTAACACTTTTGCCACTTTTATCTTTTAGTGGTAAAGCATCTGCCATTTTTGAAAAACAGTTAATAACAGTCAATATGTATTTATATCCTTTATTTTGTTTGCTATAAGGAATCATTTCGATTAAATCCGCTTGATATAAATCATTAATTCCTTTTATCACCGTATTTCTTCGTGGAAACTTTCTTCTTGCAGGTTTATGAAGTTCGTTGACAATTTGTTGCTTTAAGTCCTTCATATTGCAGGTTTCAATGTTTGTTGTATCACATGTATAATCACAATGAATGTTGTTTTAAATATTCACATCATTTATATGGGTCAAGGTCATCCAAACTTGTGTAAAAAAAATGGGGAACACGGCGTTGGACTTGCCGTGTTCCCCATTTTTTTTTACGGAAGGAGAAAGGAATAAGGTCGTAGTTGTAGAAGGACGAAGAATAGGTTACTAGTTGATAGGGTTTAGAGAGTAGTGGCCAAAAGGAAGAGTGTGGATTTTGTCGGGCATAATGTATCTTTTATCATCCCGAGCTGACAACGCTTTTTTAATTTCGGTGACACTGTAGACTTGATGCTTAAAGCTTCGGATATTGTTGAATGTTGCTGATATCGTAGTATCTTCAAACAAACAAGTCTTGTAGTGGTCAAATGTCACGTGTTTTTTCAAATAAGATGTCTTCACTCCTTTTGCTTTCTTCACTGTCGGTGTGTTGTTCTCGTGGTACATCTTAAATGAATACAATTTCGCCATCAGCGCCACTATTTCTTCTAAAGGCATTCCATTTGCTTCATCTTTGAATTTTCCAATTACTTTTTTATATTTTTCATTAAAATTTGGATGGTTTTTCGGATAGTCAGAAAAATCGAAATCTTCTTTGTATGGAAAAGTCCTTAGGTCTTCATACATGTCCAAAGTCTTTATCCAGTAGATAAACGCGTCCGTATCCATGTATGCGACTCCAATGTTTTCCCTTCCGTAATGTTTAACCATTTTGTTATAATGGAAATCATACATCAGGGTTTTACTTATATCCAAAATCGACATACCTATGTATAACGGACGGTCCATGACTATTGTTGTTTTCTTCATACTGACAGCGACTAGATTTTCGTTTATAATCATGGATGTTCCGAAATTTGGTTTTTGCACTAATTTTTCCAATTTCCTAGGATCACTCACTAATTTTACATTTTTGTGTTTTCTTTTGTTCTCCAAGGTCTTCCCAAAGATGGCATTGTTCATTAATTTATAGAAGTCCTTTTCAAATGCTGTTGTCGCTGCAGCTCTTCTTGCAGTGTTGGAATCAATATATGGTTTCAACCAACAAGACTGGGTGAATTCAATTGCTCTATGAATTCTCACTATACGTAGACCCAATTCAAGAGCCTGTTGAACTACCCAGTAGTGAGCCACATAGCGATCCTTATTCTCCAAGGTCATCATCAATTTTGGCCATCTTCCTGTCGGTGAAACTTCAGTCTTGGCTAGGAGAGGCAAGTCGTAGTGATGGTCATGAAGGTGCTCCGGGTATTCAAAATCACAGTCCAAAATATAGCCTTTTGGACCATCCTTTGGAATCTGTGAGATGTCTCCGATGGTGGCCGGGTCGATCCACTTGAAGTCAGCGTAGGGAAGCGGATTTGACATTGCCCAACCATAAAGGTTGTTTGCATCAAAATAGCCAAGGTAGACCGATGGTTGTTGCTCGTCGAAGCCGGGGATGTACTTGTTGTTGGCTTTGACATGACGTGTTACAGCTTGTGTCAAACCGCCCCGTACACCAGATTCCATCATGAGCACCATATCAATATCCGTTAGAAGTTCCAGTCGACAGTTGGTTGACTTTAGCATAGCTTGCCATGCTAATCCTGGAGATGTGTACGAGTGTAGAGGGTCCAGTCCATAGGCGGAGAAGCAGGTGTTTCTGAATTCTTCCATCACATCGCACAGCAGAGTTACGTCCAATTTTATATAAAAGTCAGAATATTCCCCTAAGGTTTGAATGTTTAGTTGGTTCCAAACATTACATGCATGATTGTAGTCTTCAACGGAGATTTCACTTTCGTTTAATTTGCTGTTGAAGGCTTCAATCGGCGGTAGACTGGTTTCTTCAAATTTTTCTGTAGAAGTTATGTAATCGTAGGGGAACACTCCTTTCCGTAATACTAGGTCTAATTTATCTTCAGGTACAATTTTTCTGGTTTCTTTTAGGTCTTCTCTTCTTAGGTTCTCTGACAATTTGGCTAAACTAGATGCCATAAATCTGTAAGAGTCTACGAAGCGAAGTTTAATTTTACCTACTGTTTTTGAAAAGCTGATGTACTTTTCCAATGTTGTAGCAAGAACATCAATTTTACCGTCATCTCTTCCTAACTCCGGGATAATAAAGTGGGAGTCGTAGCCGCTAAGATTGTGTAAAACGACAGGAATAAAGTTTGGCAGTTTGTAATTTATATTGCATGAATTACAAGCAGCTCCTCTGTATAACCCTGTCAGGTGATCGTGATCTCTTACTTTTGGATTTTCTTCACTGAACATCTTCTTGCATAAATAGCATCTTGTCGCTAAGTTGTATTCTTCTTGTTGATTTTGGTTTAAAGGTTCCATAGGTACAATATTACCGAACAAGCGTTGAACCTTTCCAGCAATATCGTACAGTTGGTCTACAAAATACTTAGCGGCTTCTTCACCACGGTAGAGTATTGGAGTGGATGTTAAACCATAGTCTTGCAATTGGTTTTTAGACAAGGTTGATTTAACTAGTAAACAAAAACTGTTGGGCTGATGCAACTGATATTTTGTTCTTCTAGTCACTTCGCCGTCCGGCAGCTCCTGTGGTACTAACGTTGATTCAAAATCTGCATAGACCACTATTGGAATTCGGTATTGGTGAACTGTCTTGTTAAATTGTATTGAAGCTCGGGTAGGCGGTGGAAGACTTATCTTTACTTCATAGTTCTCGTTGCAAAGTCTTTTATGTTCCAATAACCAGTCCAATCCTCCACGTCTTGAATCTTTCCAAGAAAAGCAGAAACATCTCTTGCAAACTGTAATCCTATTTACTCTTTTGGTCAATTGTTTTACAACTAACGCTTCAAAGTCTTTTATCCATACATAATGGGAAATTTCACCCTTGGTTATCAATAGCAAATCCGTATGGTTTCTTTGCTCAACCTTTACTACCCGCAAAGGATAAACGTTGTTGGAATCATCCAGACCAAAAACATTAACTGAAACGCCAGGATTTTTCTTTTCAAATTTGTCAATATCTTTTAAAGTAACTGGGTAAGTAAGACCTTGAAAGTTGTAGCGGTGTTCATTTTCGTAGTATTCTCTACCAACTCTACAAGGATTGTTTTTAACATACTTGGTTAACATTGCATACTTGAAACATTCATTACCCTCATTTTGAACATTTCTACACGAGTTAGTGTTTTGGATTTTCTTTGGTAGAGGGATAAAACTACTACCTCTTAAACCATATCCATGTTTATGAACCCTAACATCCATACCTTCGATTGATGACAAAGTCCATCCAGATCCTCTTCCTTCATGTTCTTGGAGTTTGGTTATAAGTTCCTCCAAGCATTCTTCAATAATATCATCAATGTCGGAGGTGAAGGTAAGGGTTCGGTTTTTGGTAATGAATGCTCTCAATGCTGTTTCACCATCAGTATTGTTAAACATAGCCTCTAACACCATTCCAAATTTAATAAAATTTAGCCTTTGTAATTCTTCCCTCAACGTTTGACCAACAAGTTCCTTAGCCTGGGTTATGAATGTTTCCAATTCCAATTGAACGTTATTAATTTTGAAATGTGTTACAACTCGTCCTGGCAAGGCTGTGGTGCGCAGTTGTCTTACATCTTCCAGTTCTTCTTCTTCCATATCCTCTTCTTCGGTGTCCTCTTCTTCGGTGTCCTCTTCTTCAATAGGTCTTGTAGCAGTAGATGGTCCAGCACCAGCAAATTGAATCACACTAGGTCTTCTTCTTTGCATTTGCTGTAGATAGCTGTCCCAGTAGTCCGTCTGCTTCTGGTGCTCTTCCAAAAACCGGTCAATTGAGTCTAAGTCTATTTCATCCATGGTAATATCTTCTTTTCTATCTTCGTCTTCATGTAATTCTCTGTGTATGGTGAAAAGATCTTCGTCTTGAAAGATTTCCCCACAAATGTCGCAAAGAGCCATTTCAAACAGTTTGGCTTTGAATGCACACTCTGTGAATGTCCACGCAATAATGAGCAGCGCACTCCACCGGGACCCTTTATATCCGAGGCAGATAGGTGGGGAAAGTGACGTCATATGGAAACAGGTTATCACTCATGTGCTAAATTTAGCCTTTACACAACCGTTTGTAATACATTTATCAGTAGGCTTGATAAATTGATGATATTTGGTCTAGATTCAATAATTTGTACAAGTTTTTTCAAAGATGTCTGTTTGAGCAAGTTTATGTAGGTCAAGGTCATTTGGAATTATTATTTTGAGCGGGGGATAGAGCACTAAGCAGCATCATTTACTACAAAGTGCTCTATCCCCCGCTCACATTCTTTTTTAACTTTTTGTTTAAACTTTTTACAAGGGTGAAACATCACCATCAGAGTCGGAATCATCCTCATCACGGAATAGGTAGCGATGACAATACATAATTCTTCTGGCAACTAACATCCTATCCATTGGACGATGGGGAGTGTCTTGTTCTTGTTCTTCTTCTTCTTCTTCTTCGATTTCCAATTGGAATTCCATTTCCGACTCAGATGACGACTCTAATGTTTCGTAGGCATGCAAGTCCACCTCATTGTCCGTTGAACCAGCTTCGTCAGAGTCCGTTTCAATATCCATTATCTCTTCCTCCTCCTCTTCTTGATCAACCGCAGGTAGTTGGTCCTCTACTTCTATAATTTCTAGAGGTATTACCTCCAGAATAGAGACAATTCTGTTGCGATGGAACACGGTGTTGTCAAGTGGAGCCATGGTATGGAAGTGTTGTATCCATCCAATTTGCTTACCCTTTTTATACCCCCACCAACTATACAATTTATGTGGGTCAAGGTCACGTAAAGATACCCTTTGAGCGGGGGATAGACCACTAAGCAGCATGCTAGTCCATTGCCGCAAAGTGATCTATCCCCCGCTCTATTCCGCAGACCACACTCAAGTCCAAGTCCACATCCAAGTCCACATCCATATGTTACACTTTATTATTACTGCCACCAAGTAATTGTCACTCGCACATTTACTTGGTTTTGATAAAGGTACTGCACAAACTCCATATTGGTTGTTTGTTCGTTATACAAATGCATCATGAAATATGCAATCTTATCGATTGCGGCATTGTCCAACGGTTCGCAATTCACAAGTTCCAATGTGCCCTGGCTGGTCTTCTCCTCTATAAGTTCCACCACTTCGTTGATGTCTTCTTCCAAGAGGATGAACTCAACACTGAAGCTCTCCATTGTTGTTGATAGTGTCTAGACAAATGCTTGACTAAATGCTTTATTCATCAGTCCTACATATATACCAATTTCCCCCTCCTATTACCCATTCCCCCTCTACCTTTATATGGGTCAAGGCCATCCAATAATACCCTTTGAGCGGGGGATAGACCACTAAGCAGCATGCTAGTCCATTGCCGCAAAGTGATCTATCCCCCGCTCTGTATTCCACACAAGTCCTAGTCTTTACACACACACATAAGCCCCCAGTCTTTTACACTTACTCATATACTCTGTCCTCCCTGCCAATTAAGAGTTCCCCATGTTTGCCACTATTTTCAATTAACCTTTCCAAGTCCCAAAACACAATGTCCAAATTAACCAAGTTCGCTCGTCCAATTTGAAACACACTATTCCCCCCAAAGTCACTTGCTCTCACTTGTTGTCCTGTATACTGCTTCTTCTTCCACGCTACAATCACTACCCTACCTTCTTCAACAACCATTCTTTTAACGTTATCATACACCTTCTTCAACATCCCTTTACAGTTTAAATAGTTTATGGTTACATACTCCCACTCCTTACCAATGATCAGTGATCCACTCATTTTCTAGCGTTCCACTGGAAGGTTCAAAGCAGAATGAAGTCGGGATGTACAGACCCCCCTCTTTTATACCAGTTAACCGGTTGTCCTTGCTGTAAAGTGGGTCAAGGTCATCCAATGCTACCCTTTGAGCGGGGGATAGACCACTAAGCAGCATGCTAGTCCATTGCCGCAAAGTAGTCTATCCCCCGCTCTGTATTCTACACACACACACACACACACATGTCCCTGTCCAAGTCTTTCATTACATACCCAATATATATTCAGTTCCTTCATCATCACTATCACTCATCACTGCTTCCACAAACTCCACAGGATTAAAGTTAAATTGTTTCAATTGTTCTTTTAAGTTTTCAATTTGTTGGTCCTTTACTTCTAAAACACTGTGAAGGTGTGATATGTAGTCCGCTGCCTCGTTGATGCTTGCTACTCTCGGATCGCCTAACTTCAAGCTGGGAACTACACCCTGCAGCCTGTAGTACGCCATACGCCTTTCTTGCTCCTGCCGTTGACCAGGACTGAGCAAGCCTTGCCCGTCTTGGCTCACCTCCAGCAAGGTCCGTAGCATTGGAGCTTTGCAGGCATTTGCCCGAGCAACAGTTATGCTGTGGAATGGTCGAGCAGGTCCACGAGTAGCAGGCAGGACGTTGGCAGCACGCCTTCTTGAAGAAGAAGAGGAAGCCTGAGAAGTTTTGCAGTTGGAAGCCATGTTGAAGTGAGGTATTCAGCTAAGCGATACAAAGCAGAATAACCAAACTGCACATCAATACCCGTATATATACACTTATCAGTGGTGGGGGTACTAGCTAGCCTTGGTAAAGTGGGTCAAGGCCATCCAAAAACATTACCAGAACGGGGGATAGATCACTAAGTGGCATGTTAGTCCATTGCCACAGAGTGATCTATCCCCCGCTCTGTATTTCACATTCACGCACACATTCATACATACACACAAGTCCCAGTCCAAGTCTTTACCCACACACCTATCCACTCTCATCCTCACTATCATCACTGTCCAACAGGCTTTCACACTTCTTAATCAGTTTTTCCCATTTACTCCTGACATAAAGTAGCTCCCTGCGAGTATTCTCTAGCATTCTGTCCCTTTGCTCTATCACTTCGTCGTACCACTCGATGATGTTTGGTGGAGTCTGAGTTGATGCATCCGTCGTAGTTGGTTGAGACGCTCCGCTGCTCCGCAACTCCTTCCTCACAGGACCAAAGCCGGAGAATCGGACACGACTTCTTGACGAAGGCCCCGATCGGATTGGTCCAATGCTCGGGCTGGAGTTGGAGGCGACCGGGCCAGAGGTAGAGGCTGGGACGTTCATAGCAGACATGGTGGTGTTCAGCTTAACGGTGTAAAGCAGAATGAGAGGACGGTTGATCATCACTCCTATATATACCCATTTTTAGTGGTGGGGATAACACTGGGGGGGGGGGGGGTTAAAAGAAATTTTGCTTAGTCTTCCCGGTCATCAGTTTTACATACCTTTAGCACACCCATTATTTTGGTTTCTTCAATAACTTTACACACCTCAAACACCCAAGCAAACAGCTCATCTATGTTGTTATAATTAATTTTTGTCCAGTGTTCATACTTATGAGTTTGGTTGTTTATAATACATAGATAAAATGTAGACCCGTCTTGTCTTATACAATACTCAACTTCCATTCTATGCTGGTTTAGCACTTCCCAAGCATTGTGTTGATCTATCAAGAAGTCACCACCTTTGTAATTGTACCGTGACATGTTTACCACGGAGCACAGAAACAGACTGAAGCAAATGAACGGCTCATACAAGCTTAGTAAGAGCGTTAGAGTGGGGGTATCACGTGATACACAACATTAGTTGTAAGTAATTTATATGGGTCAAGGTCATTCAAACTTTGAAAAATTTTTACCTCCAAACACTTGTAGCAAGCTACAAGTGTTTGGAGGTAAGTTTTTATTTGTTAATGATTTATTTGTAACTTAGTCTTCACCCTCAAGGACACGGTTTGAGATTGTCCCAGTGACTTTACATCACCGCCAGGTTAAAGTATTATACAAGTCAAGTATTTTTTTTTTTTTTATTAGTTGACTTGTATAATACCCCTCTCCCTTACTTTAAGAGGGTTAAGACTAAATTTGGAAAAATAATTTGGAAAAAGACTTTTTATATATTGTCCAACACAGCCTAACAATTTTGTTTTTTTTTTTTTTGGTGGGCCCATGTCCTAGTCCATTTCCCACACGGTTTCACATCCTTTCCTTCGTATCAGATAGGCTTTAGGTATGAAAAATTCTCTTTGTACCATACGAGGTGGTACTTGCATTGTACAAAGGCGGCCTTCACCTTTTACAACGATTTCTACTTTCTTATTACCTGCTCCATATGTCTGACCAATGAAATAGTATTTTTCATCAACCTTTAGCCTTCTAATATCCCGCGGTTGCGGACCGTGGGGATGTCTGAACTTGAACGTTTTAGGCTTAATGTACAGAGTATAGGGTTTGAATTGCCGAAATTTGACTGTACTTTTGAGGTGTCGTTGGCAGCGATCCCCTTCTGCACAAGCAAGTTTCTGGCAACACAAAACCCCAAACTTACTAGACATCCAAGCGTAATCGCATTTCTTACCCTTGCCAGCAGGGGCTTTAACGCGTTTACGTTTCTGTGTTGGACTCTTTAGCGGAGTGTCTTGGAGCTTCTCTGAATTAGGCTGGCTAGAAGGGATGGGGTTGGAAGGAGGTAGAAGGGGCAAAGATTGTTCAAGCGGGATGGAGCAAACAATTTTGGGCGGGGTAGGAGAGCGTGTTAGGTCTATGGTGGGAAGATCAGGGGAGAAGATGGATTTACGGGGTGGTTTGGTTGGTGTAGGTGGCATGGGGGATATAGGTGAGGGACATTGGGATGTAGTGTATGAGAGGATTTTCCGGGTTCTGCTATATGGGGTGATCCTCGACCTAGACGTCTCTTCAAAAGCCGCAGACTCCGATCCTGAGTCCGATAGCAGCGAGAGTGCTGGAGAGGCTACCGGGACTCGACCTGACGACTTGACGAGTTCTCCTGGCGATGGCTGTGCACCAGCCTCTTCCACTGTCGCCGGCAATGGCGACAGGCTGGGCATTGAGGCGGGCTGTGGTGGCGGCGGCGGCGGTGGCGGCATCGTCAGGCAGCTCAGGATGTTCGCAGTCATCAGGTATTCCAGGATCGAAGTCGAAGATGATGAGGGTCGAGACGCGTCGGTCGAGGTTGAAGTTGATGGGTAGTTTTTCAGCTTCAGACCCATTTTACCCATTGTAATGGATGAAAAGAATAGATGTAAAGAAAGAAGTGAACTTGTAAAACAAAAGTCTCAAGAGCGAGAGAGAGTACCTGTCCGTATGGGAGCTTGGACCGGAATGAGAAATGCGTGCAGCCCGGCCGCCTTATATCCCCACCGGGGCTGCCACGCCCAGGATATCAGGGGTGGGGGTGGGGGTGGGGGTGGGGGGTGGGGGTGGGGGTGGGGGTGGGGGTGGGGTGGGGGTGAGGGGGGGGGGGGCTCGCACTTTTTGTCGGGGGGGGGGGGGCTCGCACTTTTTGTCGGGGGGGGGGGGGTTCAGGTAAGTTATGTGGGTCAAGGTCACCCACAACACTTGTACTCTAAGTGTTGGCTATACCCCCACCACAACTGGGTCCCTAGGCTGCACAACACCGCTTCGCCAGTATGTCTCCGGCTTCCATGCGGTGCGTCTCGCTGTTCTCTAGCTCTCTATATGTAAGTAATTTTACAAGTTCTGAATGTAGGTCACTACACTTTAACTCTGGGACGATATCGACTTGTAGTATTTCAGTGTTTTGACTCAAGGTCATCACACTTTAACTCTAGCACATCGGTTATCGTACCAGAGGTGCTCAATAACCTAACTTGTAATGTTTAGGGTGGCGTTTTCACGCCACGTGGTATCGCCATGAGTGTCCAGTCCAAGTTTTAAGTTAAATTAATTTTACTGTAATCTTTTCCATTTCCGCTTCGTTTTGCCAAAGTATAAGGTGTCGCTTAATAAAGTGGTATTTCTCTAAAGTTATAGGAGATTGCAAGGATACAATTAGTTTATTTAGGAGACTCTTCATCTTGGAGTTTAACACAATTTCCACTTTGACTTTGCTTCCTCGGCTCTCACAGCCTAAGCTGTACAGAAATGTTTCTTCTAGTGCCAACTCGGGCCAAGAGAACAGTGTGTTGACTGTAGGACAGCTCATGGTGAAGTGATGCGATACTCCAGCGTACTACCTCACCTTCCCCCACCACTGTGACCTTCCCCCACTCCTGCTGTTTCCCCCACCTCTTTTCCCTTGACTCATGCGCTACAAGCAGTCTCTCAGTATTGTGCAGACTTTTGTTAGGTGAAGCCATGTCGCAGGACACTTTAGGTAAGAAACTTAGCCGTGTTAAGACTTTATTAGTTGCTCACTGTCCACCACTCAAAGTTAAGAGAGTTTCAACTTTAGCTAAGTGGCGCAAACTGTTGCGCGGACACCCTAAGTTTTATACAAAACAGACTAATGTCAGTTTTACTGATGAGGATTTGTTTAAAATATTGGATGAAATGACTTTTCCTTGCAAAATTCAGTTAGTTACTCCCATTCCTGACAGTTTAGAGTCTTAGTCTCTCAAGCCGATATACCTAGCATCCACAGAGCCTGACAGTCAGTCACTCGGTGGCTGTCGTGGGGTGCGCATCGGTGTCGGCGCTCCGTTGTTAGGTTTTCAAGGTCACAGTAATATCAAATTGTTGGTGTTGTGCTGGTTCAAGGTCACCTGAGGGATAACCGATTGCCCATTTAGGCAGGGTCATGTCAGAAACTCGAGTTTAACTTGGCACTTTTGCCGTTTCTCGTCGAAAATTCGCTCCAAGTGGTCAAGGTCACGGGGACTCTGACTGAAACTCGGAGCGTAGTGCGAGAAACGGCAAAAGTGCCAAAAAATTTTAAGTTTCGGCGTGACCTTGACCTCAGTGGCGTCGGTGACGTCATTTTGATGACGTAAGGGGTGATGACGTCATCAGCACGTCATTTCTGTGACGTCATGGGTGTGACGTCATAGAAATGACGTCATTAGTGATGACGTCATCGATGACGCAATCGATGACGTCATCGATGACGTCATCGGTGAGGTCATTGACCTCGATGACGTCATCCCTCAGGTGACCTTGAACTGAGCCAGCACCAACAATTTGACACTACTCTAACAAAAAATTAAAAATTAAAAAAAAATAAAAATATGCGCTGCCTATGGCACAACACGCATGTCCCACCCATATTTAATGAAGTTCAACAGAACTTCTATAATTTAAATTTAAATTTAATCTACCCTCCTAACAGCTAGCTGTGAAATGTTATTAGTACACACACACATACAATAATTATACCAAAACTCAACATCAAAAACACATTTTCCAAACATCGACAATACCATAACACCTTAATGCTAACATCGCAATGCGCAAATTAAAGCTTAAAATTAGCACAACTTAAAACTAAAAATAACATTTTGCACACACACTCACACACAACAAGTATTAATATTAAAACCCTAACAGCAAGAGTAACTCAAATATATATCGGCCGCTTATATATTTGAGGTACCCTCTGAGTTCGGAACAACCATCGCGTCCGACGAATTGTTCCGAACTAACTCAGCGATAGTCGCCAAAAAGGTTCTCGGCTCACAAAGTAGTGGGGAGCCATAGGGGTTTAAGGGGGATAGAACGTCCAACGTCAGTGGAAATTTCCAATGATCTATTCGTCACATGTAGGTCGCCGCTAATGCAGGTGGAGCGTTGTACCTTGCAATTAACGTTAGGCAACACCTGGTTTAATCCGCTGTTGAGCTTCACTGAGGCTTTCCCCATCGCGTAACACCATAATTGTTGTCTGTTATTATCTGAGTAATGGCAGAAAATTATCTGTCCTCTTTTGCCGCTTAACTATAGTTATTAAACTATTGGCAACATCAAAGCTAAATTGGTGTTACATAAATGTAACCACTATCAACCTAATTTATCTTGATGAGTGAAAGTGACGGGGGGGGGAGGGGGGGGGGTCAATACTTTTTTCTTAGGGGGGGGGGGGGGTTAATTTCAACATAATTACTATCTGTGCTTATATAAGCCGCAACGCGGTCGCGCGTCTGCCATTCACTCCCCAGGTACCACAGCTGAAACAACTAATCTGTAAGTCTCTACCACCTAGTAATGTTACATTATGCTTTGTTTTAACTTACACATGTTAAGCTTGCTATTTTTTTATGTGGTTTATTTTTTTAACTATTTCTTAACATTTAAAAATACACTTTTATTTTATATATAATATATCAAATAATCTCGCGTTACTATTTTTATTTTAGTTTATACTTATTATACAAGTTAACCACTACAGAATAATTAACTAACTTCTGCTGCTAGACTAAACTACTTGGACTATAAACAGTTAACACCCATATATTAATATATAATTATTACACTGCAAGTTTTACCTGTACAAATGCTAGATATAACTGCGATTAATCGTCTACAACACAGTTCTTAAACCCTTATAAAATAATTAACTAACTTCTACCACTAGCGGTAATTTTTAAAAATTTTACAAAAATTTATTAACAATTTCTTTCCCCCTACTAGAACCTTTCGCGACGCTGCCGCCCCAACAAAGAACTGAAATCTTCAAAGTTCTTCCCTTTTATCTCATTCTCTTAGGGGAGGGGGTTGAGGGTTCACACTACCCTATATAAGCGGCATCGGTACCTCGCGCATGCGCCATTATAATGGCGATAGGGCGACAGTAAACATCTATCCGTAAGTCCCTAAGACTATCAAACATTTTTTTAACTTACTCTTCTTACTCTAACATATGTTTGCGCTTATTATGTTAATTAGTCTCTATATATTCAGACACACTTGTGGGCACCGGTCATATACTCGCTGAATTTTAGAGAGTACACATCTCCCCTTTAAATATTATTATGGCTTCGCACACTTTACATTTAAAACTTTTACGCACTAAACATATTTTACAGAAACAATCTAACTCCACAGTTTCAAAACCGCGTACTACATTGGGTAAGCTTAAAAAATACTTCAGTTTTCACCCGTTGTACTTTGTAAAATCTAACCTTTCCAATACTTCTTCTACTGATTCTATTTTACACTCTGTCTTAACTGAAATGCTGAAATATCAAAATTTCAATCTTGTTACACCTATTGACGATCCTATCCAATTATTCTTATTCACTATATTACCAGGTTTATATGATTATTCTTCCTCAGACACATGTCTTGTTCTGCTCTATCAACTTGCACTGTAACCACCTAGGACCTCTCCTTTTTTCTCAACTATGGACACGCAGTGAGATTCACCCATACAGAGTAATAAAATAACTATTACTGCTACAAATAATGACAAACCAATTCTCCAATCACTAATGAGTTTTTATTAAATAAATAGATTTAAAAAAAACCCCTCCGGATGACCTTGACCCACTTCCAAAACCCACCCATCACTGTCAAAAAAACCCCAGCCGCTACTACCCCTACAACACTTACAACCGCCTGACCTTGACCTGGGCCAACTGTAGCCATTCCCCACTACTGGGGTATTCACTATTAGTCCCAAACAAATCTCTTATTCAAGATGGTCAATTCATCATAGTTTTCGTGATTCAGTGCAGTACAATGTCACCTTGGGTAAAGACATATAAATGTTGGCTGACGGAGTGTGGTTGCTTTAATTACGAAGCCTTTGGTCGGCAAATCACGACCGGTTCAGTTGTGAATCCCTATAAGCCTCAGGGAGAGGAGGCCGGGCTCGTTAAATGATACTATAATTGTAACTGGGGTCAGCGATACTTCCGGCAACAAGAGGGCATCTGTAACTCAAGGCGAACCTACAGTAACTTGCAAACTTTACGTTCAAAATTCAATTTACTTTCCGATCATTTACGTAACATTCAGAAATAATAATAAGCTATGCTCTTACATTGCAATTACAAATTTTAACCCTATGTTGACATATACTAAGTATTATTTTCTTTACTGTTTTAAATGTTTTGTTTTGATGGTAATGAAGTTTATAAAAAATATATATAAGATTAATCCAGGGCAAAAAGTTACTGGATTTCATCAGTAGTATTTTTTGTCAGTTTGAACATTAAAATAAAACTAGTTAACTCGGAACTAGAGTTCAGATGCTTGTAAAATCGGTTAGTTTTAGCTACAATTAAACCCTAATGGGATTTTACCACACCATATGAGTTATACCCAAATATATGAGAAAATGGGACGGTTATACGAACACGCAGAAAGCCATTTGTGGCATTGTTTGGATCACATACTAGTGTGAATTATCGGTTTTATAATGGGGCTCGTATGTTCGGGAACAACGCGATGGCGGGGTTGGATCATCGAAAACTCCCAAAGTGTGGGCGATAAATAATCGGCGGGTGGTTGCTAGAGGGACGGGGTGTTGGCGCGGGCCCAGCGACACCCCCGCCAATTAACATGGTAAAATACACGCCCTCCATGCACCTGGCCGGGCCCGCATATCAGGGGCTCCAGCATGGGGCGGCGCGGAGAGGCGTCAGGGGGATACGTTAGATGATCAACCAAGTCAAACAATATAAATAAGTTAAATGAATTTCACCAAATCAGAAGGTTTTCCTTACAACCATTGTGTATAGAGAATAATTAGATAACAATATTGAAAGAAATGATTATATAGTACAAAATAAAATTAGATGTTCAAACTGTATTACATTTCAGAATAAGTTCTGGAACTAATAATGGACGCAAAAAGTTTTTATCTAAATATCTGTAAATACTTCAGATGGTAATAATTAAAAGAAAAAAATTTAGGAGTTTTACAAAGAAAATGAACACGATTACGTAAGGGTTTAATGGAGTTTGTTTAAACGTATTTAATAATTTGAAGATTTTTTATCGTTATTTTTTGGACCCCATATACAAAGCGAATGATACAGAACTTTTCAAATTTCATAATGGATACACATTGTACAAGTAATTCATATTGAAAGTTTAAACAACAAATATTTATGAAAATATTTCTGACACTAAAAGAAGAAAACGGTTCGAACACGAGTATACCCCTGTATATATGTTGTAAGTTTAATTTATAATATTTAAATTCAATTTCTTAGCAAGGTATCTCAATTGATAATTAAATATTTCAATTTCAATTTGATAATTTTTAAATTTTCCTCTATTTCCAAAAAATGGCGTTCTTTTGTATCACAGAAAAACACTTTTTATAGACTAAAAATTTAGAAAATGGTTTTGCATATACTTTTTAATAGATAGTAACATTGGGGTCCTCTTCTGTACTTAGCAGAATTATGTAGAACTAGATGCCCAGCCATGATGATAAATCCTCGAAGATTGAAGTTGTCTAATAAAATCACAGCACCTTCGCATATAAGATAAAATATGGAGAAGTTATTTCACGGAGGTTACATTTTCATGCGTATCCATTCCCAACAAATCATAAAAGCGATATTAAAACTTTTTCCATTCCACAGCAGAGGTAAATGGCTTTATTTGTTTGGGGTTTGAACTATTTTGAAAATAATAAACACTTAAAAATATTATTATAAGAAAATTACGTTTAAGGAAATTAACTTGGTAATTATGGGTTTGAAATATATGTTTATACGTTGAAATACAAATTAATATGTTTATCATTTATCTCATAGCCATTATTATTGAAAATGTGTAGAAAAAATGTTTTTGTCAATGTTTGTTTCATTGAAGTTATCTCTATGTATTTTTTAGCCACTGTTAACTAAATTGACAGAGCCTAAACTAGTTAATTTGATAGTACTATGAGTTTCACCGTTTAAAACTAATGATGAACATTTTTTTACTTTCGGATTTATTTAAAAATTGATCTTCTTTAAAACAAAATTGGACTCGAATAAAATAGTTTTTATTTCATAAATTAAAAAAATTCAATAATATAACACATTTTTATCAATTATTTTAAAACACGACACTCCCTAAGTGTCTATGCTAAAATACAGCATATTTTAAATTCAACAGTTTTAAATATAGACTCTGTTTTTACTGTTTACTCATTTCCTCTTCCAATAAAAACATTTACCAGCTTGACGTGCTTAAAGCATTGTTAAAGTAAAGTTATATAATATAATACTAAGTTCTTAAGTATCGACTATTAAAACAAGGTTTTAATATAGTATTTATTTAATGTTATTACCTATTTATTAAAAATATCTTTGGTCTAAAGCTCAAGACTTGAATGTAGTATGTGACTTAAAGATAACTTGTACATACTATTTCAAGTGTTTATACCGGGTAAGCGAAAAATCCTGACTGTTCAGCTGTTATAATGTTTACATACTTCAATGTTGCAGTCCGTTATGGTTTGGATAATGCCATTTTGAGGTTTAGTTGCCATGGATCATTCTTGGCAAGTGTTATCGTGCTTTTGGGGGTAAACATAAAAAAAGACTCAACGATTGTCAACACATGTTCCTTGCCCACTTTAACATCGGTCATTGTCGAAAAATGGTTTAAAGTAGGTAAATATTTTCCAGAGTACCGCTTCTGCTTTTAATCCGATATAGCTGAACTTTAGTGTTACCAAAGAAACGAGGTTTGATGTTATTCCTCAATCAATGTTACGAAAAGAACTTTGTAGAAAAATGGAAAGCCTGTGTATATATGAATAGACATCATTAAAAACAATACCCATAATAAATCAAATTGTAATATCGTGTATTTTTTTGTAATTCGCAATATTAAACTATGTTTGTTTCTTGAAAAAAAAAACTATTTTAAAAACTGCCATATTTTTTGCTCGCCCGTTATAGTTTTGACATAGTTTATGTATTTTAAAATATGTAACCTGCATTAACAATTTTTATCTGTATGGTTAACAGCACCACGGCCGATTGTTTTCCCCGACCCGCCGGTGTCAGCATCGTTGACGCGATCCAATTGGTGGAGTGGCCAATCAGATTCCGCTCCGTGTGTAGTGCTTTCAAAACCTGCAGTGGTGACCAAGGATGGCTAAGTGTCAGAAATGCCTATATAAACTATGCGATTAAATATGCTCATAAACTATGCATTCAATGAGGTGGGAAATTGCATTATGAGAATGTCAAGACCAGAAATTGAGACTTTTTGCAGAATCGATATTTAGAAGAAATAGCATATTGAAAGTATACAATTGCAGTGAATTTCCCTGAAATCATTATGTAGCACTTGCTGTAAGACCTAAGCCACAGGAATCCTGTTAGTTTTCAGGTAACTAGAAGCGAAAAATACAATTTGTTTAAATTCATTTTTCTATGGATCCGTGAACACGAACATACGATAAAAATATGTAAGGATTTAAGGCACCACGTACTTGATTGAATCCTCAAACCCGGATGATGAGACTATGGAAGTTGATTTACGGGGCTTAAAAAAGTTAAAAGATTAAAATTGATCAATGTTTGATTTTAAGTTTTTTATTAAACCACTTTGAAATTACTATTTAAAAAGGTAAACAAACAATAGAGTATTTTATTTCCTTAACTAAGCTGGTTGGAGAAAATCTTGGTACGTTTTTCCTCCTTATTGTCATGGAGAATAAACAAATTCCTTATAAGTTTATATAGTTACATAAGTTGATCAAATTTGGTATATTGTTTCACTAGGTAATTTTAACTTACATTATTTGTTTACTCCCGTATACTAGAAAACCTTTACATACCCACCACTCTTGTATTTTGGGGGAAATGAATAATATGTCAGAACTTCAAACAACCTAGTATGTTCGGTATAAGATAACAGATATATATTTGTACACATATTTAATCGGTGAGCACAAAACATATCATACAGTATTTGATTAGAACATATACCCATGGAACCAAAAATCCACCTATCCTGCATGATGTAGTCCTAATTTGGTGACATTCACGAAATCACGTTTTCCGTTTAAAGTCTCTAAGTACGCAGGTCTGCTGCGATTGGAGAAATAACAGGTGATAATTATTACAGTTTGATGGAAAGTGAAAGAAGAAAATTATTGATTTGTATTTCGAATGGTCTTCTAATGCCTAGAAGCTAAAAGCGTTTAAAAAAATGTTATAATAGAGATGAGTCCTTCGTAAAGCTTTTATAAAAATGCCTATATGAAAAACTAATAACATTAAATTAGTAAGATTAACTATTTTACTGCTATGAATAATATTACAACAAAGTATTCGTAAAACCGGTTCCAAAAGTTGACTTTTGCGATGTAACATACAATACCACAATAAATGCCACAATTACAAACGCCATTACAAATAACTATTTAATAGTGTAAATTTTACACGAAAACGAAACTCAGAATAAAATTTTCAACTTCACCATTTTTAATCAAAAGATTTAATCTTAAAATACAAAATTCAACCATACTCATCTCTGAATAAAAAGAAATAAAGTTATCGGAAGGGTTCTGAAGGAGGGAGTTGTTTCAAGGAGGGTTCAAGAGGGCGAGAAAGCAAACAATACTATGTTTTTGTTCACCTTCCCCGACACAGCAAACATTTTGGGCTAAGAGGGGCCGATAACATGCGATCCATACACGTCCTATTGTGCTCCTGCAAATGGACTCTTGTATCCATGTATTGAATAAAAACTTAGATTTTTAAGGGAACAATATCATCTTTACACAATTACTTACAAATTAAATAGTTCAGGGAGTAAACTCAATAAAATAAATATATAGATTATTTTAACCTATGCAAAACTTTTTCATAACATTCTTCCCTTAAAACTTAATTGATTTGTATTTATTATAGTTTTTAAGAAAGTGTTTTACTGTTAAAATATAGTCTACATAATAATACAATAGTTTTAAATGTAATGTAGGCTTTTCTAAAACTAAGACTTGTTTTCTAAGCACTACATTGTAAAGGTACCCTACATGATTGCAATATTCTACTAACAGCACCTGGAGCATGAGGATTGAGACCTACAGTGGTGGGTAATTAACGGTTAAATCTGGCGCAAGCCTCCATAAATTTACCCGCTGGTAAGAACGCTTCCATTTCAGCAGCAATGCGTATTTTGCTCACCTTGCAATAAGGTTGTGTGTAGTTTTAACAGCGTTAATTAAAATCTACTAACAGTTAAAAGAATAAATAAATTTACTTTAACTCAACATCATAATTTATAAACATGTTGCATTATGATCGAAACATGATCAAACGCCAAGTTACGCATTTACCGCAGTGAATATAATTAATTATGATTAGTTTTAATAGTAACATTAAATTTAAATTAATTGAATTACATTAATATTTAAATTAAATTGAAATTGGTATGTGCTTAAAATTAAAGCTATTATTGTAAAATACAAAACGAACGGTTTCATTGTGGAAATATCTTTAAATTTAATTATCTTTTTTCTCTCTCTTCCACATGAGATTCTATAAAAACTTTAGCAAATAATTGTTTAAAACATGTCAATGAGCCTGAGAAGCTAAATTCACACAATTTAATATCAATGATATCGTTGCCATCCCCCAATATAAGATTAACCAACGGCAATCGCCTAAAATAAAATAATAAAATATCACAAAATGGTCTAAGAATATATATTTTAATTAAGTGTTATGAATGATTACATATTTTTGTAGGCAATAAAGGTTCATTCGAAATCATAAATCGTTGCTGTCGTCTAAAATAAGTTTTCTCAACCTACCGCCTCCCATATGTCACCAATAAAGAACACGTGGACCCAACGTGTTATCCATCAGCTTCGACCCCTCGACCCCTTCTCTGACTTACTGGACAGTTTATTAGTAATGATCGCGGAAACGAATCCGTATCCTCCTGTCAACTCCTCCTGGTGTCCCTTAATAAACGGCTTCCAAATCTCATAAAAGGGGCGGAACATATGTTTTAATCCCGTGATGAAAACCGCCCGGAACCTAGGGGGTGGTTATACTGCGAGCCAGTATGGCGCTCGTGCCACGGACCGAGGCGAATCAGGACCACCCTTAGTTGTGCTTTTAAAATTAAATCAAAATCAATTATTACATTGTTATACTAGCGTCAGATTGACCTATAGCACAGTTAATTGTATTCTATATCACTCTAATCCCAAATTAGTATAGTAGAAAACCATTAGTATAAAACAAAACATTGTTATTTTAAAGTAAAGTGATATCAAATAACTGGCTGGGTAGCTCAGTGGTTATAATTCTCGCCTTTGAATCCAAAGGTTGACGGTTCGATCCTGAGAAAAGTTAATAGCTTTTTAAATGTTCGATTCCGGACCCAGTTGCCATTTGTCATTGGGCTATTAATTAATGAAGATTTCTAACAACTGGTATATGTTAGATAGTAACAAAACTGGAGTTTGGACCGTTCCCCGTCAAAACGTTAAAATGCTACTGGCGTAGAAAGACACAGGGCAAAAAGTAAAAAAGTAAAAATTTATGTTAAATATGACAACCATGAAAAAATACTTAAATGGCTACTTTGCGATTTCGACTTATGAGGAACGAGCCCCGCTTCAAATGTGAATCACAAAGTTTTTTGAATAACAACTGCCACCTGCCGCTCGCCGCTCGCTTCACTTGTTGGAGCTCAGCCTAATGTTTCGATTTATGTCCCAACTGAGGCGTTTTATAATCCTAAGCCTCTTATCGAACCTGAAAATTATAGTCTAAAACAGGTATATAAATATGTAAGGTAGCTTAGCAGATGTCGGCTTCCGCAATTCTATTTGGTTCCTTAATAATATCACTAAAGTCGCAATTGTGTGTTTTCTTAAAAATAAGTATAAATGTGAATTCAATTGATTTTATACACAAATAAATATAATTAAAGTACGTTGTAATCTATGATCGATAGTATCATTTGGCTGTTTAATACCTATAACCACGACATGACGAAAACACCAGCAAACTTTTTTACTGGATGGCGCCAACTGGTATAAAAACCTTTTTTGTCAAACACCAAAAATATAAAACAAAAATTTTATGTTACATATAATTTATGCCTAGGAGCAAAATAACTGTGTCATAAATTGGTTTCAAGACAATGAATAACACTTGCTGAAGCATTTAGTTAAAACATATCTAACATTTATTTAGTTTACATTGCAACACAATCAACCGTTGTTGCTAATTTAATTAAAAACCAATATGGGTCAATTGCGCCTAGCTTTATTCACATTATGACGTTTTCAGCCATTTTATTATCATCAAAATACAGAGCAAATATCGTATGTTTTATGTAGGAAACGCATAGAGAGGATCCGAAAAAATCCCTGCAAATATCGAAGTCTAAGACTGAGTTTTTTTCTATCAAATGGTTACTAATTTACCTGTGTGAAATATGGAAATTTCATTGATAAAAATTACGAAAAACCTTTATTTTTAAGGTAGTAGTGGTTTTAAAAAAATTCATTTATATTAAACATGAATTGATTTTTCAATCTCTTCACTGGCAATAATAGAGTAAGCTAAATCAAATTCTAAACGTAATAGTTTATTGGTGAACACAGAGTGATTTGAAATTCACCGACCGTTTTAATAAATCAATGAAACAAAAACTAGAAATTACCAATAAAATATTTTTGAAATTATTTTTGTATTTTACTATTACAAACCTATGAACATAATTCAAATGTCAACGCAACAATCAGTATTTAGTCCAATTTCGTAACTTTATAGGGCATTATCCAGGGCTCTTTTAATAAATTAATGTCGTAGTGTAATACAAGTGTTCAAACATCTATTGAGTTTGAAGTAATAAAGTATCTTAGGTTTTTAAAAAGTAAATGGTTTGAGGTCAGAGCTAAATTTAATTTAAAACTGAAGCCCTTTCGCCTCACCAAACTTTTTTAGAAAATTAAAATCAAACCTTCTAATGTATAGCCTAATGTAACTTTCAAATGAATGAGGTTGAATAAATATTTTGAAAACGCTGGATGTTATATTAAAATTAGTATAATTTATGATTTTTCAAATAAAAATATGTTTCAAAATAAAGATTTTATTTTTTTTGTAAATTTTCTATTTAAAAGTTATTAAAGCAATCAATTACTTTTCACTCATGATTTGAGTTTGTACAAAATTAACGTATCTAAAAAGTTTAAGCAAGATGTAGACGTAATTTTATAATGAATTTATTTAATTTTCTGTGATGTGTGGGTGTTTTGATATAATCACTAGTGGGTCAGACTCGTAAGTTACAATGGTCAGCCGATATCCCCAGTAATATAGAGAGCGCTCCAGGCAAGACGGTTAAGCTACCTGCATGTTATTTATGGTGACCACATTTGGCTAGATTGGGCTCTTTTTTCTTCTTTTAGGACCGACATTCGTTTATATCCGTTAAAACAAATAATAATTATTTGATTTATAGCTTAATTTGTGTGAATAACAGCACTTGTACGGTATTCATACCAATAGACATAAGAGATATGCCATTTTAAGAGACACCAAGAGACATTTTAATATGCTTAAGAAACGTTTGAATAATATTAATTTGATTATGTAAAACCTTAGGAGACTAGTTAATTATTGAATTTCAGAGTTACGGCAAAAGATGTT
Source organism: Neoaliturus tenellus (assembly GCA_030545055.2). NCBI lineage: Eukaryota > Metazoa > Arthropoda > Insecta > Hemiptera > Cicadellidae > Neoaliturus > Neoaliturus tenellus. The sequence goes on along the minus strand of CM061532.1, from coordinate 189,581,852 downwards.
TTTTAAAGTTTTTTTTATACATGATTCGTGGGTAAAACCATTTTAATTGTGATAGTTTAATGGAATTTCAGATCTTCGTTGGGGCACCTAAGAGTTTAGCTACGACCGTAAATTAATAACGAATAAAGTAAATTGGTGAGGGTTTTCGCGTACTTTTAATGTATATTTTCTATATAAAACCACTTTTCAAATAGTAAATCAAGTTAATTGTTGATAATGACTCAATTAATTGAAAATTGTTGAATTCTATAGAAAAAATTGTAAAAAACTTTACTTAATTTCACTAGTACGAAATTCATTACTATGTTTTATTTGACGATATATTGAACAGCTATGTTTCTTAAAAATTAATAATAAAAGTGCACGGACTAATCGAGATTTCTGGCATGCATACATAGAATGTAAAAAATAAAAATAAAATGTTTTCCAAACATTATAAACACTTTTGAATAAAAGACTTTAAAACAGTATAAACATTTCTAAATTACTTTAAAATATTATGGCTTGTATTCAAACTTCATCCTGTTAACTTTTCCATTAGGATCCCCCGGATTATAAGTACTGCAAATCCACGGCTGCAGACACCGAGGGCAATAACATTGCCGGAGTCAGCTGTGAATACCCTCAGTGAGGCCCTAGCCTGATAATCTTGGCCTGAAACTACTTTGATCAAGAATAATTGGTGGAGTTTATGTAAGTGTATACTCTTGATCTCAAAGGTATATGTCACATGATAAATTTTTAATTAAATGATTTCATCACAAGCTTAAGGAAATTATCATGCATGTGAATCTATTTGCATGTACTTATTATATTTTGTAATATATTTTTAATATGATTTTTTATTTTTTTATTTGAATTCATGTCAAACATTGGTAATGTTGAAGTAATTTGAGTAACAACAATGTCAATCTTTACTACAATAAAAAAAATAAATAAATAAAAACTGTGAGGTTTTAAAACGTGTTATTTTTAATACTCTGTAAATTAAATTAAAGTAAATTAAACCCACTTTGAGCACATTATTGTATCAAACATATTTCATTTTCTATTTGGTCAATCAATAATTATTATAATCAAAATCAAAATTGTGATAGTTTAGAGAATCAATTTACTCAACAATTTTACAATTTATATGTAATTTGTATACAGTATTTCCAAATAGAATATACAGCAAAAACTGTTTTAAAGTAGAAAGTATTCAAGAATAAAAAATGATAAAAAACACACACACATACTACGATTATTTGATATTAGATATTCGTGATGTTTTAAATTATTTATTTATTTTATGCAGGCTGTTTATTTATCATCGATCGAAAAAATACTATATTATATTTTCATGTAAACGGTAAGTAAACCGTCTTAGTGTTTACTTACTACAACTAGAAAACATTCGATCATATTATATAACTTTGGAAGAAGCAAGCGACATGGTCAACTAAATGCACAAAAATCTCTCTCTTTGCAATAATTTTACTAATTACGTCCCAACCCTATGTAAAATTAAGACATAATTACAGTACCGATTGAACTGTTTTATGTATTTTACTTATTTTCCTACGCTTTACTTTATATTTTATTCATATAAAAAGTGTTCTTTCAGCTTTATATTTAGCAAGTAATAAATATTATTATTCCACCGATGATAGGCGTGGGTAGTCCTGAGAGGGTAGTTACTGCAGGCATCTTGAGGTGAGGTGTGTTAATCACTGTTAAATTACTTACAAGTTCCGCTGAGACCCGGCCGCTGTTAGACACAGGCCTTGACTTTCTCTCTTCCCATTCAAAATATCAAAACGTCGTCCAGAACCATAGAAACGTGTAAAATCAATGAACAAGTATAGTAGGAATAATTATAGTTACTTAGATATAATTTTTACTTTGAAAAATATTTCACCTTACACAGAAAAAGGTTGTAAGGTGAATTCATAATTCATGAAAATCCTGCTCTAAGAATAACATCCTTGCGGTTGTTTAAAGTGCTTTGTGATAAAACATAAACAAAAGGTACTTAATCAAAATTTAAAAGTTATTAAAAATTTATTATTTTATAATGTGACACTAAAGCCATTTTAAAGGTTCACAGCAGGTATTACCTTATATAAATTATTTATTTTTCAATGCCGTTTTAATAGTAAAAATACAAAATAAATGTATGTAAATCGGTTTAAAAAATTAACATGAAATGCAATCAATCATAACATTTGGATATTTTCACATCGTTAATATGACTTAAAACATAAAAACAGTCAAATCTATTTTATTACTAAAGTTGGGGTTGCATTTATTAATTATTTACTAATAAATGGCGTCAATTACGTTTTACAAAATATCCTTTGTAATCTTCAAACCTTGTACATTGTTTTAAAATTCCTACCATTCTACAATTTACAAGACCAAGGTTTTACTTCGAGCCAGATATTTATATTAGCCAAAACTACAGTCCATGTAAGGTGTTCCCGATCGAGCGGTTTTAGGCACCTAGTGTCGTTTACCTGCGATGGGGCTTCGCCAACTTGTCACCTTCCGGCTTATAAGGTTTCAGCTCAAAATCGTGTACGTTTCGCGAGCTAAAGGTTTCGTAATTAATATCTTTAAACCAACAATGCGCTTCACTTGTTGTCAGTAGCCAATTGCTATTATTTATATAACCTATTGAAAGGGGGTTTTCTGCACATTAAGTGTTTTAGTAATTATAATGTATAAAAAAAAAATAATGTTTGATGATTTAGAACAACAACAAAAAATACAGGTATGTTTACAGCATGTTGTTGTTTATAACAATAATATTGATCCATTTTACTATTATTTACAAAGTATTGTCACTATCGGGATTTATTGAAACGTTGATAAATAATCTTCTCTGATATTCTGATGGATGAAAGAAAGAGGCTAATATTCTTATGCTATATGAATATTGAATTCTATAGGCAACGAACAAGAATTTCATTGCCTATAGGCCTATCACAAAACTTTACAGAATTCCATGTACTGAACTATTGGGTAATCAGTTTGAAACCATAAAATATAAAACTAAAGTTTTGTTGATGTTTTATTTTACTTAGGTTGCTTGGTGAGGAGTAGGGTAATAGCTGCTTACAGAGAAAAGTGTCTAAATGAAAGGTTTCATGTAGTATTTTACAGAAGAGAAATTCTATCGAAGAATGTTGTATTTTTCGAGTTGGTGTCTTGTAAAAGTGAGCACATAATAGGGATATGTTGGAGTCGGTCGGCAAATGGGACTTCCATCACTGTTTCGCTTATTTATGACAGCCCCATTAAATGCAATAGCGCCCAAGACAGACATTTGCTCCGTTCTCTTCGCAACTTTCAACTTAAATGATAAACTTGCTGTTGTTTTTCTTTGCCTACAGTTTTTACAGATTCGAGAACTCTGTTTAGCGATAACTCTCTCTAATAATACCGGAGGGCACGGTTACCTTTTGTGCTTGTGAAATGTTTTGCCCTTTACAAAATACTTCAAATAAGTTTAAGAATAATTAGGTAATTTACAATGAAGAGATAATGTTTTTTTTTCAGTCAAGAGATGGCGTTATTATTGTAGTAATATAACTGTCGGGTAGTATCGGACACTTAAGCTTTTTTTCGTTTTTCTAATTAGTGATAAAATAAATGATAATTTACTATGCAAAATATCAAAGTTTGAAATGTTATTTATCAACACATTTAATATAATAATTATTGTATGAATGAATGTATAACTTTTCCACACTTTTTCTAACCCTTACTTTTGGGCCCATTTGATTTTTGGAGGGTAGTATCGGACAGGTTTAACTACAACTGCTTGTAGCTAAAATAAAACCACTTGCAGCCTAAAAACACACTTTTATCGTTACAAATTGTTTCAACACTATGAAAAACTTAACTGTAAGTATAAAAAAATTGGTTTTCACTATCAGTTTTTTAGCTGAAACCTTAAGTCTAAATAAAGGAAATTGAGTCTCAAAAACACATAATTAAGATCACTGGCTTGAAACATTGTTGGTATTTCGATTTAAAGTCTTTTCTTCTTTGCTTCGAGCCCAACACAAATATCATACACTTATAGGCCTAATAGAGATGGCTGTCCTCAAGCTGAAAACAGTTTTCAGCAGGCCAACCCTTTCAATGTGAACATTGTATCCAGTTTTATTGAAATGTCTCATCACAATAATGCAATGTGTTTCAGACCTACTTCTTTTTTCAAACTGTAATTGCTTTTTTGTAATTTGTTTACATTTATGTCTTTTGCCTTTTTCAAAACTTTCTTATTTTCCTCCTTTGAAGGCCTTGGTCCATTATTTATATTTTTAAGTCTATCTTTGCGCTTTTTATTTTGTTAATTTTCTCTCTAATGATGTTCGAAAACCTAAAAATAAATAATGGGAATTAATTATTGATTATGTTAAGTTTTTTACAATTATTTCAACAATTTACAACCTATCTATTCTGTCCGATACTACCCTACGCGAGCTTGTCCGATACTACCCGACTGACATGGTCCGCCATTTTGACTACCACTTTCATAATAACCAAACTAAAATAACCATTCGCCTACAAAACAAAGTAAAGCCTCTTTTCTATCAAATAGTGGTGTTGAACCATAAAAGTATTGACTCAGTTTAGCACATTGATGTCTCAAACATACCTACGTGCACATAAATTGCCACAAAAACAAAAAGACATGTCACAGCGCAGACGATTATTGAGGTACGAAAAGCAAAATGGCGCTCACATAGTCTTTCTCCTTGGTGCTTCTGCTGATGTCCTAGTCAGTGCTGTCTCTAGCGGCAAAAGCTGGAAACAGCGTTTGTCCGATACTACCCGCTGTCCGATACTAGCCGACCTTCCCCTAGGCAACGAACAAGAATTTCATTGCCTATAGGCCTATCACAAAACTTTACAGAATTCCATGTACTGAACTATTGGGTAATCAGTTTGAAACCATAAAATATAAAACTAAAGTTTTGTTGATGTTTTATTTTACTTAGGTTGCTTGGTGAGGAGTAGGGTAATAGCTGCTTACAGAGAAAAGTGTCTAAATGAAAGGTTTCATGTAGTATTTTACAGAAGAGAAATTCTATCGAAGAATGTTGTATTTTTCGAGTTGGTGTCTTGTAAAAGTGAGCACATAATAGGGATATGTTGGAGTCGGTCGGCAAATGGGACTTCCATCACTGTTTCGCTTATTTATGACAGCCCCATTAAATGCAATAGCGCCCAAGACAGACATTTGCTCCGTTCTCTTCGCAACTTTCAACTTAAATGATAAACTTGCTGTTGTTTTTCTTTGCCTACAGTTTTTACAGATTCGAGAACTCTGTTTAGCGATAACTCTCTCTAATAATACCGGAGGGCACGGTTACCTTTTGTGCTTGTGAAATGTTTTGCCCTTTACAAAATACTTCAAATAAGTTTAAGAATAATTAGGTAATTTACAATGAAGAGATAATGTTTTTTTTCAGTCAAGAGATGGCGTTATTATTGTAGTAATATAACTGTAACGTATCTGTATAATAAAAAACTTTTTTTACCGGTTATGTAATTAACCGTGTCCAAATTTATTGAAACTAGCAATGCTTTTGGACTTAATGTTAATTTTCCGGTTTATGTAAAATACTTATTAGAGAGTCTACCCTAATTATTATGACACAATAATACTTTAACTCTCTCAAACCATAATAAAGGGGGAAAATTTGTTTTAGCCATATGCAATGTAAGAAATATTAAACTAATAATTTGACAGATAGTAAAATAGAGGGATAAAGATTTTAAAATACTAAAAGTGACAACTAAAAGTGAGCCTGTCAAACAATACTCACGAGATGTATTTTAAGGTTGCATTTAAAAATATTTTAAGTACCTTAAACATGGTTTGACTTTGACCTTGAGTGATTAGTGAATAATCGTTTCCATGGCATCCGAAGTGCTGGCAACTATGTGAACTGGATTACTGCCTGAACATTGATTTCAACAAAATAAATAATAAAAAATACACGCGGGAACTTTAAGCTTCAAAGCTTTTGAGTGTCATTACCCAATTTTGAGCACCGTAACTATTGGAGATTTCAGGGAATGTATGAGAAAGGTCAGGGGATGCCATAAAAAATCTTCAGAGAAAAATGGTCGAGCAAAATTATTTCATTTTCCCCGACTAATTTTACTACACTAACAGTTCTACGAAAAAATATTAAATAAACAGTGAATGCTAAAAAAATAAGTGAATCACCTGTAGTGGCAGTTAGGATATTCTAGTTTTTATATTTATAATCTTTGAAACTGTAAGCTGATTGGGGATTTTAATTTAACGCTCTACATCAGTGTTATAGATTACAAATCTGTTTCTTTTCCTAGTGCCATGTGAAGATGTGCGGAATGTCTGATATTAACAAATAATAGTTTCGATCTTGGCCGATACAATAATGAAATTTCTCCAATCTCGCACGGCCACAAGATGTAACAGTGCCTGGTGGTAATGACAGACTGCCGATATCTCTCATCGCAAACCAATTGTAGACAAGCGGTCTGCGGTCTCTGAGGTGTGGGCCTAACTGGACTAAGGCCTACCCTGTGATTGCGGCGTCTTCCGCTTGGCGGCGCTGATGCGGCCACAATCACTATCGAGCTGGCCGATTGCCAATTTACCGCTTTTCTCAATCTGTAGCTAAGAGTTGGTCGATGGAATCCAATACATGCAATTTTCCCTATATTGAATCGTGTTTGTATTATGCTATTTAATATAGAAAAGAGGTTAGCAAAACAAGTGAATATTTTTAATTCAAGATTTAAATCCGTGATTGGAAAGAATATAGAATGATTAATATACAACATACATCGCAAAGGAGGATTAAAATTTCATATCAATCAAAGATTTTGACGATTAAAATGTACAATGTTTAAGTAATCAAGTAGATTTTATGGAAATGATCATCAATTATTAATTCACACAAAATTAAATATACATTACTTAATTTTTAAGCTACGTTCTCATAATTTCTATTAAAAAAACTATTTATATTTTTAATGGCTTAATTTAATTGATAATTATTTGGAAATTGACAAATATTATTGTTACTACATTGTTTAAAAATAAGAACCTATCTAACATCTATACAAAATGGCGTTTAGTAAACTCATTAAAAATATCTTATCTTACCCTTGTAAAAAAGCTAAAACATGCCTCAGCATTCCCCTGTTTCGGACAGTGTTTTTTTGGATATTTATTGTGTTCCTGGACATATGTGGTCTTAGATTAAAGTTAGACCTAGGTCTCTCATACCTGATAGATCAGTAAAAATAAATGGTATTAGTAGAAACAAATCTTAAGGAAAATCGAGTTACTTGCAACGTCACTAAGAGTAATATTTTAACATTTTCAAACCTTAAGGTATTCCGAGACCTAATACAACTATTCAACTAAACGATTGTCAGGTTTAAAGAAATCGGTTGAAAAGTGGCCTCCGAAACAAGGCAATAATATATCATGTTTTGCCCAAAAGGCGTTAGTTAACATGGCCGACTGCGCTACTAGCACAAATATGAAGATAACTCTTAAGAACGGATTAAAGATAAGACTATACTAATCAAAATATTAGTATACATAGGCTACTGCCACACCACCCAATGACTGTATTACAAAATTTGCTTCATTCAATGTTTAAAGCATTTGGTTGATTACATTGTCTTCATTGATCTTAAGATAGACTACTTTAAGAATATATGTATGTTTGAAAAAAAAATGTAACGGTAATGAAATGGTAAAAGCCGTTTTAAAACAAAAAAGAAAGAAAGAAAAAATGCTACGGCCAGTAGTCTACGCTGGTTTGCTGTTTTTGCCAGACTTCATTTTCGGAAGGTTATAATTATCGAGTTATTAATCGAGCACCTGTTCGATGGGAAAAACATACCTTGCTATCGTTTTGCAGATGTTGGAAATTACAGTGATCGGTGGCCACGATTAAGACGTTCAATGAAGGCTGGTTTTATATTACTGAAAAAGATCTAAATAGGAATTGAAATAAAAATCATTTTAAATTTTTAAGTTGGTTACTTCCAATTATGTTAAGAATAATCCTAGTCATATGAATATCCTAAAACACTATCCTAGAGGACACCCGTTTTACTTGTCGATGCGTGCAAAATTAAGTGGTTTTCAGGGCTTAATTTTCAAATACGCATTTTTATATTTGTTCTTATTTTTTTATATGCAACTAACTGGCTGTATACCCGATCCCACCCAGGATCACTGTGTGGCGGGTGATCAAATGTTTTCATTTTAAACAAAATAAGAAAGTCGAATATTTGATTTATTATACTATGTAAAACTATTTTATGAGCCATAATTTTAAAACTTTTAAAATTTTTTAAACTAAATATTATATATGAGGTTAGGTTAAACCACTATCCTCTTCTCTAAAATAAATAATAAACAATAATCCGTGGACTGTGTACCAAAGTGCCAACATGTTAAACAAAGCAATGTATTAAATGTTCTGAACTTCAGTAGAATAAACCATAAACATCTTGATACTCTGACATGAAATAATCTTCTTAAAACTATAGTAATTAATCATTTCATCAAATAAACATTAGGTCCCAAACCATAAATTATAATTCTGGCTTACTGTACTGTACCCTACATGGGTTGACACCATACCAAAGGAAATGTTCCCTCAGCCTCAGAAAATCGTATTTTCTACGAGAGATTTCAGGCTTTAACGGTATCAACCCTATCAATGAAAATTCGTTTCACCTCTATTTTAAACAAACAGGTTTGCAACCTCGCAAAACAAAATAACTCAACTTGAATCACAAGTGTTACATATATGACAATTGTTTCATTTCCAAATTATTTTTCTTAACTAAATAAATGAAAAATCAGTACAACTGCTACGGAAATAATTTACTAAATAATTGCTGTGCTTACCAAAAGAGCTATTAAAAAACGCTATGGTTATTAACTCGGTCGTTTCACTTTGGAATTCATTATTTAAATTTAAAACGTATTCTATATATAAATCGAGTTTCTAAGCAAAAATCGTCCTCTTGTTTACATTAATATAGATAAAAAATATTTTCATAAACAGGGATTGTAAAACGTAATAACTCTATTATTCCCCATTATAAATATTATTCATTATATGTTATGCTTCACACGAAATCGTTTTCCATAGTCATTGAAATGATAACACAACAAACATACCTTATAGAATTATAATTAAATTCCAACACGAAACAATTATCTGTTCGTTGCATTCAATTAGTTGTTTGAACGGATTTAAATATACATTCACTTGTATCGTGAGCTAAATATTTCTACTGAATGTCTTTTAATATGGCGACAATGTGTTACAATAAATAAATCAGCTGTATGTAGGTCCGGCACGTCTCTTATTGCACAGGACACGGACACAGTGATATATCTATATAAATAAATCGCAATCCCTTTTTTGATGGGACTCCATAACTCGAGAACGGGTGCACCAAATTGAACGATTCTTTTTTTGTTGTGTTCCTTAATGCCTGGGGAAGGTTTGTGTGAAAGAAAATTTTTAATCCACCCAACCATTACTTAGTAATTTGACTTTAGAAATTGTAAAAAAATGCCTTTAAATTAACATTGGTGGAAAATGCTTTCATTAAACTGTGAGATACAAAAGAGATAATTTCCAATTACAAAGAAATTATCATGATTAAATATCAATCAAATACATTTAATGAAACATAACATACTTAGTATATGGCAAGAGGTTTTCTCCAAATGAGAAAAAGGATTTATTTTTATAATTCGTGAACCAAAAATTATTAATATTGTGGGACAACGTTCTCCTGTAGTCTTATCCCAAACCATTAACAATCTATTCGCTAGATGGCAGCACCTGATATTTGAAAATTTCCAATGCCATTTGGTTTGATCATATGTAAGAAATACTAATATTTGAATTAGTTAAAAAAACATGTGCTTATTTGTTTACATTTTGTTGTTTGTTGTGTAAAGTCATTTTTAACCACAATCACAAAAGAAAACTACCGTATTTGTTTGTTATAATGCCACCAATCAGACGTGCTAACTTAGGCAGCAGAACTCGGCATGATGTACATGCTAGAAATATACGAATAAGTCAACGTGAGGTGCAAAATGATATTCAAAGGAATCGCTGACATCAAGCTAGACCTAGAAATGTATTTAATCCTCATCGAGCCGCCTTCAATTATAACGTAGCAATTGCTTATAGTTTACTACAGATCGTAACTATTGGATCAATGAACGTTGTTTGTCCACATTGCAAAGCATTTAAGTTTAAAAATGAATCACCTGGATTGTGTTGCGTCAGTGGCCAAATCAAATTGACACCATTGGTACCACCACCAGAGCCACGTCAAAACACTCAAATTAAATAATAACATGCAAGTAGAGTTACAGAACGATCAATCTGGTGAAGTCTTATTTAAACAATTGCTAGAAATTTAAAATGGTAAAATACCTGTTGACCCATTGTCTGGATGCATTACTTTCCCTGCCAATTTTTGTAACTTTACAAAATCAACAATTGAACTTATCAAGATGGTGTTCCCAAACATAGTTGAAAACTACAAGAATCATGTTTGGTTAAGCGGACAGGTTATTTTAGCTGCAAAAAATGTTGATGACAAAGAAATTAATATTCAAAATAAGATACCCAGTGGATTGGTCACATACAAATCTGTTGATTCTGTTAATAACCCAGATGATTTGTTAATTGTCCAACAGAGTTTTTAAATTCACTTGAATTGCCGGGATTACCACCTCACAATCTTCAATTAAAAGTGGGGTCGGCAATCATCATGTAGAGGAACATAATGAAATAATGAAATAATAAATTTATTCCCTTTTTTAAAGCGTACAATAAAACACAATTTTCAAATTAGGAATATGAGTTGACCACTTTATCCAGTACCTGTGGTCAACTATTACAATTTAATAGTCAATTCAATTTGCACTTTTTTGAGTCCAGCAACACTTGACTCAGCACTCTCGCTCCGTGGCGCCTGTACTACAAACTATAGTTAAACTTAACGATGTAACAAAAGTTAATAATTAAAAACAAAATTCACAGTAATACAAAAATATAAAAGTGTGTGTAACAAAGTTTTAAATCAGGTACGCCTTTGTAATGGCACTCGGCTTACAGTAAAAAAATTAATGAACAATGTCATCGAAGCCACAATATTACAAGGGAATTCAGAGGCGAAGACGTGTTGATTCCACGGATCCCTATGATTCCAAACGACATGCCATTTGACTTTAAGCGGTTGCAATTTCCAGTACGACTTGCATTTGCAATGTCGATAAATAAATCACAAGGGCAGTCGTTGAGTGTTTGTGGCATCAATTTGGAAAATCCATGCTTTTTACATGGCCAACTCTATTTCGCCTGTCCCCGTGTCGAAAACCCATCAAACTTATTTATGCGCCAGAAAACAAGACTAATAATGTTGTATACAAAAAAGCATTACAATACACGAGTTTGTTTTTTTATATATTTATTGTTATTTATTCCATTTCACATTTAATATATTCACATTAACAGAACAACGTCTGTCGGGTCATCTAGTAGACTATAAAACGCATTGTCTTCCCCGCTATAATGGTACCAACCATGTTTTCGCTCATACTAGCTAGAGCTAGAGCTCATACATACTAGCTCATGTTGAATAGCGGATAGCAAGGTGTAAATTATATGCATCTTGGGCTATTAGACTGGCCAAAAGGACGACAGATTTAATAATTGAAAATTTAACTATGCATGTATCTTTTTACTGTATCAGGATGCATTTTAAATCCTATATAATTTTCTGCCTTATTCTTCTCGTCCTAATAACAGTTGTAGTTTTCAAATGCAGTAATTAGTTTTTTTAATGATGTATTAATAAAAAAATATTCTTACTAATAGGTTCAATGCTATAATTTTAACATTATTGAAATCAAACCAGTTTTATTAATTAGTGAATTTATCTTTTTATATACAAGTTTAAAGTAAAATGCATAAGTTTAATAAAAATTCTCCAAGTCTATTACAATAAAAAACCATATTTTACACATTGCAATAAAAATGCAAATCACAGTGTTCTTTTAATACTCTTAGGCTAGCAGGGTAGTTTTAACTGCAAACTAAACATCGTTAATGGATAAATTGACTATCTGGGAAAGTAAAAAAAGAAGAAAAACCCGGACCGCAAACACCAAATTTTCTGTGCATATACCCTTAGGAAATAAGACTTTACAAAATATAATCCGTTAATAGAGGGCTTAAAGTCTCGGTTGATGGAATTTTTTGAAACACACGCGGCAACTACATACTTTATTTATAACATGAAAATATCTTTAACAACACAATCATAATTATACTAATGTGAAAAGAATTCTAGATCAGAGATCTCAGGCTTTTTGTTGTACGAAAGATTATGACTTAATTAAAAGTATTTACACCTATATTCACTAATTAATTGCTAGTTTATCCTTGACTGCTCACTTCCCAGGGTTTGTAAGTGCAAATTACAACCTTAGTATTGTTGGAATAATCATGGCAAAAATCTACCTTCGCAAAAGGTTTAACGAGGTATTTATTTTCATCCGAAGATAATTGAACAAAAAGCGTTAAAGAGGGGTTTCTTTAGAAATAATATTGCCAATTTCTACTGATTTCACGCCCCCTAATGAAGTGCAGCTGAGATGAACTAGAGTTTTCTTCTAATAAAAACCTCAAGCACCTGATTTTCGCAGATTTTACAATAGATAAAGTATGATTTCTTACACTATAAAACACATTTATGGCATTTTAATCTTAACTTTTTGACGTGTTACATTAGTTTGGTGAATTTCGCAACAAAATGCATTAGAATTGTACACAAATATTAAACATATCTATCCATATTATCATATAAAATACACAAAACAAAAATTAAGATATCAATGAATTTAAATTAAATATTTTTATGAGAAACGAATTTTTAATAATGCCATAAAAAATATAAACAAAACAAACACTACAAATAATGTTTACTACATTTGATAAGTACAGTAGAGTGTATTGTTCTTCGTTTTAAAGTGCTTTAGTCAAAAACTGCTGAAAATGAAAAAAAAATATTTTAAATCATCTCCCTCGTTAAAAACTAAATATTAATGGAGTAACAATTATCTCTTAGTAATTTATTGTGGAGGGCACTTTTCGTGATTAAAGGAAAATTATGGTGGAAGATAATAAAAGTACAGTCTTTTTCACATTGAATCCATCAATTAGTGATACGTTAGTGAAAGTTTAAGAGTTCGTCAGTGCCATGGAAGAAATCCCTTTTTAAAGCCCCTCATCAAAAACAATTTTTTATCCTTAGTGATTTATTTCTATAGGTTTTTTTTGTTTTCTGTCACTCAAATCTTGACTGTTACATGAAACAATATCTAGCTTGTAGATTTTTGGTCTCAGTTTGCCAGAGATTATAGATGTGTTCTTGGAACGTATGACAAAATGGCAAAAGGCTTTATTACTTACAGTAATGTTAGAGCGGAGGGTGGAACCCATGACATCGCTGCCATAGTAAAAAGTCCGCTACGCCACTGACTCACTAAAAGTTATTTTATAATTTGCATACAAGTTTATAATATCCTAATAAATTTTAATTTTACAAATAATTAAAATGCATAATACATTTTGGCACGTTTAAAAGGTTAGAGTTTAATAAATAAATAAATATTTCTAAGAAATAAGATAAACATTTCAAACTATCGATTTGTATGATTTTGTATATATATATTTTTAGGAATATGCTTATAGGCGCAACTACGTGGAAAACCACCAATGTCTATAAGAAGACTAAAAAATACTAGGTCTGAGACACAAAAACATGCCCGCCAGAAGGCCTAGGTGCAGAAGTCATAAAGAACGCCTAGAACCAGTCGGTGCGCATCTTCATTCTTCTACCTCTAAACATGTCCTCCCGGCCTCTGACATACGTCCATATAAAGTTTCAACGCAGCTTCCTCCGGAGCCAATTAAAGCCTACCGGTACGTCAAAGGTTTTATGTCCGACGTTGCCCGGGATTATATGACGTTTTGAACGTGAAGTATATCTTACTCCCCTGTTTTATAGTGCGGGAATATTTCATGCTACTTAAAGGTACATTAAGTATTTTTGCTCTTAAAGCTAGGTTACTGAACTTGAACCGATCATTAGAGTGAATTTATTAATAGAGCATTATAAAAAGTGCTATATAAGTGCTGAATAAAAACACTCATATAAGTTTATTGTTCGAAATAGTACCTTAGTTGCCTTCAATTTTTCAAACTTACACAACTATACACAGAATTGACACATACAAAATATTAGAATTCCTCCCAAATTCTTATTTAAACTACAATAAAAAGTAAAAAATGCAGTAGATTGAGATTAAATTATTTTTTATTCTTAAATAAACACAATCATCATTTATGTTAAATATTAAAGATGAAGTTAAATATTAATGTAATAAAAATATTTAGTGTATGAGTGAAAGTAAAATATACTGGTAACTTTAAAAAAAGTATCTTCAAAATAAAATAGAAAAAATTGTTTCATTTTTTCAAGCACTCTAGGAAATTACGTAGTAAAATAATACATTTTTCTTGTTTTATGTAGATACAGGCCTACATATTCATTTATTTTACAAATTAATATAAGAACAAGAAAAAAGAATAATTTTTTGCCTTTGCCAATGTCATGTATTAACATTTTGTTTCACCGAAATAAAACTGAAATATAAAGGAATTTTATTATCTAGTACAAAAAATCATATATTTAATTCAATTAAAAAATTTGTTACCATGTTAAAATAAAATAAACTTATTTTATTTTAATATTAAGCATATAAAAGGCTTGTGTTTTCTTAAGTATAAGTTTTAACTTATTTGAGGAACTTCTAAATCAATAACATTTTATAAACACCTAATAATATGGTTAAAGGTTTTACTTATAGGTAGGTCCTTTAAAATTTTCATTGCTGTTGGACTTATATAAATTAGTTAGTTTCATTTTTGTTTATACAATATAACAAAATTAAATTATTCAATAAACAATATTCAAATCACCATAAAACCTCAAGTGTAAAATTAGATTGAATCACATAACAGTTTTACAGCAAACAAAATAACCAATCCTTTAAAGGACTTATGACCTTCCGTTGGGCGACCGGGCCATCTCGCTTCGTATACTGGTGCTCAAAGCCCTAAAAGTGATGATAAAATTCCCAAATCAGTCTTCCCGCAGTTTAATATACAATATAGCTCGTAGTTTATGAGGCAACGTGGGGCTTTATGAGAAGCATCATCAGAATATAGCGTATAATTCAATAGGGAACGAGACATGTGATCTTTGTCTTACGGTTAAACTGGTTTAAATCTCATCCTGGTGTCGGAGCCCGCTGATATCCTAGTATGCGGTCCCGCTCCCGGACGTTTTAAAATTTGGAACACCCACGATAAGCGGTGCCCATGTCTGGCCGTGAGTTAAGTCCTTACATAAACTTTATTCCACTTAATTGTGCTCTTGTTCAGTCTTTCATTCAATATTTCTACTAAGCTAGATTCACAAAGTTCGGGAACAGTATCTAATTTTGAATCTTTCAAAATTAGGACTGTTATTCCGCTAACTTTAGGGAACAAAGTTTGGAAAAGGTGTGGGTTACGTGGGTATGGCTCGGAAAACAAGTCCTACACAACGTCTTTAAAAAAGGACTAACACCTTCTTATAAAAAAAGTAAAACAAAACTAATGAATATTATTTTATTCGTTATTTAATTTTTTTCATTATAAATGGTATGAGTTTTAAATAAACATAAATGCAAAGAGCCAGAACCAATGATTTCAGTTTTTATTCTTTTATTTTTTTTCCTTTAAGTAGGGCCTACTCACGATATAAGACAATTCTTGAAATAAGTAAAACGCAAGAATTGAATGAATTTCGTTTTTTATACCTACAAAATTTTTTATCACACTTTATATTTATCGGGAATTGATCAGGTATCAGTGTCCATATCCATTAATTATACAGTATAAATATTTCCTTAAATAATTTGTTATATTAAATAATGGTTTGATAATTTTATTTATATAACTTACTTTCTAAAATATTATCAGCCAGCATAAATTGATTCTTGTTAATTGTCATTACCAATGATGATATAATTATAATGATATAATTAATGAACTTTTGCTAAAATTATTTTATAGCTAAGCAATACCAATAAAATTTTGACTGCTTTAAATTAAACCATGGCGGTATGAATTATCTGACGAGCTAGTTTTTTTCTAATCAGTTCAGTTTTTTGCTACTTCATAGTAATAGAATTTAGCTCTATAACTATAATTATTGCAATATCTGCATGATTGAAAATATTAAATTGACTATTTAACTTTGTGGTCAAAAAGTTTTTTTACAGTAAACTAAACACTCATATAAAACTGCATTGATTATTTAATTTATTGGATTTAAACACATAAAAATACTACTAATCCTTTAACAGATTTATTATAACGCAAAAAATTTTAGCGGCAAAATGTTAAAAAAAATTCTAGAAGGCAATGTTATTCGATAAATCTAGCAACTATCGACATAATAACCAATAACCAATCTATAGCTACCTATCTGCAATCTACAACTCCATAATCTAGAGCTATATAACGATTGAATCCATAACCAATAACTTTAAACTACTTCCACAAAGATACATGTGTCGTTGTGTCGTTACTCCTCGAAGTAGAATATAAAGTTGACGAGAATGTTTTGAATCACAATATCCCTATTATCAACAATCCTGTATTGTCGAAGAAGCAACCATGTTTTATACTTCGTTGAATTCTTCCAACAGTCCTCTTTATAGTAGGAGGAGACACACGCTGAGAATATGTTATATGACGATCGTTCTCTTTCCAAGCTTCCAAGCTTTATACACAGTCTACGACAACACATTCAAACATTCTTTACTATATACAACTAGCTATGAGTAGTGTAGATATAAATATGGTGTTCTTTACAATTTTCCTTTCATATTTTTGCAACATTCGTGACTCGTTTTATATGAAAGTACTTACTTTTTATTGATGTTCTTATGTGTATCGAAACACATAATTGAATTAAAAATAATATACAGGGTGTCCTGGTACTCTCTGGAACCCTTTTGTATATTCATTCAGTAGTTAGATTTGGTTACTTCTGGCTCAGGTCAGCTGCCCCGGAAGCCACGTGCCGGGGCACATAGCTTCCGGTCGTATATTAAATGAGGGGGAGGTATGCATAAATTAAAAGTTAGTTCAAAACTGAAATTCAACTTGACAATTGGGTTACAGAAAGTATGTCAAGGTCATCCCGAGTAAGTTTTAAAAAAGCCTATCCCGCTACCACAGGAAATAGTTCTGAGAGTTGAACTATCCGGTGATAGCGGGATAGGTAGATTTAAGTTTTGAACTTTATTCGTAAAAACAAATACAATCAATGTGCAAAAAGAAATACAATCAATGTGCAATACAGGTTGAATTTTTGTGATGAAACACGGAGTTGTAAAAGCAAACGCCGACGACGAGGATAAGGTAAAGGCAGAGTCCCCAGATGACGTATTTGACAAGTTTGAAGAAACGTAATATCTCGAGTTGGTTTTCCCGTTCCAATTCCAATCGTCTAATTTCCAATTTCAACTTTTCCTCTTTCATCTTTTCCTCCTCCATCCTTGAGTTGAAGGAAACTTCATCCATCATATCCATCATTAGTGTTGTTTTTTGGTGTTTGAAATTTTGAAACAAGTGATGTTGATAGTTCAAATGTTGGAGACGGAATGAGAAATAAAAGCGAGGAACGTTAGTTAAACGAATAAGTGGTGGGGGGAGGTTGAATTACAAAGAAGTGGTGGGGGAAGTTGAATCACAAAGAAGTGGTGGGGGAAGGAGGTTGCTCACCAGTTGCTTCCGTACTTGTTGTTGTCGTGTCTGATTGTAGAGGTGTAAGTGGAGTAAGATTAAGCAAACTATCTTCATCAGAAGTGTCAACCTTATCACAAATAGGACAGGCGTAAGTTATTTCCAGATTCATTTTAACAGTGTTGAATTTACTAACAATTTCGTGTAAAGTATTAAATATTTCTTGCAAATCTTCTTTAGAATTTACTTCGAAACTAGAATTCATTCGTGCCAACGGAGAGTTGTTCATCGTGCGAGAGTCGGTGATTGAATGAAGATCGGTGCTTAGGAAGGAGGCTTATTTGTCGGTGAGCATGAGCTTGTTATTAAATAAATAGCCAAGTTCCTCTTCTTCGTCTTTCAATTCAAATATTTTAGCTGAAGTAGTAGGCGTTGTTTCGTCTTCACTCGATGATGAAGAAAATTGAAATATCCTAGCTGAAGTAGTAGTCGTTGTTTCGTCTTCACTAGATGATGAAGAATCACGAGGACGTAAATAGTGAACATCAAGTCTGATCCATCTCATAGGATATCTATCCATGACAGAGAGCAAATTTTGAAATATTTCCTCCAATTCTTCTCTGTCAGTTATTATATGTTGAAACTTGACGAAAGGCGATCCCATGTTGTTAGTTAGAGTGTTGGAAGTGAAATAATACAAAGGCGGATTCAATAAGATACAAAACTTAAATTAATGGTGGGGGGAAGTCTAAAAACCAATGGTGGGGGAAATCTCAAGGTCATCCAATTGAAGTTTTAAAAAAGAGTGTAAAACTAAAATTACACATTCGATTGTTCTACAGGATCGGAATACCAATCTGACCTGTATTTACATCTTTTTATCATATGTGTACAAAAATCATCTTGATGAGACTTGGTGCGTTGACAATGAGCTAGATCGAGAGGATGAAATTTGAAACATCTTTGAGGACAGCATGTATGAAAATATCTTGATTTGTAAAATTTGAAAGTTCGCAATTCCGGCGGCGGTAGTTGTTTTGTTTTGCACTTGCAGTAACAAGATCCAAAAAATTCACATTTAGTGCAAGCTAACCCGTCCACCATCATTGGTCCTAAATCTGTACATTGTTGTTCACAACAGTAACGAGGTTCGTACTTGTACTTTTGTTCTTCCATGTTGACGCTGCTGAGTCCAGTGAAAGAATAAGAGTGTATAGTGTTGAATAGTCAGTTTTATGTATTACAAAAAGTGGTGGGGGTAATTTCAAGGTCATCCAAACGAAGTTTTAAAAAATTATACCTTACTAATGTAAGGAATGTTTATACTTAAGAAGTTCATTTCTGTTTATCTTCTTCAGACTTTGTCTGTTTCTGTTTGTTTTCTTCAGCTTTTTTCTCTCTCTCCGCTTTAGCCATAGCGATAAGTTCTTCAGTCGATAGTGGATGTACTTCAGGAAATTTTAAAATTAATTTAGCTTGATATCCTTCTTTAGTTAATATATTTAAATCTTCGGTCATTTGTTCAACAGTGTTGTAATCTTTTCCATAGATCTTTCCATCAAGTTCAATCATCATTCTGTATAACATCTTTAAAATTAGGTGTTCACGCAGCGAGAGTCGGGAAGCGAATGATTATTTATACAAGTATCATTCCCTTTTTATCAACTTGACATTGATCACGTGATTCTTTAATTTTACTTGTTAAAAGTTATTTAACATTGGTAATACTTGTGAAACTTGATGTTATGTTGACCAGTCGGCGATGAAGATGTTGTAGGTTGTGTAGAAAGAAATACTTCATCATCGCAGTATTTTGTTTTAGTAAACATCCTTATATTAGTAGCACTAACATCAACAGTTAAGTGATAACCACCGGTAAGTAAAACTCGCATTTCGTTGGTTAAATCTTCAAGTTGTTCAAAACTCGTAATGGTGTTGGTATCGTAAGATGCACACTTGACCTTTAGGGACATGTTGAAGTTTTGTATTTAGTTATAGAGAGCGAGATGTGTACGGTACGAAAGCTAGTCGTAGACTGATGAATTTCACAAGTTGATTTTCACTTTTATTATCACACAAAATTGGGTCAAGGTCATCCCGTGGAATTTTTAAAAAAAGCAACATATTGCTATGTACAAAGACATAACAATATGTTGCTTCTTTTATCTTTTTTTTTTTGTTTTATATCATCTTTATTGAGAAACCATTACAAACACATATATTTACAATGCTATGTACAAACTAGTTAGTAGAAGGTGTTACATGAATAGTTAGTTCAGTTGAGTTGTTTCCACTCGGTCCGTGTGAAACCAAATAGAGTGCGCCGGGTTGAATAACACGAAGATCTTCATTCTGTAAAAGTTGTACAAATCGTTTCGGTAGGAATATCTGAAACTTCGGTTCGTCACCAACTGTATACGGCGCCTCGCTCAATGTGCAATTAATAGCATCACCAACTGAAGTGTCCATCTTCTTGATTGTATGTATGATGTAATGTTTTTCTTCTTTTAGTTCAGAACATCTCTTCGTCGGTAAGATTGTTGATTTTGAATGAGCGTTGAATTGATCAACCAAATTTTGAAGAAAGTTCTGCGATGCCATCTTGATGTTATTGTTAATCTTCTTGTTAATCTTCTTGTTAATAATAATGTCCGTCGGAGATGTTGTCTCTTCGGAGGTTCGAGTAATACTCATGCTGCGTCATGGTAGCGCTCTCACTTTTATTACCGACATTACCCCCACCATTCTGTTGAAGGAAATTATTCAAGCGGTAGGCATTCTTCAAAGCGCACTGTGACCTTCGATGTTTAAAACTCTTTGATGAAATACAAAGTTCATTGAAATAGCATTGGAAATCTCTATCTATTATTGCATTTATCACTTCGTTGCTTGTAAATGATTGTATCCAATTAGCTTTTTCCAATCCTCTTGTGTAGATAGTTTTGAACTCTTTGCAGTAATGATTCATAATGTGCGGCATCATGTTATAATTAATAAAACCTTCATCCCATCTTAAGTTGTGAAAATGTTTGTACAACCATTTGTTTGTAACTTTCGCTTTAGTTGTTAGTCTATTGAATGGTAATGGAGGTTTGAATAAGTAATGATAAACTACAGATGTGTTCATATCCAAAATTACTAATTCTTTTATAATAAAATTTCCATCATTTCCTCGAAAAGCTTGAAATTCAATTATACCTTTTTTAACTTCCATTATATGTGGCGCATTAGAAAACGAAACCCGTTTGTTCATGATGAAGTCTCGTCAGCAACTGACTTGTATTACAAACACGATTGTTCTTCTTTAACTTCTTGCGCTTCTTCGTCGATATTAAAGTTGGTGTGATAGTTGTTCAATTGTCTCCACATATCCACTTCTTGAGGTATTCGATTAAAAATTGAAGTATCCACGGGACCGTATAAAATTGGAACGAAAGGTTGTCTGTCCAATGTATCGATTAGATAGTCTTTGATTATTGCACTTGAAAATATTAGTTGTTTCAAATATCTGGTGACGGGACCCGTAGTACAACTTAAAGTGTAAAATTCT
This sequence comes from Neoaliturus tenellus, assembly GCA_030545055.2. Classification (NCBI taxonomy): domain Eukaryota; kingdom Metazoa; phylum Arthropoda; class Insecta; order Hemiptera; family Cicadellidae; genus Neoaliturus; species Neoaliturus tenellus. The sequence goes on along the minus strand of CM061532.1, from coordinate 189,560,378 downwards.
TCTTTAGTCAAATGTAATTTTACATCATGTCTAGTTAAATCTCTGAAGCGAACCATTTGTCCCCCACGATGTTTCACTATATCAACTTCAATATTTGATTCCAATAAACTTAATCTTGTTCTTCTTCCAAATGTGTTGTTACTCAAATAACATTCCAAAAGATGTAAATGTTTCATAAATGATTCCCAAGAAGTTTCAGTGAATGTAACCATTTTATTTCCATGATTTAAAATAACAATCGGTGAATAATCCAATGATTTTAAAATTCCAACTGAAATACTTTTCGTCATGCATGATGAAATGGGGTAGAAAATCCGAAGAAATACTTCTGTTAAAATATTAGTTGTAATGTTAACTTCAACCTTTTTTCTTTTTACTTCTTTTTCAGCTTCTCCTTCTTCTTTTTCTTCTTCTCTCTTCTTATGTTTGTTAAACTTGAGGAACTCGTCCATTTCTCGTTCAACTTGTTTTTCTATATCTGAACTATTCTCATCCATTAGAGGTGTATTTTCTTCTCCGTTAGTAGAACTCATCTTGCGAACGATGTTTCCCATACGACGGTCGAATATAAAATGAACTTTCCACTCATGATTTTCTCTCTTTTATGTTTTTCGTGAAATCCTTGAAATTTATACAATCACATAAATGTTTGTTTTCAACTTGTTTTTCACAAACGAAATTCTAACCTCAAAAATTGAAGCAGATAATTCTAACCTCAAAAATCTGCAGTCGTTGTACTAATTCTTTTTAAAGTACATTCTTCACAATTCCGGTCAGGGGTGTGTAAGTAACTATTTTATCATGTAGAATTAGACAGTATGCTGAAGTTCCATCTGCTACTGGTTCTTCAAATTCCATTTCAATTTTTATATCCACACTTGATGATTTTACCGATTCATTTTGTTTTGAACAATCGATTACAATTATCGGAGTCTTGGAATAATACTGGTCAGGCGATAATAGTGGTGTATTAGTCTTTCCATAATATGACGATTGAAATCTTGCATACATATCGTATAAAATGGAAAAACGTTTTTTGCTGAACATGACATTCAAATTGTCATACGGAAAGAATTGAGAGTTTAAGAAAACTTTACAATTCTTTATTTTACAGTGATCAAATTGACCGGCATTTGCAGTGATAACATCTTTTCGCTTAGTTTGAAAACCGAGTATTATGTACCTTGCCCGTTCCAAATAAGTTGATGTCTTGACGGTCCATGTTTGTCGTTCTGTCTGAGGTAGTGTAGGATATTCATGGAATTCCCAACTTCGGAATGGCATCACAATATCACGGTCAGACTTTAACTTTCTCAATAATACGATTCTATGTTCATCGGCCAATCTTACATGAGGTACTCTCCAAACAACTTTATCCAATTGTAGTTGCCATTCCAGTTTATCTTCCGTAGTTGCAGGGTCTGCAAGTATCAAGTCCTTGTTAGTTGAAGATCTGAGTAATACCAATTCTTGTTTGACATTTATTTTTATTCGTTTGTAATCTTCAGCGAATCCCAAAAGCAATCGTAAGGGTACATGAAAATCAAAGTGACCGTTGGAATCCGGTGTTATAGTGTCTTTATCAGGGGCAACCCATCCGGCGGTGACTATTGAATTCTTCTCATGCGGTGTTAATGATGTTAATCCTTTCAATATCGTTGTTATACCAACCTTTTTTGTCGAATCAACTGTCACCCCTGATATCTCATATCTTATTTCATCAAAAAGATATGCCATCGGGTTATTTATAAAAGGAACTGTTGAAGCAGTTTTTCCATCCAATTTTAATACCCGTCCTTCAATGTACAAATAACTTTCACACGGTAATGTGTAAATATCTTGTTGTTGAATGGGAATCCTTATTTCATCGTTATTGTTTAATTTTGATGAAGTGTAAGGGTTGTGCGTGTGATATTCCTTCTCCCATAGTGTTTCGTCGAATGTCGGTCCTTGAGATATATCCAGGATATCCATCGTTGTTAAGTTTCAATCCAATCTTCTGTAGAAAACGAATGTTGTCCGATGTTAACTCTTCCAATGTCGAGGAGCTACTGAGCTCCCGACTCTTCCGTTGCGGTTTAAATGATAATCCCATGTTGACCTTTATGTTGCCGCTCTGATGTGTATCCGTATAGTTATCGTTTCTCCTCTAAAGTCAACACTAACACCGTCTTGATCCAATATGTTCAGTACGATGTCTGAAATGAAACTGGTGTTTAACGGTAGGTATATCAAGTTTTGTGGCTTCTCAACAATTTTAAAACCAGGAGCCACTGTTGGATAAAATGTATGTAAAATATGCTGATTCACTCCTTCTCTATACGATCCGTGTATAATATTACACGTTACATCGATGCTATTGACTTTCAATATTGTAACAGTTGTATCACCTGAATGAGTAGTTCCAGGAGTTAATATATTCTTTTTTGTATCTGTAAATCCAAGTAAACTGCCAATGGAGTTTTTGAAACTGACATCGATATAATATTTTGAAGTTATTTCTGCTTTTAAAGTATTATTGTTTCCTTTAACGGTGATATTTTCTTCTCCGAGTTGTTTTTGTAGTAATTGGTTTATATCATCGATTTCATAAGCTCCAGTAGGAAATGTAATTATTTTCAATTCTGAGTATTTTCCTGAAGCATCCTTAGTTTCATAATAATGTAGTAAATTGTTCTTTCCTTCCGTAACATTGGGAATTGAGTTGTAGGTAGTTAAATCAAGTAATGCCGCTTCCCATAATCTTTCCTTGGATAGACGCAATGCTGGGAACAGCGTACTTTTCAATGTGGATGAATTTCCACTCAGTGACACTGTATACGATGACATCTTAAAGCTGACTGACACTCTTCGCTAGAAACTCCAAACATAAATGCCCACATATTTCAGTATTGTTAGGTTGTTCTCTTTTGTAATTGTAAAAAATGTTTTTGGAGTTTCGAAAATAATGTTGCAGTTCTTTCGGCGGTGGTAGATTGCCAAAACTGTCAAAGTAGTAAACGGTTTGTCCGAGCTTTTTATAGCATACCCAATGAGTGCCTGGACCATAGGTGGAATCCAAATTTACTATTCCAGTTTCATTTTCCCATATTTTAGTTGGTAATGCATCTTTCATAAAAACTCCTCGAAAAAATGGTATTTTCAAACATTTTACATAATCATTTAACTGATGATTTGTTAAGGCTTTATTTGGAATTATCAATTGATTCTTCTTATTTAGTACACACGGTACGGTCTTAGGTATAAACCTGCTCCGTTTTTTACCATTGACCAAATAGAAGCTTTCTTTACTGTTGCTTTACGAGTTCTACGACGTCTCTTCTTAATGTTTCCACCTCTTTTGGGAGCTCTTCTCTTTGCAGGTCTTCCTCTGCGACGTCGTCTTCCAGCACCAAATTTAGCTTTCGTCTTCATGGCTGTAGTTACTGCCCAAGCCGCTGCTTTTTCTGCAATACTTGCGTCACTTGATTTTACTCTTTGCCAAGCTCTTTCCGCTAGAATTTTATCCGCTATTGATCTATTTGTTGAATCTTTATACTTTGAATATGCTATATCGTGTTCTTTGCAAGCTTGATCTAATTTATTAATTCCAGGATCTCCTCTTGCTAAACGTTTTGACAACTTAGTTCCAGGTCCACAATATTGATAACCTCCGGGCAGATGTAATTCGTATGGTAAAGCGTCTATCGCTCGATTCACAACAGCACCAATTGGAATCCGTCTGAGCAGGGATAATGCAGCTGATGTTAAACCACGTCCTCTCTTGCCGCTGTCTTGACGACGACTGAGCGATACGGTCTTCATTATGCTGTTTTATGTAACCAACGTCTTCACTCTATGAAATACTTTATGATAATGAATCCTTTTTTGTGTATTCCATACTTAAATATTCATAAGTTTTACTAGTATCTATCAATGATTTCATCTTTAATCCATTGGTTTCTCTGAGAATCTTCGATTTTATTGTGTTTCATCGATGCATTAATCAAATGATTATGCATATCAATAACTACATTACCTACAAGATTCATTACATACTCTACATTAGTAGCATCTTTGTTACGTGTAGGATTATCAAGATTTGTGATACGTTTACCATTACATGTATACACAGATGGATCGTTATTAGAGGTTGCTATAACTTGATTAATAGTAGCAACATCATTCGGAGCTATTCCTGCTGATATGTTAGATATTCTTTTATTTTTTCCATCATATACGTTATTTATTTTATCTAAAACTATAGTTTGTTTTACAACAACACAATCCTGATCATCTTTACCAGATTTAACTTGGGTTAATCGTCTACCTTTACATATAAAATTAATACCAGTAGCTGATAGTTGTGGTACTTGTGTTAAAATAACAGCATCATGTTCTTCCGTGCCTAAACTTATATTTGACAATCGTTTATTTTTTCCATCCCACTTGTCATTTTGTAGTTGTAGTAACGTAAACTTTTCACTTCCTTGTATAAACTCATTACCTTTCTTTGACACCACCTGATTTTGTTTAACAAAAGCGGATGTTCCTTTCTTCAAGCTTTCATTCATTTGTCTCACAGTAGCAGCATCCGATGGAGTTGAACCATCTTTCAGATTGGACAACACTTTTCCATGACAATCAATAACAGCACCATTATATAAAATACAATTATCTTTAATGTATTTAATATTAACACCATCACTTTCTTCTTTAGGATATCCAATATCGTTTATAGTATATTTATAGAAGGAAAATCCATCTTTTTTCTTTTCTGGTATTACAGAATGCAAATAACGCTTATTGATTGTATCTGTATCCTCGGTTGGATCTGCTACATTAGTTATTTTATAATTTAAAGCATTGTACTTTTTTCCACTTTTAGTCTTTTCCAACAGTAAAGCGTATTCCATCGCAGATAGAAAATAGCCTTTATTAACAACATCTCCATTGTTGACTGGTTTTGCAACATTAATAACCCTGTGAGATTTTGCATCATACAGTTGGTTGTTGTCGAGTTTTAAACTTGTAGATGTTTCCTCCTTTACTGTTTTTAAATTTGTTGCATCTCCATCTTCTTCTGGATCCTTAACAAACTTTAAACGTTTATTATTTATGTTATAGTCACCTTCGGGTGTTTGCGGTAATCCACTTCTTTTTCTGTTTTCTCCAACTTGCACTCCTAACGCGGAGTATCGTCCGAACTTGTCGACGCTCATGTTAGAACTGACACATTATACGCCTGCAACTCTTATATATCCGCGGACAATTATACGATTATGCCGCGATTCCTGAGTTCGTCAATCAGAGCTACCCATTCATTATTTAAACCTGTATGACCGGCTTCCATGGCTTCATGCAATAGTCTCATTCTATCAACCAATTTATTGATGTCGTTGTAGTAAATCACATTCGTATTGTATAAATTTTTCATCAATCCTTTGCCAGATGTTGAAGTATCTCCTTTACTCTTTTTACCATGTTGTTCAAGAAGTGATAAATCCATAAGTGATAAAGATTTTCTTTTCAGTGGTTGTCTTACTGCTGGTGCAGTACGTAATGTTGGCAATTTTCGTGGAGGAAACAACTTTTTTATAACAATGTTATATTTTGTTGCACGTGAACGATTAATCATTGCATCCTTTAAGTAGTTTCTTTTATGAGCGTTAGTATTTTGTAGAATCTCTTTAAAAACACTTAAATCTTTGGATGAATATCTTAATGGTATGTTTTTAAAAATTAATTCATAAAGTCCTTTTGTTCCTTTATATGCTCACCAATAATGATGTAATCGTCTTGTGTTATTTCAAGCTTTGAATCGCCGATCTTTAATTCATTCCCATCAATTCTCGCTCCGTATACGTGTGATCTACTCAAATTCGGGTTTGATTTCATGTCATGTAGCATTTTCATTATATATTTTCTTCCAAGAGGTCCATGTTGTAATATATCGCTACTCAATTGAGTTAAATTTGGAATAGATTGTTCAGCTTCAGGTATTGGCTGTTCTTCTTCCTTTTCAACAATTGGTTCTTCTTCTTTTGTTTCTTCTTGCTCACTAGCACTTGTATATGAATCATCATCTTCTTCTTTTTTTAATGCTTGTACTTCTTGTTTAGAAACTGGTAGTAAAACATCTCCTTCATAACGAGGTTTACCAATAGTTTCTGATATCTGTTTTAAAGGTTCCGTAATAGGTTTAAATGTAGTCTCTAGAAATTCTTCTCTTTCACTTAAACCCATCCTCAATGCACGATTCTTCATCCTAATAGAATCACTGAGTGATTTTATTTCTTTCAATAGTTTTTCTTGATTCACCATGTTTACACTGTGAAGTTCAACGTGTAACTAGATGTAGCATCGGTAGTTCAACGCATAAATACAAATTTATCCAACCCTATACGATATCTACCATTTTTAATATCTTCTTCCTTCATAATAACGAGAAAGCCATATTTCTCATTCCATGCTTTGCCACACATCTCTTTAAATTTCTCAAATGCCATATCCGCATTTACATGATCATTATATATATGTTTTAAATTTGTTTCATCTTGCTTGAAGATGATCAACATATTTGCATTGTCTCTTATGAGTTGTTTGGGAATCTTACTGTATGTTTGACCAATATAAATGCTATCGATATTATGATGTCTTCCCATAGCGAAGTAATTTCTTATAGTGTCGTGATTTTCACAAGACACATCGTCAAAAATAGAAAATGGTTTTGCTTCATTTGGTTGCATAATTGTTTCACTGGCATTAAACTTGTAGAAATTCACTTCAGGTACACTTGCAAGTACTTTATCCAATAATTGATATTTCGGTTGTTGCAATGATTTTGAAAAAATGTATATATTGTTAAAGCGCAATCCTTTAGGATTAGTTATAAGGTTAAAAACAACATTTGTTTTTCCACAATTTGAAGGACCAGTTATTAAACATCTTATCGTATTTGGTAGTAATTCACCATGTTTACCATGATTTAACTTATCATTGTCAACCGTCAATTCATCAATATTATTGATATTAAATCGATCTTTTTGTTGTACAATCTCCATCTTGTGTCAAGGTTAAACACACAATGAGCTATTAAATTACTATACCAAGTCTTTTGAAGGAATCCAAGAGTCTTCACTTTTATCGAATCCTAACCACCGGACTTTAACCATATCCTTTTTCCTTTGTAATACCTTTTCAACAAGATATACATCACCGACTGTTGATTTCAACAATTCATGTCCGTAGAATCCACCTTGAAGTAATTCACCCTTGTTATCCTTTAATAAGTAAGTTTCAGGTATAGTTGGTTGCACTTTATAAACTGTAAATACTTCATTAGTCCAATTTGGTAGATATCTTTTACTAAATACACCTTTGTATTTGCTTATACGAACTTTATCGTTGACTTTAAACTTTTTTGGTTGCAACTTTTCCAATTTAGGTGTCGTATTATTTCTGATGCGTTGTAATACAACCTTAGCATTTGCGCTGTTTACTTGGATAGGTTTCATTCCGATGGTACGATGATATTTGTTGTTATACTCTTTTATAAGTTGTGGTAATATGTCATACCACACGTATGATCCTCGTTTTGAAAATTGTTTGTACATCGCTCCTTTTAATGTTCTATTGAATCTTTCAATTATTGAAGCTTTAACTTCAGAATTTGTAGAATAATGATTTATTTGATATTTCTTCATTAAAGCTCCAAAGTCTTTATTAAAATATTCTTTTCCATCATCGGTCTGTAGATGTTTGATTTTGAATTTATTTCTTTGTATCGTTGTTTCCATAGCTTTTGTAACACTTTTACCAGTCTTATCCTTCAATGGTAAAGCGTCAGCTATTTTAGTAAAACAGTCTATAATTGTTAAAATATATTTGAAACCTTTGTTTAATTTACTGTGCGGTATCATTTCAATGAGATCAGCTTGATACAGATCATTCATTCCCTTAATAATTGTACTTCTTCTTGGAAATCTTCTTCTTGCTGGTTTATGTAGTTCATTTACAATCTTGTCCTTCACACTTTCCATCTTCAGGTGTTGCTTGCACATCGCTTGTAAAAATACTGATCCGTACAACAGTTCATTCTCTTTTATATAGTTTGAATATAGGTCAAGGCCATTTCATATTAGTGTAAAAAAGAGGGAACATGGCATTAGGCTTGCCATGTCCCCTCTTCTTTACGGAAAGGAAAAAAGGAAGAAGGCAGAGGACGAAGAATAGGTTTACTGGTCGATAGGGTTTAGAGAGTAATGTCCAAATGGCAGAGTTCTTATGTTGTCTTCAAGGATGTATCTCTTGTCATCCTTATAGCTCAATGCCGATTTGGTTTGCTTCACACTGAAAAGACGATGGTTGAAGCTTCTTATGGTGTTAAATGTTGCAGTTGTTTCAACATTTTCAAACAAACATCTTTTATAATGTTCAAACTGTACGTTCTTCTTCAGGAAAGAGGTTTTTATTCCTTTGGCTTTCTTCGTGACTTGATGTTCGTTCCTTTCGCTTATGTACAGTTGAAATGAATATAGTTTGGACATTAATGCTACAATTTCCATCATCGGCACACCATTTGTTTCATCTTTAAATTTTCCCAATACTTTCTTGTTTCTGTCGTAGTCGTAATTTGGATGGTCCTTGGGATAATCGGAAAAGTCGAAATCATCTTTATACATAAAAGTGCGTAGATCTTCGTACATGTCATTTGTTTTAATCCAGTAAATTAGTGCATCCGTATCCATATATGCAATACCAATGTTCTCTCTTCCATAATAGTTAACCATCTTCTTATAATGAAACTCGTACATGTGTGTTTTAGAAATATCCAAAATTGACATTCCTAGATACAAAGGACGATCCATTAGAACTGACTTCTTGTTCATGGAAATAACAACTAGATTTTCATTAATAATTACAGATGAACCAAAGTTTGGTTGTTGCACTAATTTCTGTACTTTTAATGGATCAGTTACCAATTTGATATCCTTATGTTTCCTTTTGTTTTCCAAAGTCTTGCCAAATATTGCGTTGTTCATTAGTTTGAAGAAATCTTTTTGAAAACTTGATGTAGCGGCGGCTCTTCTTCTTGTGTTGTTGTCAATGTACGGTTTTAACCAACAAGATTGAGAGAATTGTAGTACTCGATTAATTTTTGTAATTCTCAATCCCAAGTCTAAGGCCTGTTGTATCATCCAGTAGTGTCCAACATACCGAGACTTGTTGGTTAAAGTCATCAATAATTTTGGCCATCTTCCAGTTGGAGAAATTTCAGTCTTCGGAAGAAGTGGTAAATCATAATGTTCGTCGTGAAGATGTTCGGGATATTCAAAATCGACGTCGAATATGTAACCAGTTTCTCCATATTTCGGTATATCCATCATGTTTCCAATTGATTCTGGGTCTATCCATTTGAAATTATCATATGGAAGGGGATTCGACATTGCCCATCCGTATAAGTTATTTGCATCAAAATAACCCAGGAATGTTGTTGGTTTTGATGCATCATAATCGGGCAAATATTTATTGTTCGCCTTGACATGACGTGTTACACTTTGCGTCAATCCTCCTCGAACTCCTGATTCTAACATCAACACCATATCTATATCTGTAAGAAGTTGTATTTTACAATTTGTTTCTTTTAACATGGCTTGCCACGCTAGTCCAGGCGAAGTGTACGAATGAAGAGGGTCTAATCCATATGACGCAAAACATGTATTTCTAAATTCTTCCATCACATCACATAATAAAGTCACATCTAATTTAACGTAGAAATCTGAATATTCCCCCAATGTTCTAAATCCTAATTCGTTCCATACTTTGCATGCATGATCATAATCCTCTTGAGATATATCCATGTCGTACAGTTTACTTTTAAATTCTTCTTTTGGAGGTAGTGATGTTTCATTAAATCTTTCTAAACTGTCTATGTAATCATATGGGAAAACACCTTTTCGAAGTACCAGATCCAGTTTGTCGTTATTTACAATCTTCTTTGTTTCGATTAAATCTTGTTTCCTTAGGTTTTCAGAAAGTTTAGACAAACTCGACGGCAAAAATCGGTAGGAGTCCAAGAATCTTAGTTTGACATTTCCAACTTCTTTGGAAAAACTTATGAACTTCTCTGAAGTTTCAGCTAACACATCGATTTTACCGTCGTCTCTTCCTAATTCAGGTATTATAAAATGAGCGTCGTACCCACTAAGATTATGCAGAACCACAGGGATAAATAGTGGTAAACGATAGCTCAAGTTGCATTTATTACAAGCAGCACCCCTGTAATATCCTGTGAGGTGGTCGTGATCTTTAACTTTATAATTCTCAATAGTAAAATCATTTTTGCACAAGAAACAGTGAGTCGCATTTTCATGTTGAATTTCTTCTTCTTCGTCCATCGGTTTCATTGGTACAATATTTGTATATAATCTTTGTGTATTTCCAGCTATTGAATATAGGTGATCAAGAAATATTTTTTCCGCATTTTCACCACGATATACTAGAGGTTCTGAAGTTAATCCATATCTGTTTAAATGTTCTTCTGATAATGTTGATTTGATCATTAAACAAAAACTGTTTGGTTTGTGCATTTGATACTTTACACTTTTTCTTGCTTCACAATTTTCATCTTCAACTGGAACAAGTGTTGATTCAAAATCCGCATACACAACTAAAGGGATACGGTATTGATGATGAACCTTTTCAAATGTAACGAATGCTCTGTTTTCCGAAGGTAAATTAATCTTTGCTTCATAATTATTGTTACATAATCTTTTGTGTTCTTGTAACCATTCTCTTCCTTGTCTTCCTTCTCGTTGAAAATTAAAACATCTCTTACAAATCAACTTTTTGTTTCGATTTTTTGAAAGTTGCTTATTAACAAGACGATCGAATTGCTTTATGTACACATAGTGAGACACATCTCCTCGCGTTAGTAGTAGTAAATCCGTATGATCTGGTAGCTCTTCTTTTGCAATACGTAAAGGATACACTTTGTTTGAACTATCTAATGCAAAAACATTAATAGACGTGCCGGGATTTTTCTTTTCAAATTTTGATATATCTTTCGTAGAAACGGGATATGTTATTCCTTGAAAATTGTACCTGTGTCTTGCGTCTTCATATTCTTGGTTGGGTCTACATGGATTTTGTGATACAAACTTTGTCGTCATAGCATAGCGAAAACATTCATTATCTTCATTTTGAACATTAATACAAGATTTTGTATTTTCAATTATTTTTGGCAAAGGAATGTAACTAGATCCCATTAGTCCATATCCGTGTTTGTGAACTCTTATATCTAATACTTCAATACTTGTAAGACTCCATCCGGATCCTCTTCCTTCGTGTTCCTGAAGTTTAGTTAATATTTCTTCTATACAATTCTCGACTATTGAATCAATGTTTGAACTTTCCATGATGGTTCGGTTTTTTGTTATGAATCCTCTTGGTGATAATTCTTCTTGTGCATTTATAAACATAGCTTCTAGTAGTAAACCAAATTTAAGAAAGTTCAATCTTTTCAATTCTTCTTTTAAAGTTTTACTTACGATTAGTTTTGCTTCTCTAATAAATTCTTCTAAGTTCAAGTTTTCATTTTGAATCTTATGATGCATTACTACTTTACCGGGTAAAGCAAATACTTGTAGATTCGGTAAAGTAGTTGAAGATGTTGCTGTTATTTCTTCTTGTTCTTCTTGTTCTTCTTGTTGTTCTTGATCTTCTTCTGTGTTGTTGTGAATTAGTTCTTTATGTATATCTAGTAGAATTTCATCGTGAAACGATTCCGAACATTTATCGCAATGATACATGTTGACGATGTTTACTCTTCGAAATTTCGCCGAGAAATGAAATGGGCTCTGACGGTCCCGCTTTTATAACGGTTCCCCCACCACTATTTCATCATCATCATCATCCTCTTCTTCTTCTTCACTATCCGAGGAAAACAAACGTCTTGGACGAAACATTAATCTTCTACTAACTGGTTGTTCATTTGTGTTCTCTATTCCAGTTGGGGTTTCAGTATGTACTTCTTCATATTCAAACGATGATGAAGATTCTGACATTACTACATCCATATCCAAATTTTCATTCTCCACATCATTTACACTTCCTACTTCTGATGTTGTTAGATCTACATCCATATCATTTACACTTTCTACTTCTGATGTTTCACTGTTATTATCATCTTCTTCCATATTAAAATCGTCTAGTTGAATTTTATACAATATTTCAATAAGAGGTTTCCTTGGATAATCGGTGTTGTCCACAGGAGCCATTTCAAGTAAATGAGGAATAACTCTTTGTGATTCGGCTTATATGATATTTTGATAAGTATGTCAAGGTCATTTTAGATTAAGCGAGAACTGGGAATAGATCACTAAGCGGCATGTTATTTCATTACCACAAAGTGATCTATTCCCCATTCTCTAAGAAGTGTTCAATCAATAACCAAAGTCCAAATCCATTTCCTTTTTTTTTGTTTAATTTGAATCTTTTGTTACATAGTTTATTGGTTGACTGTTTGAAATTTCAATGTGTCGTCTTATTATTTGTTCCAATTCTTCTATTTTTGCTTGTTTTATCATTAGTTCTGTATGTAACTCATTAATGTAATCAGCTGCTTTATCCACCGTTCTTGTTCGTATTTCACCTAACATAACACCAGGAATCAATCTCTGTAGTCTGTAAAACTTAAACTTTATTCTAGACTCTCTTGCCTTAGCCATTTCCCGAAGCCTTTGTTTCTTATTGTCTTTACTTGTAGTCAAGTCCATACTCGTGACAAGTTCGCTTTCAGAATAATTCGACTATAGTACACTCGTCTTTTATACACTTTCCCCCACCACTTTCAATTTCCCCCACCCTACTAATATAGGTCAAGGTCATATGGTATTAACGCGAGAACGAGGAATAGAGCACTAAGTGGCATGTTAGTCCATTACCACAAAGTGATCTATTCCTCGCTCTCTATTCTACATCTAATTTTTTTGGGTTTTTGTTATTTTTATCTTTTTTTTTGGTTTTTCTGGGGGAATGAGTGTTTGAATATTACTTGGTAGAATGTCCATTTTTCTTCTTCAAATCTTCAATAGTTTCCAACAATTGTAACAAATATGCGTTAGTTTTTTCTAAAGTTTTCAGTCTGCTACATCCAACTTGAATGGAAGGCACTATTAGTTGCAATTTTGCAAATTCTATCTTTTCTTTCTTGCACCTTTCTCTCATTTTTAGGTTTTTCCTTAGTCTTGCCGAAGATGGTGTTATAGGCTCGTACATACAATCTGGATATGGTTTTGACATTTTTAACACTGATGTTGAAGTACAATGAGATACTTGCGGCCGTTGAGCTTGATAATAATTTGTTGTTGGAGTATTGCAATACATCTTCGGTTCTAAGTTTTGGTGGCAATCTGTAGTTGAAAGTACTGGTGTTGCAGAAGGATCAGTCATCTTTCAGTGTTGTCGTACAGAGTGAACTCTTTTTTTAAGTTTTACTTCTTTTATCACATTTCCCCCACCACCGACTTATAAATTCTTCCCCCCACCATAATTATTTATACTTGTTTTTCCACATTTAAAATTTTATACCATACTTCCAATGTGACATCTGCGTCTTCCTCTTTCAAGTATTTGACAAATTCAGGACTCCTCGACGATACAATCGGTCTGTTTAGATAGCTCATCACCTTGTGATGGCTTTCCTCATTTTCTATGTAACAATAAACTTGCATTAACTTGTTTTCTTCTTCTTTCGATGATATGAAATTTGCAACAGAGGTCCACTCTTCATATTTAATCTTGAAATGACGCACTTCGAATTCCATGATGTTTCTTACAATGCCGCAACAATAATAAAACTCTCTTCAAACAACCTGCGTTTATACACGTTCCCCCACCTAGTTATAACCCCCCACTCTTTTCTCCCTCTCCTTTATATGTGGAAGGGGTATTATGGTTTGAATGCACGATACTTAATAAATTCAAACAAACACTGTGCACAAATGTCGCAGGTGTTATTATATGTTTCGAATTTCATTATTTGACCTTTTACAAGATGAACTAACCTACCTCCATCATCTTGGAATTGTTCAAAATCTAAAACAGACGCTTTTCCACAATCATGACACATTTTTGTACCATCTTTAAAAGTATAAGCAAGATAGATAGCAAATCCATAATTGTCTCTTTTAAATTCAATGAGCATTTCACGAATTGCTTTAGGTATTTTACACTCATTTGATCTCATAATATAATGGTAAAGAAACCCATTATTGATAATTTCTTGTAAACACAGAACCAACAACCTATCCATCGTGTTAGACTTATACTGATAGTTACATCTAAAACCTCTTTCTTATATGATTTTCCCCCCACCACTTTTATATAGGTCAAGGTCATTGTATATCAAGCGAGAACTGGGAATAGATCACTAAGTAGCATGTTATTCCATTACCACAAAGTGATCTATTCCCCATTCTCTAAGAAGATTGTTGATAATTTAGATTCCTAATATTTCTTTTCCTTCTTCTTCACCTTTTTGAACTGTAGTATTACCAGACATGTGTGATATTAGTTTCTTCATTTCTCGATTTTCCATTTCCACTTTCTTCAATTTTAAATCTCTTGCTTCGATTTGTAGTTTTAAATACTTGATGTAACTTCCAGCCCAGTGTAGGGTTTTCAATTTTGGTGCTCCCATTGCAATTCCAGGTATTTGAAATTGTAGTCGATTGAACTCCATGTTCATATCTTGTCGGTCTTGTTTTTCCTTTTCTAGTCTTTTCAATCTTTGATTCTCCCTTAACAAAGAAGTTGGATCACAAGGAATATGACGAAACATTTTGGTCAACGATATCTCGAAGAATAAGCTTCTACGCAGAAAACCAACACATTTATGCACTCCCCCCTCCAACTTTAGGCTAGTGGTGGGGAGAATTACATTAATTTAATACTTATTTCCACCGTTACACTTGCTCCATTTTCAAAAAGGTATCTGTAAAATGGTTCTGGATACTGGTATATTTCACGTCCTATATTTTCCTTAAGAAAGTTGAAAGCTATTCTTTTCGAATAGTCATTATGATATACTTCTCTTAAATTAACAAGAATTCCATCTTCCAGAAATTTCACTTGAATCATTGGTATTTTGCTTACATCATCTTTGTCTATCAGAGGTAGCCTGTAGGTGAACGTATTTGGTGGTAAACGTAAGGTTCTATCAAGTCGAGAACAGAATATTTTGAACAGTTTTTGATCATTGATTGCAATCTCATGAATACCTATCATTTTATAGTACGAAGGTTCAAAAGGTACAGCACGAAACGTTTTTACTAGACAGTTACTCGAAGAAGGTTCTGTAGGTGCGTTAGGATTGAACATTTTTAGTCGACAGTTTCCTGACGAATAAGCTTCTACGCAAATAACCAACACATTTATGAACATTCCCCCACCAACTTTAAGCTAGTGGTGGGGAGAATTTTCCCCCACCACTTCTTCAGAATTAATAGCTTCAATTTGAATTACAACAAATATATTTGACGCAAATTCCCAAAAAACTGAATATGAAACAGTTTCTTCCACATCTTGAGATTCATTTTGTGTTTCAACCATTTCCATCATTGAAGGTTCTTGATCAATTTCTGTTACTTCCATCGCTTCTTCTACAGGATTTTGTATTGTGTCGGTTGTTTCAACTTCATCTTCTTCTTGAACTAACGTAATATTTCGTTGTCTCACAATTTCAATTAATTGTATAAAAGAATTATCTCTAGGAGACATTATTAACCATACATGTAGCTCCAACAAATGCTGACTTACTAATGACAAAACTCTCAATTTATAAGACTTGTTTGAATAATAAAGTGGGGGAACTACCTTAGTCCAATTCGGATTCGGATTCAGAAGACAATAAAGGTGATATGGGTGAATCCAACGATGAATCTAATATAAATGTATCAATAGCTTCCTTAACTATATCTTCGTCACTATCGTTTATCATTTCTTCAAAAAGTTCTTGTTCAAACTGTACCATTTCTTCTTCCATCGTGGAATCATTATCAGTTTCGTTATAATTTTCCTCTATATTGTCTTCTTCCATTTCATTTGTATTAATATAAACATTTTTAACTTCAAAATAATTAACAAATGGAGTATCTTTAGACAACATATTTGTTCACCACTTCTTTTACCTCGAATAACAAACTATGTATCGCTTACTTAGTCTTATATACTTCTACCCCCACTTTTTTTGCACAACGTGAAGGAAGGTGGGGAGAGGATTTTGTAGCTATTCTTCTCTATCTAGGTTATATTTCATTGCTAGCACATCTACTATAATTTTCTGCTTTTCAACTTCATCACGAATAAATATTGTCCAGGGAAATAGTTCATTAATATTGTTGATTGTTACTTTTATATCATACAAAAAATCAATATGTCTTAGTAATGAAACAATAACAATAACTCCTATCCCATTGTTTGCCATAATTGTTTCTTCAATTTTAATACGCAAGTTTGTTATCAAACTCCATATATTAATATCATTGGCTATAAAACCATCAAGTCTAGTACTCATCTTGACGGTGCAAGTACAGACTAAAAACCTGGAGGTTCATAGTCCGCCTTTTATTAGTTTTAAAAATGGGGAAGGGGAAGGAATAAGGATTGGGAGGGGATAGGGTGGGGGTGAGGGAAGGGTAATGTGGTTATTAGACCACTTGTGCGACAAAGTAGCCACCAATGCTAACTTCGAGCTCATAAC
The DNA here is from genome assembly GCA_030545055.2 of Neoaliturus tenellus. NCBI lineage: Eukaryota > Metazoa > Arthropoda > Insecta > Hemiptera > Cicadellidae > Neoaliturus > Neoaliturus tenellus. Next base: position 189,543,634 of record CM061532.1, on the reverse strand, counting down.
ACTTCATAACATCATCCTGCCAAGTCAACATACGTTCTCTAGTATTTGGTGTTACACAGAAGAACCTACTGTCATTATACACAATAGCTGAACCAATTATAACATTGAATCCTAAATTTAGCCATTTGTGTGCTTCCGTAATAAATCTTTCTATTGTATCAAAAGGAAATTGTTCATCGATGTAGATTGGTCTCATTTGTTCATCAAGTTCAATTACATCTTCATCTTCACTGTCACTGCTACTATCATTTTCATTGTCACTGCTACTATCATAATAATCTATCACATCTTCTTCAGGCTGTTGGAAAACATCAGCAATTTCGGAAGGATTGAAGTTTTCACTATGGTGAGGAAGCATTTTAAAGCAAATAATAACGGCAGAGACGAAACAACAAGTGTGGCGCGTGAAAGCAGAATGAAGGAGTGAACAATGCTTGCTTCGCTTTTATAACGATATGCTAATGAGAGGGGTAAGAGGTGACCCGGGAGGTGGGGAAAAAGGAAGGAGAGGGGATATTTATTTTAAATAATTTGCATAACGTTTGACTAAAATAAGATAACCAAATTCTTCTTTTACTAAAATGTTCGTCTTACATAGACCATATCAATGATGTATCGCTTGTCGTAATCGATCAAACCATTATCGAGTTATAGCCATTTGAATTTTCGGGGGGGGGGGATTTAATCTCCATTTTTTATGGGGGGGGGGGTTCCGCTTGAGTGAACACGGGGGGGGGTCCGCTTGGGTGCTCATGCGGAACTGATCTTCTCACGAGATAGTCGTGTGATAATGAAGACAAATGTTCATCGTGCCGCGACCACTAATTAACTCGCATTTGCCGTGTTCATATCTTTCCTACTCATTATATATACGTTTCCTACTTCGTTATTTCAAGACTAATTAACTTGCAAAACAACAGTCTCTGTCTTTGAATGCTGATGAGATTTCATTAGGAACCATTCTTTGCACGCTATATGAAGCTACACTGGCTATGCAAGTCAGAGCGGTCATATAACTGTACAACAACCTCTGAAAAGTAGGTCACGAGACTTAGAGTGTTAAAAAATAATGGGGGAGAAACACAACGCTATAACGCATTGTGTTTCTCCCCCATTATTTTTTAGCAAAATTTGGAAAATCTATGTGAATTTACTGTTTAAGTCCCCACCTTGTAATACGATCCTTTTTATCCCTGAGGAGAAAGTCTTGAGAACTTAAATTGTTAAGTCTCTTCTCTTTACACAAATTGTCAGGAACTTTAATTTTATATTTATTGCCGTTACATTTTGCCAATATGTGTTGGTGGTCAACAACACTTAGAAAAAAATATCTCAAACCTTTCTTAAGCCTCTCTCCTCTGACGGATATTATTTCAGGATCGTCTTCAACAGTGGGGATTTCTGTCAGTTGTGGTTCGGAAAGATGTTTTACGATATGTACACGGCAGAAATGTTCGTTCTTAACACATTTCCTACCACAAGCTGATCCTTTCTTAATTCCCCTAGCGAGCACTTCAGGGCAAGTAGTGGGACGGCTAAATGCCCTACGACGCTCTTCTTTTAATAATTGGAAACGCTCTGGAGGAGCAGACTTAGGAGATTTATTTTTAGGATAGGCGTGATCTTTAGGAATAGTAAGTGGTGGGGTAGGAGGCAATGGTGACAGTGGAATGACAGGTGTACTAAGACAATGAAGCAAGGTTTCAAATGAAGGGGTATTAGGACGAGGAGCTGGCTTCTGCGGTGGTGGCATGTTAGTTGAAGGCGGTGTGGAGTCATTTGAAGACGAAGGCGGTGAAAATATGCTGCGACGTATGGTATTGTTGGCCGGGGGAAGAGGAGCTCCAGAAGTTGAAGGTTTCGAGTCTAGTTGCTTCTTATACCAATCGGGAGCATTTTTCAAGCGAAGAGTTTTCTTGACTGGAGTTGAAGCCGTAGTAGAAGTAGAAGTTGAACTTGTAATAGAAGAGCAGGCTGTAGTGGAAGTTGTAGTCGGCAGGGATGACATCGTGGTAGTTCTGTTCGCAGTTCGCAGCTTAACGTCTGGAATCAGAATGAAACGTTAGCCGTGGTCGATGCGTCTTTTATAACGGTATGCTAATGAGAAGGGTTAACAACCGTTAGGTGGGGGAAGGTGGGAGAGAAGGAAAGAGAGGGGGTATTTATTTCAAATAATTCGCATAACTTTTGACTAAAATAAGATAACTAAATTCTTCTTTGACTAAAATGTTCGTCTTACATAGACCTTTTCAATGATGTATCGCTTGTCCTAATCCGTTAATCCATTATCGAGTTATAGACATTTTAATTTTTCCGGGGGGGGGGTTCCGCTTGAGTGGACACGGGGGGGGGGGGTTCCGCTTGAGTGGACACGGGGGGGGGGTCGGTCATTGACCCTTCCGAAAGTGGGTCAAGGTCATTTAAGACTTATAAAGAACCAAGGTGATGGGAACAGTAGTAACTGTTCCCACCACCCTGTTTGCCTAACGGTTCCCACTCCCAACCCACTAGTTACGTTCTGCGAGGGACATCGACGCAATTTTGTTTGGCCCGTCCGGGTCCATCCGTAACGGGCCGGTCCGGGTCCATCCGTAACCGTGAATTCGAAGGGAAACTGGAACAGCTAATGCAGAAACGCAACTCTAACACCCACCCAACTAATCCCACCCATCATATTCCTAAACAAAATGCAAAAACCTAGTCCGCAATTTGCGGATGTCCCACCCCTTCTAAGTGAAGTTCAACGGAACTTCTGAATTTACAGTTAATCTACCCCCTATCATCTAGCTGAAAGGCAAAACAACAACATTAATTATAAATACCAACACTTAAAACTAACAACACATCATTATTAAATATCAAATAATTCAACACAACCAAATACCATCATTATTCTTAAAATTAATACACCTTTAACGCTAAACACAACTTATAACTAACATCGCAATGCGCAAATTAATTCTTAAATTAAGTGCAACTTACAACTAATATTTACACACACACACACACATACCACATTGCATTAAAGAACGCAACGTAGTATAAGAAGTTCAAATATATATAGGCCTACTATATATTTGAACCTCTTACCGAGTCGCCAACGACTTTTCGCTATGAAAACTCGTTGACGACTGACGCGAAAATCGGGCTCGTATCGCTCCTCGGGTTTTCGAGTGGTGGGGGTAATTAATGCAGTGGTGGGGAAATTGTTTCACTCCAGTACGGTCTTCAATCCACTCCAGTTCGCAGCAGTGTAAAAATGAAACGAAGGAGTGGGGGTGGCGCATGCGCAGCGACGTAAAATCCAAGGTTTGAGGTTAGAACTTTCCGTGCACAGTAGAGCTAAATTGAGTAATACAGGACTCGGCGCATGCGCAATAGCGAGGAGTGATTCCGATCCGGAGAACTCGTTGCATTCGCAGCAGCGCTAAAGTGAGTAATACAGACTAGGCGCATTCGCAGTAGCGCTAAAGTGAGTAATACATGACTAGGCACCGTAGCGTGAAGTTGGCTCACTCCAGTACAAGTTATAGCAGCATAAAAATGAAACAAAGGAGTGGGAGCGGCGCATGCGCAGTGACGTAAAACCAAGGTTTGAGGTTAGAATTTTCCATGGTGGCTGCCATGTTTAATTCTGTTTCATTCAAACAATAGTAGTTCATGGCTGGCATGGGATGTGAAGTGTGGTAATTAGATGGGGTTAGCAACCGGTCGTGACCGGCCATTGACCGGTCATCGACCCGGCGGGGTTCCGCTTGAGTGACCACCGGGGGGGGGGGGTTCCGCTTCATTAGTCACGGGGGGGGGGGGGGTTCCGCTTCATTAGTCACGGGGGGGGGGGGGTTCCGCTTGAGTGAACACGGGAGGTTCCACTTGGGCGCTCATGCGGAACTGATCTTCTCACGCGATAACCATTATAAAAGGAGATTGTTCATCGCGCCGTGACCATTAATTAACTCGCATTTGTGGTGTTCGCATCCTTCCTACTCATTATATATACGTTTCGCCAACTTCATTATACAAGTCTAATTGCTACTAACCTGAAATTTCATTTACATTAGCACATGTCGTCCTGTTTGAATCACCTTCGCGTGCTCGACGTTATATCTCATTCATTTGTCTTGTTCTCACTTCTACACGTCTGACATACTTCTTGTGATGGATACGCAATGTTTGAAATTGAAACTTTTGCGGACACAACATATATTACGAAATAATTACAAACCATCGGTTTCAAAGACTAAAACAAATTTAACAAAAGTGAGGAAGAAATTAAGTTTTAACCCGTTATACTCTGTTAGAACTTCGCAGGTTCACGTTGATGATAATGTTATTCACAACATTTTGCGTTCGATGTTACGTTTCCACAACTTCGAACTTGTTACACCTATCGACTGTGTTCAGCAGGTTTTCATATTTTACCCCCACCCTTCTTTATATAAGTGCGCTCACGACAATTCCTGTTTCATTCTTCTATACGCTCTTCGACCGACAACTACTCCGCTCTAAATTACACACTACAAGAAGATGGATACAAACCAAGAACAAGTACAAGTTCACGAAATATCGTCTACTACCCACCCGAGAGAGAATCCTCCAAGAACTTCGCCTTCACCGAATCCACAGAACCCCGTCCAAGTTTCGGATGTATCTTCGACGGCGAGGAATGATCTTGAAGCTATTCTTCGGTCGCTCGTCGGTTTCGACTGACCTGTACGACGATCGATGTTAAACTGAACTCTTAGAAGTTCAGTTTTTTTTTTTTTTTAAACTTCCTCCGGATGACCTTGAAGCAATTATCCCCTCTCCCTTTTCAACTAACTTCTACTTTTGTTCAACTGTTGAATTTCAGTTTTGAACTAACTTTTAATTTATGCGATGTTTTAGTTGAACCCGGTTAATTTATGCGCGCATTTAGTTCACTCCCAAATTGTTGAATTTCAGTTTTGAACTAACTTTTAATTTATGCGCAAATCTACTTCAACCGCTCACCCCACCTCCTCACCCCTCATTTAATATACGACCGGAAGCTATGTGCCCCGGCACGTGGCTTCCGGGGCAGCTGACCTGAGCCAGAAGTAACCAAATCTAACTACTTCATTCTTTGCATTAAAAAATCATATAATAGTGGTCTAAAATGTTTTGTTAAGCCGTTAGTAGCCATTTTGTTTTTAACACATATTAATTTTTATTCCCATAACGAATTGTTGTCATAAGTTCATATTTGCTTTCAACATTTATCACACCAATGTTCATTTTCAGGGAAGAATTATTTTTTCCTATGTGTATTTTTAAAATTTTGGCCATTTTAAACTTTCAAACTCATATATCTCAAAACCGATAAATTGTATCACAATGTTACATACGGCAAACAAGTTAACAAATATGATTGCCTATCTAATAATACCAAGTTTGTACTTATAAGGCTACAAATAACGGAGTTAATGAGATTTTTCTGCAGAAAAACATTCATTTTCCTTTATAATCATGCAAATTTAGGTTGTTTTAGAAGAAAAATCGCAATAACTACGTTGTTTGTTGTCTGATCCGTAGAAACTTGGTATCATTAGTTAGACAACTTTATTTGTCTCTTGTAAAGTTTTATAAAATTCACCAGTTTTGAGAAATTTTATCTTAAAAGTTTACACTGGCTGCTACATCGGAAAAAAATTATTTTCCTAAAACTGGACATTGGTGTGGCAAATAATCATACCAAATATGAACTTATACAATAATTTGTTTCGAGAATGAATATTATTATGTGTAGAAACAAAATTGTGGCTGGCGGCTTTTCGAAGCATTTTAGACCCCTATTTGTATGATTTCTTTTTACTGCCTCCACGCAAGGAATTTTATATATGAAATCGTTATAGAGACTTCCGGGACACCCAGTATATTATATGACTATGTTACCTGCTTGTTAAAAAACTGTGATAACCTTCTCCAAAATTCATCTTACGATAATGGTAGTACCGGATGCGTAGTATTAAAATCTACTATGTTCATCCCGTAAGACTAATGTTAAATTTTAAACATCCGCTACGCCTTAAATAGTGGTTGAAAAAGATTCATCTTTATGTCATTTTAAAGGACATTTTAATAACAAGGGCCTTGTGAATAAAACGTTTTATATCATTGATGTTTGATAAATAAACAATAAAGTATTCTCAACATTGTTGAGAACACATATTTGTTTTTTAATCAAACAATCAATAATGATTTAATTTTTCAGAGCTTTGAAGCATTAATTTTTTTAATGCCATAAAGATGAATTTTTTTACCAATGTTAAAGGCTTAGAATGTTTGAAGTAAAAAAAAATAAAACATTTAGTCTTAAGGGGATAAAAAGAGAAGGCAGCTAGTACATCCAAATCAAATCAGTTTATTCAAATAAATTTCTATCGATATTTACACCTGTGCGTGGGACTGCAGACGCTTAGGTAAAACCATTCATAAATTTATAAAAAAAGATTTTCAGTGGAAAATGGTCTTTAATATCTTTCAAACCAGTAAAGTGTAGGCGTATAATGGTTGTTTAGTGATTTCTGAGTATTTATAAGAAAACAAATTTAATCCATTTTTATAAAGACATCTCGTTTAAATAATTCATTTTAAAGTTCTGTTAAAATATTTTGTAAAAGAAAAATGAATTATCATTAAATATAAGACACCATTTTGATCAGATCGAATGAAGAATAATGAACGTCTTTATATACAAAATATATCTAACAATACGTTTACAATATGTACAGCAATATTGTTTGGAACGGGTTTAAAAATCTATATGTAATTTTTAAAATGAATAGAAATCCATTTTACTCTCGGAAGTTAAAGAGGTATTGTAGCTCTTTGATATATTATAAATGTATTTAATATTATTTATAACACATTGAAAAATTCCCCGAAACTAATTTAAATTTTTAAGGTACATTAAAAAGAAAATATAATAGCCCAGTCAAAATAGGTTCGTGTCGGAAGTAATTCTGGAGGAGCTGAATTTTTCACAGTTGATAGACTATGATAAGGTGTGCATTTTCCCAAAAGTCCCGAGAAATCCCCCTTGAGCTTTCCGCTCTACGCCCCTTTAAAGTTAAAGTTACAGTATGTTATAAAATCAACTACAGTTAATAAAGGAGAAAGGCAAGTTCGAAGTTTATATGTAAAACCGTAAATCTAAAATTTGTAGAGAATTATTTCAGCTTTACAATGATATATAATATTACTGTTTTTGAGGATAACGAGAAATATTGTATTTTATTTTATAGTGACAGTAAAAAAAGGCTCCGTTCTTGGCTCCATTTCAGTACAGACATTATTGAATTTTAATTTCTTCCCTCGTATTTTTTCTATAAGAGATGACTTAGAGGAATGAAACTTCAAACATCCATATTTGGCGATTAGTAGTTTATTTTGTAATACAATGTGACTTTTAGCCCCAATGGGGGACGGCCCACTAGGAGTCACAAGAAAATCTTAAATGTAAGCATAGGGCAATATGTACCTCATATTAAAGGTCTCACTTAACTGAACACAATGCCGCAAACCCGACCTCAATCGGATAACCAAGCCAGAAGTAGCAGGTAATGGAAGTTTTTGAATTTTGAAATCGATATACAGTAGCCTATAAAAGATTTTAATGAAAAGTTAAAATGCCTTGTATTTCCCGCTGCGTTGTCCGATTGAGGTGGGGTTTGCGGCATTGTGTTCAGTTAAGTGAGACCTTTAATATGAGGTACATATTGCCCTATGCTTACATTTAAGATTTTCTTGTGACTCCTAGTGGGCCGTCCAACGTTGGGGCTAAAAAATCACATTGTACCACAAAATAAACTACTAATGGCCAAATATGGATGTTTGAAGTTTCATTCCTCTAAGTCATAAATATAAGAATTGAAAAAAATAAGAGAGGAAGACATTAAAATTTAATAATGTCTGTACTGAAATGGGGCCAAGAACGGAGCATTTTTTACTGTCACCATAAAATAAAATACTCATACAATATTTCTCGTTATAATCAAACCAATCATAGTAATATTATATATCATTGTAAAGCTGAAATAATTCTCTACAAACTTTAGATTTGCGGTTTTACATATAAACTTCAAACAAAGGAGCTGTAAGGGAAGGTTTTTAAATGATTTAAAGAAAAAATCTATTACTTTCTCCCTCTATACCATAGTATATGGAGAAAGTATTGTTTTCGTCAAAATTTTCGAATTTGAGTTGTTGGTGGATTTATCCATTTTGGTTCCCCCTGAGCCCAAAAAAGTGGTTTTCGGAGTGATGTCTGTCTGTGTGTGTGTGTGTGTGTCAGGATGTAAACAGAGCTAGAGAATGCCCTAATGGTCCGATTTTAATTAAATTTGGTACATAGGTCCAAATCCACGATAATTCCAGGCTTTTTTTTCATTTTTTTGAATTTTTGATTTTTAAGGGTATTTTACCCCCAAAAACCCTCAAAAATCATCAAAAATCAAAATTTCTCAAAAATAGCTCTAACGATTTTGATTAAAATTTTGTGGTTTATTAAGCTTAAAATGGTGAATAAAATGACACCACCCGCATCTCCGGGAAAACTCGCGTTCAAAAGTTATAGAGTAAAAAGTGTTTCAAAAATCAATTTTTTGGATTTTCAAAATAGCTGTTGTCTTGAAATAAATTTTACTTATCACCATTAAATCAAGCTCAAAAAACTAAATAATCCAGTATTTTAAATTATTGCTCTACGTCAAGTGGTTGCGGAGAAAATTCAATTTTTCGTTTAGCGGTAAACGCAGTACGTTGTTAAAAGTCACATACGCGCGTAGGGTCAAACGAGCGCTGCTCATCCGGTAGCTATCCGACTGAGTCATCAAGACATTAATGTTTGAAGCTTTTAACATCTTTTTTACATTGTTGGGAGAAAGTATGTGTCAGTTAACTGATACCGTTTATTTTTTACGTTTGTGTCGATTTCACTACAAAACCTTAAGGTTTTTGTAATAAGTGGTAATGACCATTTTTGTAGAAAATTTTATTGGGAACAAAATAAAAGCAACACCCCTTCGATTACTTTTCTCCTTAATTAACTGTAGTTGATTTTATAACATACTGTAACTTTAACTTTAAAGGGGCGTAGAGCGGAAAGCTCAATGGGGATTTTTCGGGACTTTTGGGAAAATGCACACTTTATCATAGTCTATCAACTGTAAAAAATTCAGCTCCTCCAGAATTACTTCCGACACGAACCTATTTTGACTGGGCTATAAGCTATGTTACCCTGTAAAAAACACACTAGTTTTGAAAGAACACAACTACAATCAGCTGAAATCACCTTTAAAATGGCCCCAAACAACACTGCCACCAGATGGGAGCAACAACAGACGGTGCAACAATAGACGGTGGCTAGATGTAGATGACCGTCGGCCGCAGATGGCCCCCCGGCGGCCCCCCGGGGTACACTGAGGTCCGTGGGGGGCGCCGAAACCCTCGCGCCATCAATCCACACCCAGGGATGGCTCGGCGCAGCATCGCGCTTGACATAATATTGTAATAGCTGCGCTGACGGCGAATTAATGATGTTCGGCGCATGCGCAAGAGGTATTTATTCTGATGGATGACGCGGCCGACTGACAGCCGTGTTTTATTTGCATATGTAAACTGACGCATGTGTGAGCCCCGGCCGCCGACCCTGCTTTATCTTCATCTGGGGCTCGCCTACGACAACTTCTGATACGGCATTGTTCATCGGTGGGTGGGCGTTGATTAATTTAGGGAATAGATATGAAATGTGGGCATAACTTTTGGATTTTGAATAGGCTGTAGAGGGCGGTGCAACCCAAATATAGCCATTCAGAAACTATTATGAATATGATCAAACTTTGATATGTAATAAAATTTAATATGATATAAAGTTTCATAGAACTATCACTGAATCTATAATTGTTTAACGGGCTAAGATTCTAAGGGTTTTTTTTTTGTGTAGAGAACTCCTCCTAAACTTTTCAACCGATATTCAAGTGTCGATATTGGTGTCGTTGGATGGGACTTGGTCTGTAGTTGTTTCCGCTAAAAACTGATGAGAATCGGACTGAAAATAAAGGCGCTATCCCCCATTGAAATCCCAAAATTCCCCATTAAAGTAACATTTTGATTAAATAAAGCATTTTAAACATATGCTAATGTTCAGCTGTAAATACGTGTAGTTTTTGGTGATAACAGATATTCACAATATTATATTGATCAGATGTCATTGATTTAGAACTAAAAGTAACATTTGTATTGTACCAAAATAAATTGCTCGATTTTGAGTTACACGTATACTAGTTAAATTTAATCAGACAACTGTTCTGTTGCTGAAAATCACCTCAACCAAAACACCTAGTTGTCCAATTATTGGAATTGCCTACCTATAACATACACAAAGTATTGATTTTAGCCTACATACTGTACGATATTTATGAACCGTTTTGCAAGATGTTTTGGAGAAGCTATTTAATTTGAAGGCAACAAAAGATAGGAAATTGAAATATTTCACAGCATTGAGTTGGCACTATTATTCACCTGGCGCCATGATGATTTGTTACCTCTGGCAACAGCTGGCTCTTGCGGCGATCATTGTTGTGGAAAATATTGCGTTTTTTGGACGCGAAGCGCCTTTTTGTTGCCGAGTGTCCCGGAGCGCTATTAATTTGGCAAACTAAGCAAGTGTGAAATAGAAAAGTGATGAGTGTAAAAATTAACGACCTCCTTTGTTACAGTGAGATCTCTTTGAGAAAAAGATCATTAGGTTCAACCTCAAATGTGACAGCTGGTCATTTTGGTAAAAACTATACTTACTTATTACATGTTACATGTCATTTGTACATTTTACAATGTATCCTGCAGAGCTCTTTCTTATGCTTAAAGCTATGTTTGTTGAATATGATAAAATTCTCCTTTAATGATCAAATTTGTTGGTTAATTTATTAACTATTAGGTATCTATTTTGACCATAACATGACCAGGAGTCTTTTGCTCATAAAATTCATAAACTTATCTAATAGGCCTAACCGGCATATTTTTTACATTATTTTTATCTTTCTCTACATTTAAATGCTTGGTAATCTCCTAGGTTTTGTCTCATCCTATACCTTTAGTTTTATATGAATATAAAAAATTAAAACAATATAGTAAAGTATATATAAGTATATCATTTGTTACCAGTTAATGTTATATATATACAGTACATGTATCACATAGTATAACAGAGTCAAATCAATCTTTCGGATTAATTTCTTATAGTAATTGTTCGATTTTATTTGTGTTCTTAGTTTACTCTCAGTTATACACTTTACATAAATACTAAAAACATTATTGAGAAATTAATGTGTTATACAAAATTAAGATTTTTGTAATGTTTGTGTGTTTTACACCTGTGGCATTTCATATCGCGTTGATGGGTAACGAACCAAACCCCGGTCTTTTTCTATCCAAAGTCGACCTGTTGTTACACATCGCATTTGGCAACTGATGGGTCCAGTATCGAACCTTTAAAAAGCTACAAACATTTCTCAGGATTGTAGGATTGAACCCCTTCATTCGAAGGCGAGCACTGTGCCCACTGAGCTACCTATCCACTATTGGTATTATAATATTATTATATAATTAAATTGCCAATAATTTAATTTAGTATATAACGTAATAAGTAAAGATAAATGAAACCAAAACGTATTTCTTCATAGTATTTCGTTACTGTTATGTGGTTACAGTTTAATATACGTTTAAAAGTTTGGAATGGTGGTGTTTGATGGTGTGGTGTTTGTAGGTCAAGAGTTTGGAAGAGGGAATCCATCACGGGGACAGCCACTTCCGCCCAACTCTTGACTGCTGTCCCCGCCCCTTCGCCGACGATAGCTGCACTGTTAATCCGAGAGGAAAATTAAATTAAATGGAAAAAAACAATATACAATTATTATTATGAATTATAATGCAAAAACCACTTTTTGGATGTACATTTATGAAATATTTATCAAGGTTCCTAACGTTTATACAAATTGATATAGTTTTTCTTTATTTATTTTAATAGAAAACGTCGTTTTAGTGTGTTACCGTTATGTCACAGGGAGTGAAAGGGCGTTATTTATTGCTTATCGAACATTATTTTGATGGGTAGATTTATTGTTCATTCCATATCTTACGTATTTATAAGAAATTAAAAAGTATTTCATATGAGAATACATTATTTATGTTAAAAACACTTTATGAACGAAAAGTCAAAATTAGACAGTCATTCAAAATCAAAATAATAATGAATCGTTATTTTTATGAATACATGTGTTTTTCTAGAATTTTTAAAAATCCATTGAATAAGCTTATGTTTGGATTTAATTTTAAAATTTCTTATCTTGTGTGTATTATGTAATTTCCCCAGCGGCATTTTCTAGTTTTTTCTCAATTTAAACTCTTCCGTATCGGTGGACAGTCCAAACTTTGGTACCGTTTCCATCTATGTAGATATATTCTTAGATAGCTTGATTAATTAATAGCCTAATGTAGCAAATACTCAATTCGATCTTCTTGGTGATCATACCTGGACGCAGCACCGCACGATTATGAGGTGAGTACTTCAACTATTCGGATACCCCGTCGGCTGCCCCGTCATAGATTAGCTATTGTTCTATTAAAATAATGTGGTAAATTATAGATTTCTGAATTCAAATCTGTGAATAAGGACATCAGTGTATCGAGCTATTTTAGTTCATGATAGCAGCGTGTAGACCTACTCGAGAGTGACGGTTCAGTTGGAGGCAGGTATCACTTAGCATGTTCTTATCTGCTCCGAGGCTGGGAGCCTGTCAACATGACGGATCTGTTACGCTGCCTAAGCTGGCTTTTCTACTTCCTTTAAGATCTCGTTTTAGATGTATTTTTCTTCCGATTTCCCCTTTACCGAAATATATTCGTAACAAAGGCCAAAAACCGTGAAATGCTTTGGGTTGTCGAAAGAAAGAAACTAGCCTACAAGTTAATTTTTGTATAGTTTATACGTATCAGGTTTTATCAAGATGTAGTAATACATAGAAAGGTGAAACAAATTTTATGAAATTTTAAAAAAAGCATTTAGCGATTGAAAACGATAATATTTAATAGTTTATTATCATCAGCATGTTATTACCCTCTCCAACACTACATTATTATTGTTTTTATTATCATTATGTTTTAATTAATATATGACACATCACTAACAGAATAAGGGAAATGAATACTTTGATGTTTGACTTATAAGTAACATGCAAGCGATATAATAAACTTGTTGAAGCAAATTATCAGTATATTTTTATATATGAAGTGCATCAATCAACATTCATTAACAATACTTAGAGAACAATATTTTCTGTTGAAAATTTTATATTTGTTGGGATTCTAAGCATAGCCAAGCGGCTTTTGAGTTACGTTATATAATTCAGTGATTGTTTATAGTTTAGTATATTTATTCCGATTCTAAAAAATTATCTTATGAAGTAAAAAACGTGAAACTATGAAGTTTTGGTTTAGTTTACTGCCTACCTGTGAATATATAAGTAAAAAAGGGATTAACTAAACAATAACATATTTAGTATTGAATTAGGCAAGCTAATTAATTAGATGGATGGTTGTGAAAAGAAAGATTTAGGTTTGAGGTATGTGTCATTAACTAAAGTCTAGAAATCTATAAATTAATTTTCTACTTCAAATTTGGTGATCAGTGACATTCGAATGCCATAAATGTGTTCTGGAAGTCCCAGCTCCTGAATGCGGTAGCGGGTGTCACCTCTGCCACTCCGCCGGAGGAGCTCTGTAAGTTATAACTGGTGGCAAAGCCCCAGTTTGGGTATGAAATAACGGGTGTCCCCTCATCTCTCCTAAGAGATTTGTGGAATATAACCGTCCACGAAGCCCAGATCGGATCGAGTATGCGGTAGCGGCCACAGACTCCGCCACTACCCTAAGGGAATTCTGGAAGGTAACCATCCGCGAAGGTACAGCTCGGGTATGCGGTGGCGGGCGGAGCTTCTCTTAACTCTTATCTATCATCTGTTTATGTTGGTCGTATTTACGACAAGCGAGATACGAGGTGTGACTCGTAACACGATACGACTACGAGCCACCGCCCGGCACGCAATGCATATTATATATTCTTTTATTAAGACTTGTGTTTTGCCGCTAAGTTTGAGAGGTACCGACAGACTTGTTCGACTGGAAGTAATCTACATTCATTCGTGATCTCTTGAAATCATACCCCATCGAGTGGTGGCCTCGACGCCTCGCCGCGCCGACTCGCCAGTATCGATACCAGTTTTAGATGTAGAGTCCTTTTAGGCGTTTTTTTGTGGGTTGAAAAAAACACAATAACAATGCTAAACTGAATTTCAATTGTTCAACAGTTAAACATAATACAGTGAAAGTAATGTAATGTAGAGTAATAGCATGGTAAAAAGTAAATTAGTAAACTTGTTTTCTCAATAATAAAGCAATCCGTTTTGTTTCCCAAACATGTGCCAATATCTGTAGGTAGGCCTATATTCAATCTCACTGAATGAATTGCATAATTTTGAATTTATGTACAGTAGATTAATTAATGCTTAAAATTTTGAAACCAATCCAATGTATACATGAATATATGTTATTATGTTTTTATGTGTTTAGTTAACCAAAGTACATTCATTTGATACATAGACTTCATTAGAACCTTAAAAAAAAATTGTCACTAATTCTTTTTTAATTTGGGAAGAATTGAATTATGATTAATTAGGCCTACTATAAAAGGCAAAGATAATTCTCACTCAGCTGTCACTTTCACTTCGTTATTAGTACAAATTTAGCGACTTATTAATTTGAGTGGCTATTTTTTTTTTCTTAAAAGAGGATCCCACGCTTTTGATTTTTGCTTTCTTAAGAATGTCTTACAAAACATTTACAAACATTTAAAAGAGATTAACAAAACGTAATTTTAAATAAGTTTCAACTTTCACCGCACAAACAATAAAACTATGATATACATATAAATATAACGATTAAACATATAATATACTTTGTCTTTATAGATTATGTTGAATGAAAAGGCACATTACAAAAGAATTTCATAGTCGTATAAACACAAAATAATTTAACATTACAATGCAGTGCTGTAGCTAAGACAGACAATTTCAAAAAGAGCCAGTAAACAAAAGAAACTGAGGGAATGGAGAACATAAAAGTATCGGAAATAAAGACTGTTTACGTTCGATGACAACGTTTACGGCCAGAGGGCGCAACCTTTATGACGTCAGGTCGTGTCAGATCGACTACAGAAGCAGTTGCGGCGTTTAACTGGATCTTTACACCGAGACCTGGCCGAGCTCTCTACGTGGTTTGCTTCAGATATATTGTATACTATAGCTCATAACGGTTTACTTGATCTCTTATGGTTTGATGCGTTTATTTTTAATGGTTTTGAGCTTTTAGTGACTACACACTGATTAAATTCCATCCAGCATTGAACACGAGTTTTCTTGTTACTATTCTATATTATAATGCAAGTATTAGCGTTTATAATAAATCTTATTACGAAGACAATGGTATATTATATGAAATTCACTATACATATAAATTGTCGTCGCTACTGAATCGTCTGTACTTTGGATACATAAGAGGATTTACTCAGCTCGATAACGGCTTGCATTGTAGTTCCTGGTGGAATCATTGTAGTATCTGTCTCCAACAATACCACTTTGTATAGCTCAAGGGCTTAAATTAATTTTATTATAAAGAGTTCATCAACCCTTAATAACTAAGCTACTGCACAACCAAGTAGGGTCTATTTTTTTCAGGCTACATTTTGCTGTTTTGTAGAATACTACATAATTATTTAGTAGTAAAAGGTAAATTCATGCAAGGTAAAATTTAATTTCAATTTACAGAACCTTATATTGCATTGGTTGTGAAAAACACAATTCAAATAGCCAAGTACAGTAAAATAGCAAAATACCATATATTTCTAGAGGTTTAAAAAAGTTTATTTCCTAAGTTATAAACTCTATCTAGAATAAAGAAGAAAGAAAAAAGTGCTTTATTTTCAAAATAACAAATTGAATATTAAATGAAAAGCTGTTGTTTGTCTAGTCTAACACAGTTTATCTAGTAATAAGGATGTCCATATAAATAGATCAATGCTGCACTGATACAGCAATTGGACTGCCTGGTGGGTTGGCAAACTTTACTCATGACTTATAATACAAAAACAAACACTATAGGAACATATATAATAATAAATGGAGTACTTCGAAAGTTTTCAGTTTTGTGAGATAAAAAATTAGTTTGATGAGACTGTAGTAGAGCATAATTTTAATTATACTAATGATAATCCTACAAAATTTTGCATAATGTTTGACTAAAAATTAAATTCTTACACTAATTCGCACCTAAATTACCATACATTTAACTGCAAATAATATTAAACGTTTATTTGGTATCTCTTCAAATATTATGAAGTAATTTTTAACTCTAACTAGTAAACACTTTCCTTGGAGATATCTTTTAGCTCTTCTTTATTAACACTGATTTTAAAATAAAATAAAATTGAACACAAGAATTTGAATTGCAACCTTTGAGTTCTTTGTTAATTTATGTAATGGATGTTTAGAATATTAGGTCCTAGACCGTAATCTTCATTGTGGTCATATCGCTGCTCTATTTTTTTAATTACTGTAATTGAACAATATATTTTAATACTGTAATATATTACAATAATTACATAGCTTTGGTGTAGGTCGGGTATAATGGTAATAATATTGAACAAACAAATCATCGTACTCTATTTAATTTTAGTAAGTAATACAATTATGTCAAAAATATTTCCGATACGCCATGAGTACAATATACCAATATACTTACAATACTAATACGAATGGGAAAAACATAAAAAGTTGTTTAGATAAAATTACATTATTTACTAGTTTTTTCACTCTGCTTCGTGCACGTTCCTCGCCATCAGGTTTGTCTCGTTCGCTACGCTCACTTGCCATCATGCTCACCCTATAAGAAAATTTATGGAATACCTAAAATTAGAATGTTTTATTAATTTGTTTTTAGCCACAAATGAATAAATAATAAAATAGATTTTGAGATTTTTCGACGAACAATGAGTTTATCTTTCGTAAAAAAAATTTCTTTTATAAAAAGTATCCTATGTTACTTCCGATACCTCCAAGCATATGTGTACAAAGTTTCATGATGATCAGTTGAATAGTTTTCGCGTGAAAATGTTACAAACAAACGGACATTAACATTTATAATATTAGCATGCATTACATTATTTGTTATGTGATATAATATGTTTAAAGAGCATACAATTTTTTTTTCAAATATTCTGCCGCGATCTTTTTATTTATTGCGACAGAAGGCAAACCTTCGCCACCATAAAAATATATTCATCAATAACAATTAGATTTTTTATGTGGAAACGAAAATCTAATTCTTACATTTTATCTTAATATACATTCTTTTACAAGTTAGGGGCCTACTTATTATTTATATCAACTAAACCAAGAAATTAGGGTGTAATCAATCAAGGCTTTTTCTTTTGACAGCGATATCCCTTTGCAATACAGCAGTATTATATGGCACGCACCCGCATTAACGTACACTGTACAGGGTAATAACAGAGGCCGGTTAGACAGTCAACGCGGCGGCGGCGGCGGTGGAAGCCAGGACTACAGCAGATCCATCATAGTCGACAGCCACTTCCTCGGCCGCGCCCTTCCCGCCGAGATAGCCACCACCCCTCCCGCCACAACCGCGATATTTATAATTTAATGAAGAAAAACCTCTTGGCGCCATTTTGTTATTTCTTTTATTAAATATCGTTTAACAAGAATTTTTAGGGGTTGCAAAAAATAAAAATAAACACATTTAAGAAAATATGTGCAATATATGCAATTTAAATATTTTGTAACAAAAACATTTAATATGTAAAAGCACGATATACTTAACTAACAGTTGGTTTGTCACGCAAATGCTAAGCTGCCGAGTAAAACAACCAGTTGGCAATCATTTTGGTCTTAAATTGGGTCGTCCACATTGACTTATAGGAATGTGAGTGGCACATGTTGTTTGTAGTTATTTGTGGATAAGGAGACCCCAGGCAAACAGCAAATCATGGGTATTTTGCGCACGTCCCCAGAAGGATGCGATATTGAAGGGAGAGACAGAGTAAGAGACGGACATCAGACGCCTGCTTGACCGTCTACTGTCAAGACATTGATACTGGGATTGATACTGGGAGAGGGCCAACTCCCGTGCTCCTGTGACAACTGATTTTCAGGATCAAACAGGCAGTCCGCTCTGTCCTCTAAATGGCCAACCAACAGACTGTTCATTCATGTTCCAGCTAGGGGTTTCAATGCCCGCAGCAGGTACTTAGCCCCCGATGTCTAGATCATGAAGGAAGGGAAATTGTCATAGTGGACAGCCAAAAGACTTACCACACGTTATGACAACTTGTTTGCTGTACTTAAATGTCAACTTCGCAATTAGTATAAATTAGTTTTAAAGTTGTCCGGGTACGAGTGGCACATATGGACAAAATAGTGGTGGAACCACTATCAGCACAAGGGAATGTTATCTATACAACTGATGTGCTGAACGCTTATTGAAAACCCACTACATCGCTGCCATGGAACCGAATGTGCTGTGCTTACAACTTTGCCCCCAAGTCACCCAAATTTGTGTAGCCTAATATTGTATCAAGGTAAATTAGGTATCAGAAGATTTTGCTCGATTTGTCTGTCTTAATGAATAGTGATGATCATTCCAAATGGATGATCTTATTAAAAAAAATTCTATTGATATTTTAACAAGTAAAATCAAATACTTTAAAACGCCAATGAGTTGTTGGTCCTACAGAAGGTTATTGCCCAATATGAGGTACTGGCCGATCGGAACATTAGTCCCGTACCGTTAGGCTATTAGACGAGTTCGCGTGCCGGCGTCCTGTTCGGTTTCTATTAGGAGAGGCGATACCATAAACAGCGGACCGGGATACAGCACGACCGTGGCGTGGCGGCGGCGCGGGGGTGCACTAAACCGCACACTCTATGGTCCATGGTCCGTGGTTGGCGTGGTTGGCGTGGCGCGCGGTCGTGGTGGCAGCGGTCACGTCGCGTCGGGCAGTCACGTCATTCCCGCGCCAAACACGGCGCTAGTTGCGTTATGCGGGCGGTTAACGCGGGTGATTGATGGGCACTCCTATGGGGGGGGGCGAAAAATATGTGGGGGGTGGAACTCTACTGGGTAATGCGTTATCATGTTATAGGTTTTGTTACCTTTCGGAAAATTACCTAAGAAAACAACCTCCTATTTTATATAATAGAATGTTACATATATAACAGCCTTAATTTAAAATAATTATCACTTGAGTAAACAAATGGATTCACTTCTTGTAGAAACTTTGGTCAAAATCGCAAATTGTAGAATGGTATAAGATGAAATTTTCTATTAAATCTCAATCCAAAAGATCCTGACCACAAAGTAACTAACAGGTAAAATTTTATTATCGCTTGTTATAGGTAATAAGTAAATCAGTAAACTAAGTTTTGAGGATGTTAGGATAATTTATGACGGTTAAAAAAGACATAAACAAAGTACCATTCATTGTTATAAATGTTAACTGATAATGTAACCTTTAAAAAATGTGTTTATTATACCTTCATATTACTAATAGTTAATTGAAGATTTCGTATCCTCAAAAATAAAACCTAATTCATAGTATATCTATATATATAATACGTGATGCCCTTTTTTTGTTAACACTACTCCTCCCTTATTTCTGGACCAATTTTAAAGTTTGAGGTGTCAAAAGAATGGTCTCAGTTCGTAGTTTTGCAATAAGGTTTTAGATTTTTGATATTTTAATTCTGAAGCCCACGGGAAGCCCTCAAAGTTCATTTTTTGACCATAAGATTAACATGGGGAACTATTGTTATTGAATTGAAACTAAAAAAGCTGTTGATAGTAAAACAGACAAACACATGTTAAAAGCTATCTGAATGCTGAATAAAAGCGATTGAACTGGTACGGTATTGAAATGTAAACACAATTCCATACTTTAGTTCAAGGAGCAAGGAGTGTCTATTGTGTGGGACAAATTGTATGTTTTACCTTTTTCTCAAAATGTAGCAGGTAGATTTTGAACTTTTTATTTATGAGTATTTGGGCACAAAAATAAGTTTAGTAGGCCTAACTTAATCCTAAAAAAATCTATTCTCCTGATGCACAAAAACGAGTTTTAAAATTGAAATTTTTGACGTGGGTCGTAAGAGTTATCAGATTTCTATCGAAACAACAACGAAATACAATAAAAATTAAAATAGAACACTAAATTGCGCATGGGTTTTCAAACTGCTGTGAACTAGGAAAAGGGATAGTTGGTTGTTAATGTAAACCTGATTACCGTAACCCGTAATACTATAAAAAATTTAATGCAGAATGCTAACGCATATTAAAACACCTGTTTAAAAGAGGCAACATTTCAAAGTTTTTTTTTTACCTCCAGTATAGATGATAAGCTTATTGCAAAAATGGTTTGTATAAGGTGAAATTTTAACCAAAATGTAAATGCTGAATCAAACCAGAATGGACACACAAAAAATGTAGATTTTCTTAATTTTTGTGATTTTTTTTATTTAAATTTTGTAATGTCATGGAAAGAGGATTTAGTTTGTTATAAATAGTGTTAGTGTACATAGTCAATGGTAATAGTGTGGGCTTTGCTTTTTCACTATGTCACTTTACGTTTTTTGCGTGATTAACTATCTAGATCAAACATCTGTGAATGTATTCTACATTTTATAGGAGTTTTTAGGCAGAGGCTCTTAGACAAATCAGCATAAGAACCATCATGTAATCCTAGCTAATTTAGACCTAAAATAACAACCACCAAATCTCAATATTGTCACATTGGGAGGCTGGAGAATTAGTAATGAAGATCGATTGATGAAATACCAATATGGTGTAATATGATTTTCTCTAAAATTTAATTTCCATTCAAAGTAACTTGGTAAACTTCCATGGAGAAAGGGTTGACCACTAGGTACTCTGATAAATGCAGCGCATTGCGCTGCACGGCCCCCCTAGTTATTTTTAAATAGTGATATGTAGGCTACTGAAGTAATATAAGTAAAAATAGTTATATGAAATCAAAAATGTTTATTACAAGTTATAAAAATAAACATTAACTCCTACTTATTTTAGCGAATTTCCCATAGGGAATAAGCTATTACCGTAGGTCTCATGGTGAGACCTAAGCCCAGGACCATGTTACTTTTTCGTTTTGAGGTGCCCAGAGACCAAAAATAATAGTCACTAAAATTTATATATATATATAAATATATATATATATATATGTATATATATATATATATATATATATATATATATATATATATATATATGTATATATGTGTCCCTAGACACGATAACTCTCGTAAAAATGGTCCGATCGACACCAAATTTGGTAGAGATGTGTAATCCTACGTTTATTCGGATGAGTTTGAAAACCAGACATATCGACCTACCGGAAGGGGTAGTTTTGGGGGGTTTTGTACCCCAAAAATGGGTTTTTTGCATTTTTCATATGTAAATTATAAAAATTTTAAATTTTTATTTTGACCATTGGATTTAGCTCAAAAAAACACACAATTTAGTACTTTGAAGCTTTGCTCTATCTCCACTGGTTACCGAGATATTACAAAGTCTAAAGACAGTACATTGTCTTTTGGGGCTCCAATGTTAATCTTATGGAGAATAAGGATGTGTTAATATTTCACTTATTAACCAATATTTTTGGATGAAACTTGGTATTTAGCTTCATTTGGTTGAGATTCATCCATTTAAGGTAAAAAATCTTGGTTTTTGTACTTATCATGGCAGCAAACCTGCATACTTTTTTCCCATGTTAATCATATGGAGAATAGGCAAACTCTTTTATTTATGGATAGATATTGATGAAATTTACTATATGGCTTTATATGGTCGAAATAAATTTTTTCTAAGCTAAAAACCTACTTTTAGTGTCCCCTATGGCAGCATACCTGCATACTCTTTCCCTATATTTATCTTAAGGAGAATAGACATTTATCTCCCTATTTATGAGCACGTGATGAAATTTCGTTTACAAGTTTAGCTGGTCAAAATCAATACAGTATTACTAATTTGGAAATTCGCTGAGTACGCAGGTCTGCTGCGACGGGGGGTATTTAAATTAAAATCTTCTAGCCTTAAGAAAGCCAGGGATTAACTTATTTTGTTTTTATGATAGAAATAGGCCACAGGGTTTGTAACCATATAATTTAAAATTATGTGTTATGTACTTTAACACAGTATTTTAAGTTTGAATATATAAATAATTTTATGTACTCTAAATAAGAGTTGATATTATAATGTTTATCCCATAAAAGCTCTTGTGAAGAAAGTCAGCGACTCATCTAAATGAAAATTTACCTTGGAGATCTCCCGATGGAGTGTTATACTTTATAAACATAAGCTTGGAAACAACTTTTTGAATTTAATACAATAATGCAATTAAATACCGGAGTTTTCAGTCGCTCAACCCAAGAAATATGCAACAACTCCCTCAAGTGTTTTAGAGTACTCCGAACTTGGCATTACCACATAAATTGTTTTTAACAGGCCAACTTTTGTCATCGTTATCCACTTTTTCAGTTTAGTTTTGTAATATTACCGTTTATCTAATGCAAATTTAAAACACCATATCCTTCTATTTTCAATCTTGTGTAAATTTCCCTAAAAGCCAAGGCACCTTAATATAGTCTATTAATTTTCATTCATTGGATATTTTTGTTGTTATTGCTTTTTTGGTTAGTTTATCTGGGATAACATATTTAATAAATTATTATTATTATCAATTTATAAAACCTTTCACAAGGTCGCGTATCATAATTTTATGAAAAAGTGAAAGAACCTAAATAGTAAGGAAAGTACGTAAAAATAAAACTAAAACTAAAGGAAACAATTATGTAACATGATCATAGTTTAAAAATAAATAAATTGAATAAAATAATAGCAGTAGGGTATTGGCATTTTCAATGATTCACTTGAAATTTGAACTTCAGTAGCAGAGGTTAAACAAATTAATTAATTCTAATTAAAAATTTGCGTGTAAACTAATATTTATAATTTAATTAAAAAAACGAATAGTTAAAGGATAGCTAAAAGACCATTCATATAATAAGGATTTGTTCGTTTTTATTCTTTTGGCGAGTCATTTAATTTCTTACACTTCATATATTAATATTAATATTACACTCGGTATACAGGGTTAGGCAAAAGTCTGGATACCCCCAGTTAACTTTTTAACGCGTTGCAGTAGGAAAACCAAACTCGGCACATGTTTACAACATCAAAAACTGCACTTTTTCATCAACTACACAACTTTGCCCCTGCCCCCAAAATGGGGTATTTTGGGGGCAGCCCCAAATTTTCAAACGTAAACCCCTATCGAGTGACCCTTCATTTTAAACTGTTTATCAAGAGAAATTAAATGGCGCAAACCGGAGGTCGATATCTCACCCCTAACCAAAATGGCAGCCATTTCAAAATTTGACATGGGCAAGCAAGTATAAGTATGGACACCCCCAATTAATTTTTTAACACGTTGCAGTAGGAAAACCAAACTCGGCACATGTTTACAACATCAATAACTGCACTTTTTCATCAACTACACAACTTTGCCCCTGCCCCCAAAATGGGGTATTTTGGGGGCAGCCCCAAATTTTCAAATGTAAACCCCTATTGAGTGACCCCTCATTTTAAACGGTTTATCAAGAGAAATTGAATGGCACAAACCGGATGTCGATATCTCATCTCTAACCAAAATGGCAGCCATTTTAAAATTCGAGAAAGGTAAATTGACTTTACATTAAATCAGAAAATAGCTTTTTTAGAATCGAGAATATCTGGAATTATTTTAGAATTGAACCTACTAGTTCATTTCTGCTATTAGGTTCAATTCTAAAATAATTCAAGAAATTATAAATTCCAAAAAGCTATTTTCCGATTTAATTTTAACAAATGTAAATTTACCCTTCTCGAATTTTAAAATGGCTGCCATTTTGGTTAGAGATGAGATATCGACATCCGATTTGTGCCATTCAATTTCTCTTGATAAACCGTTTAAAATGAGGGGTCACTCGATAGGGGTTTACATTTGAAAATTTGGGGCTGCCCCCAAAATACCCCATTTTGGGGGCAGGGGCAAAGTTGTGTAGTTGATGAAAAAGTGCAGTTTTTGATGTTGTAAACATGTGCCGAGTTTGGTTTTCCTACTGCAACGTGTTAAAAAATTAATTGGGGGTGTCCATACTTATACTTGCTTGCCCATGTCAAATTTTGAAATGGCTGCCATTTTGGTTAGGGGTGAGATATCGACCTCCGGTTTGCGTCATTTAATTTCTCTTGATAAACCGTTTAAAATGAGGGGTCACTCGATAGGGGTTTACATTTGAAAATTTGGGGCTGCCCCCAAAATACCCCATTTTGGGGGCAGGGGCAAAATTGTGTAGTTGATGAAAAAGTGCCGTTTTTGATTTTGTAAACATGTGCCGAGTTTGGTTTTCCTACTGCAACGCGTTAAAAAGTTAACTGGGGGTATCCAGACTTTTGCCTAACCCTGTATTAATATTGAATATACCGAAATTTGACTGTTGAATATGTAAAACAAATCATAAACTTTTCTAACATACATAAATAGAAAATTTGTACCTTTTTGGTGGACATATCTATAAAAATAATCACCCACAAAAACTTGTAGATACAAAAATATTTTCTCACATTTCTTAGCAACATCATGAATATATAGGAAATTTCAGTAGTTTGCATGACGCTATGATTGTTTTCAATAGCTTAATGCTGTAGAAAAATTGAAAGTGTTTTTCTTGAGCTCATTTAGTTCTTAGATCCAAGTCACTTTGCAACATAACAATAAATTTGTAGAAATTATTTTGCAATTGCCTCACCAGCAAATTACTGTTGTTGTAATGGCAATGCAATTGAAACAGATAAGCTCCTTCACTAAAAGCTAGAAAGTAGAGCACTTGCAGCAGCAAGCATCTTTAATCTTGTTGCAAAATACCATAAAAGCTTTGGCGTGCCGAGCTAGGCACCGCCTCCCGTGCATACCTTGCCACCAGGGTGTCACTGCAAGGATGCCGATAACGTGTCAATAATGGTCCAGGGGTCACTGGGGCGACCGCTCACACCCAGACACCGACCACGGCAGGTGGCGATCTGGCCACCACTAGGAGAGGCTTAGAACCGCATTGAAACTAGGAAATGTCAACGAGACTTTGATCATACCGGGAGCAAATATTTTACAAAACAGACATGAAAATGAAGGTACCCATATATTCATCAACATGTTACACTAAATCTCAGTTAAACCATTTTTATTTAGTATTTGATACAACAATTTACAATTATCAGTCCTTGTGCTATGTAACAACACGTGCGGGCTTGCTATTTTCCACTAGTAATTTCAAATTAACTTACCTCATGCAGAACAGTACTTGCTAACATAATTAATTACCATACAAGAGCATTCAAAATTAAATTACACAATAATGCGATCCTCAAATAAATTAGTTACAGACAATCAATTTTTTTCAACGTTCATTAAAAAATAAGCTTCTATATACAGAAAAGCAACAATACATTTTAAAGAATTAAAAGAAAAATCATCGGCAGTTACAAGTGCAGATAAATTAAGTAAATTTAAGAAATAAAATTTTAAAAATAAATAAAATAAATCACTCTTACGCTAAAGTGCTATATGCTAGTGTAATTAAATGTTGAGAAAACATTGGCAAAGTTTTTTACAGTAATTTATAATTTATATGAAAGTTATTAATAAAACAAATAAATTGACGATTTGTTCTTATAAATCGTAAGCATATATTTGGTAGGACACAATGCTATTTTTCCATTGCCAAAAGCTTGTCGGCCTTAGTAACAAGACTACAAGATCGCTCCACAATCATTCTACACTCATCTTTCATTCATACTTGGCTTAAACTAACTGTTTGGTTAGGTCGCCATTTCAATAAAGGTATTAAAGCTTATAAAGTAAGATTTTATTTAAAACTAAATATAATCAAAATTACACCAATTCAGAAAAGTTTGTACATTTTGTTAGGCTAACCTTGATTTTATATTGTCTATAATCTCGAAATACCCTTCAATGTCTTGTTGACAAAAATCACATATAATATTTCTAACATTAATTTTAAACCTTTAAATATTAAATTAATATGTTATTTCATCCAAGAAAACAATAGCTTGTAAAATTCCATGAGTGTGATTTTTTATTGGGTAGTAGTAAATGATCCGTTTCTAAATAGAAAATAGAGCGTTTGAAGCAGAAACTGTCCTATATTTCCAGAGTCCAACATAGATGTTACTCCACGCCGCGACCGTGTCAGTATCACACCTAGCCACGGCCTGCTGTATCTGCTGAGCACTTCATCAGCAGTGAAAGTGTCCTCACGATCACAATGGCAGCGGCACGACATTCTCCCTCTCCCTCCCTCTGCTACATAAACATCCGATGATGAATTTTGACGTCGCCGCTGCGGCCTTGGGCAGTATCTGGGTTGGTGAATGTTTGTTTTACTGCGACAGCTGTTGTGATCTCATTTCAGATGATTTGTCCGGCCTTCCCACGCCTGAGCCTCGCTAATCCCGGGGAACGGCGACGGCGATCGCTGCGGTTGGGAAACGGGCAATTTGTTAATAGACTCTCCCTGGAGCGAAAGAGTCACGAAGTTGGGGGAATGCGGCCACAGTTTGGAACTGCAGTCTCGGCAGTGCCGTTATTGACTGTTGCATTGTTGTTAGGAAACGTTTTATGTATAGTTGGAATTTATATTAAAATTAAATATTTCATAGAAAATAGTATTTGTCTTATGAGCCATAACCCTATTCCCTAGATATACCCGTATCGTAACACTATAATCGTTAACATTGTAATCAGTTCAACAATGTATTTCACTAATAACTCTAAACTAAAACCCATAAAAAAAACCTGAAATAAGTCAAACTCTACAAATGTTACTTTTCATATACTGCAGTTAAAGAAGAATTACAGTAAAACTATAAAGTAATCAGACCGCAAGATTAAGTAAAAAGGAATTTGATATGTAAAATAAATCTACATATTCACCTTTAATGAGAGGATTTAGAATTACTGAATATAATTTACTTCGTTTAAGCTTCTGTTCTTCAGAAACTGTACCACCGCATTACCACCAAATTTAAGCTGGTTGAAAAACAGAATAATACATGGTTTTGGTTCATGCTAATCTGCCCAGTAGTGTCAAATAATGGAAGCCATATGCTGCCATAACATAAATCAGTTTAGGACGTCAAATCTGAGCAGCAAAGAGGAATGGCATGAAATCACTGGAATCTAGCATGAGCAGTGAAGGCCGATGTCAATAAGTCACCTATCGTTTAGTCAATTACACTACTCAATACATTATACAGAAAATCAAGCTATTGAACATAACTTTGCAATTTAAAGCCATAGACATTTTTGTAGTTTAATAATAATAATACATCTATAAAAAGAAAACAAAATAACGGAATATAAAAAGTCCAACTGATGAACAAAGCAGAACTGTTTGTTCGAGAGCAATTACAGCACACGAAATTGTGCCAACTTTGAAAACTTGACTCAGCCAGCACAGTGGCGCCAACATATAACACCATAAGCGTTATTATCACCAATTGTTTTGACGCTGAACCACCATTATTCAATCTGCCGACAGAACCATGGTACTAGACTAATTGTGCTCTATGGTTGTCGAATATTAATTCCCATTCTCCATTGTTTGGCCACTATCAATCACTTTATATTGAACACGCCCCGCGCAGTAATTGGTTGTCCATTATGCGGTCATTTAGTGATATGTTTGATGTAGGTGGGTAATGATAAATATTGGAATTTACATGCGCATCGGTGATATTGTTGAAAATTATATTACGGAACTATCCATTAATCTTAATTGATGGAAAATCAATTTTAATCGGCTCTCAACGCAATAAGTAAAGACATTATAGTTAATACGAAAAAATTCAAACAAGAAATGTTCATAATTACTTCTAACGATCAAAATTAGTTTGCAATCTAAAACACTGAAACCCCTTTTTATATATAAAAAATTACCAGTTTTATTTTATTTTCTTCCAAACTTAGAGTGTGAAATTAGGATTTATCTTTGAAACCTTGAATTAATTGCAATATTTTTATTAGAGAATATTTGAATACTACCGAATCAAAGTGTTAATAATTTATGCGTTTATTGTTTTACTTTCACATTTTTCAATGGTTTACATTTGTGTTCACAAACAACGCCATGACAACATATGTGTAGTGGCAGTCCCATTATGAGAGGTCAGTCGCACACTACCAGCTCTCCCGCTTATCACCGGTCACCGGTGCGCAGCTCATTACTGCGTATCTCCGCACGGTGCGGATATCTGGCGAGATGCGATCGCCGCCCGTGAGATGCGCGCCGGCCGATAGCGCCTCCCAATAAAGTATTTTCTTTCGTTTTGTCGGCTTCCTGTCCGCGTCCCGGAATGTTCGTGTGAGGAGGGGATTCCGCCATAACTCCACGATACCATCTCCCCTTAATTAAATAATAGATTGATACGTAGATATCGCCTATTACTGATAAACAAACGACTCGCGTGTGTGCGTATAGGCGGGCAGTAAACTCAGTAAGCGGCCCTCAGAGAGTTGTACTGTAGAAGTTTCCGGGTGGTTGAAATTATGAAAAGAAAATTCAAATTTATTACTTGTTTCAATTACAAATAATGAAGGCTTAATGATGAGAGGTGTTCAATTTGTGGTTAAAGTGGTTGGAGACTCATTTTATACATTCAGTTGAAAATTCCTTTGACATGTTTGCAAAGGATTTTTCTTGGAATTTATATGTTTCTAGTTGAAATTACGGTAAACAGTCTTAAACATTTATTGGTAATAGTCATACAATTCTATTAGCATAAACAAAAATAAACTACTCAATTTTTATATCAATTATTGGCATATCATCATCAATAACTTTAACTTAGTTATTTAAAAACGTTTGGATCAGATTTTACAATTTACTTACTTTTCAAATAGATTTCATGGGGTTTACTAAATGAGATATCTTCATCTTTCGGCAGCGGAGAAATGTTTAAATTCCCATTGAATTTTAACCTCCTGCATCGTGTGTGCCGTGTTGTATTGTTGCCCACTGGCATGTTATTGAATATTTATCGGGGGTTTTGATGAGGCTCATCAGGAGGAGACATGATGGATTCTTCTTGTAGTTTCACGCTTATTGATAGCTGCCCACTACAATGCATTCGATTCCTCCCATAATGCATCATTAATCTTGGTTCCCATCAGCCTCTGCGGCGACCCGTGACGCCGAGATGACTACGACGTCCACATAGCCGTATACAATATCAGCTGCGCTGGCTCCTACAAGGTAGACCTTTTGTAAAGCTTGTAAATACATTTTTTATCATTATAATTCCAATAAAATATTTTGTTTTGGACTTTTTATGTAAAATGGAACTGGAACCATTAGCAACATAAAACAGAGTATAATGATTAGTGCGTAGCTTGAATGTTTTTGATCTTTTACAAAACTAATAACTAAGTATGACGTGTTATGCCAAAACAAAACGATGTTCAGCAAAACAGAGTTGTTATAAGTACCCCCCCCCCACACACACTTGGAGACACAATTAATTACTAACAGATAAAACGTCATATTTATTATACATAAGTTAGGACTTCAGTTCAAGAGGTCTCAGGTTCGATCCCCGGAACGGCCACATACTTGAGGGGTTTGGACCACTTTCCCCAAAAGCGTTTGATTAATTCTCACTAACAAAAATGATACTGGCGTTGATACATCAAGAAAACAAAATGAAAAAATATAACTCTAGAGAAACAACATGCATGATTATTCAACAATATGCAGCAAATAAAAACATTTTATATTATATACCACCATAATATCTAACAAACTCATGGTACAAAAAATTAAGAAAAATGTAGATTTCTAATAATCATGTTATTTTGAATCTCATTTTATTTATTAATCAATGTGATACAACAGATGCGATAATGTATTTTTAAGAAACTAAAATTATGATAATTGAGAATAAGAATCTAAAGAGTTTTTACCATTTATATTTTAAGTGTTAATTCTACCTAAAAAATATTAATTGTATGATGAGAAGTTCAAAGGTGGTTTTTATATTAACTACTTTACTTGTAATCTTCCCTGAAAATTCTACAACTAATATTAAACAGGCTTGCATGTAATATTTACTCGTGTAATTTCCACATTAAATTCCGTTTTTAATATTTAGGTAATTATATGTGTTATATTTGTTACATAGTATTCAACAAATAAACGCACAAGAACGACCAAAAAATGTGCGATATTTTTATAAAATGAATATTATAAAGCACATTTTCGATGGAGCAAACAATTTGAATATGGTAAATTTGCAACATTTTTTGAATACACAAAATGTGTAAAAACCTACAGATTAACTGTAAAACAGAAATAAAGTCGCATTGTCCAGCTGTGTAATTGAATCAAGAGAGTCGAACGCAGCATCGACCAGGTCTGTGTCAATTAGGCCTTTGTAAACAACGATTTTGACGCGTCCCAAGCCTAATGTAATTGTATGAAATATCAGACTCTCTATTGGATTATCGTTTTTGCCGCCCCGATCACACTGCGTTTATATTCCCTCCGAGGACCAATATGGGGATTCAATTAGTTTTTTGTTACCGAATTTGCGGAATATTTTATTCGAACTTGATTTTGATCAAATGGGTGTTTATTAAAATGAACAATCATTTCTAATGTTCTTAACATTTCAAACCGTCTGATTAAAGTTCAGAATGAATAGTAATTTAATTTGAAACGTGATTTGTAGTTTGAAAGACAAACTTTTTGACAGAAATTCAGGCTTTGTTGTTTTAAAATATCATATGTTTAATACATTATATTCTATTCATATTAAAGTATTCTATGTATGAAATAAAATAATTTATTTAAATAGAATTATAATTATTTTTTAATATAAACTCTTTAGGTTTTACAAAAGTATATATTTTTTATTTATTTACCGAACCCTACATTTTTACAAATTTAATTAAGCACAATCGTTTTAATTTCTCAACTAAGGTGGGTGATACGAATAAATTTTCTATAAAATTACAGAAATATAATCTTTCCCCTAGAAGCAAATAGGCTATAAGATTGAAATAAATACAAACAAGTTAAATTAAAAAACAAAAAAAAACTGTCGGTAGCTTGTAAGATGTAGAGAGTTCGGATTGCAGGAGGTGAGTGTGTGGGGTGGCGGAGAGGACGCTCAAATGTAATTTAACCCAAGACAAGGAGAGACTCGTGAGGAATGCAAATGTTCTTCTGAGTTTTGGACCTTCTCTAAAACAATGGTCGAAAATGCTGGGTAAGCGCTTCACCAAACAAAGTTAAATAATATTATATGAGTGCAACAAATAGATTTTTGGAAAGGAATAATGTAACCGTTAAGCGATATTTATCGTAACTAATCAATATTCACTGAATACTGTTGTTGGTCTAGTAAATTAACGGAAAATCATAACATTTTCATATAATACCAAATTACATAATTGTTTAGGTACTATAGTTTCTTTTCAAACAAAGCTTTTATAGATAACACTGTAAATTTTCTGAAAATTTTTGGTTTATTCAACATTTTTGGATATTTACTGGATTTTTTATTAAATCACAAATAAAGACCAACAGCAATGACATTAATCGATCATACTACAGTATTATTAATTTTTAAATTACACAGTTTTAGGACAAAGAAGGTAAAGGATGAAAATTGGATGAAATAAAAAAAAGGATAGAACCATGTATTTTAATCATTCAGCATTTTTTATTATTATTGAAACTTACTACTTAGTTCTTTTGTGAAGAATGTAAAATTAAATTTAAAACTCTGTTTGTTTGAGCATTCTCAAAAATATAGGTTCAATTATTTTTTAATTTAATTTTATTGAAAGAGTTTACCTTTTTATTACATCACATGTACATTAATAATTTTATTAGTATTTTTTATATCCTTATTTCTTTTAAATGTATTAAATCAAAGTAATATTTTATGTTCAAGAAATCATCACACTGTATTTGATTTATACTAGTGGTTAGTGATAAGGCAGTGGCAAGGACTTGAACATCAGCTTATCTCTTGTGTTCGACCGGTTCTGTGTGACTGACCTGTTGAGGACTGCACAGTGGCAGGACTGTGGTGCACTAGTGACACTGCCAGGGTAACGCTAGCCACCCGCTACATGAGGTCTGCAAGCTACAATCTACTATAGGGTCTCTGTATCCCCTCAGTTATTGGGTCTCTGCATCCCATTAATTCAATTCATCAGTGTGGTAGTTATATATACCACTTCATTTCTACAAATTTATAGACTCTCATAAACTTTGTGTGCACACAAGAAAGCAAGTGTAAGCTATTCTACTGGACTTTTATTCTACAAGAAATTAAGTTGTGGTCAGTGCATGGACATTTTGCATCGCCTTCGCTTCTGAGGTCGTGAGTTCTACCTTTCATCCAGCTGCCTTATCATTATAAGAGATTTATTATAAGAGATTAATTATTATTTTACATGGACTAAATATTCCAGCATTTTATTTTGTAACTTTGTGCAAACTGAATTTAATTGTAACAATATAGGATTTGAATTGACAGCATTAGTTTTGATTTTACCATTGAGTTCAGTATAATATTAAGTAGAATCACCGAGAATAAATACAAACAAACAGATTCAATCTCTGAACCAGTGAATAGTCTTTTGGTTATGTGAAGAGTTAGGAGTTTAAATAAGTAAATTCCCCTTTGCGCATACATATGTGGTCCTTCGACCAGGGATTGAATAATATTAAAAATTAATTAAAAAAAGGTGGTTGGTTTTTTGTAATAAAATATATTTTCACAAATTAGAGAATTGAATATTTTGCTGGAATTTAGGTTAGCTCATACATTTTAGAAATATCATTCAATGGATTAAAGCTAACATTTTTTTGTCATACATCAAGTGAATACAATTTTTTAAATATTTTATATTGTTAATATTTTAATTGAAGTTTAATTCTATGAATTGACACTTAACTTCAAATAATACTGTGTCAGAGGTATATTTTGCAATTTTAGCTCTTGAAATATTTCATACATTGAATATTGGCCCGCTGATTTCTCATCATGTTCATTTCAGGTTATGTCATGTCTGATTATCATGTATACTGAACTTTATCGTGTTTATCATGTATTTTCTTGTGTGTCACCATGCTTTAGGGTTTTAGTCTCTTTTATATTTTTATGTGGGGGATGCTCAGACATATTTTAAGCCCTTAAATTAATTTTTTTGGTACCCATTTCAAACAAAATGGCAGATGAAGAATTCAAGCGCACGGTTTCCGCTTTGAAGAGGAAATTAGTAGACTGTGCTAAGGAGGTACAATCTATCAATGAGAAAGGTAGAGCAGCAGTGAATGATCCTCAACATGTCACTACATTCAAAGGAATGTTCAAGGTGTTAGAAAAATATTATTCAAAATTTGAATCTAATTGGGACGAATTAATTGACTTACATGAAGAGAAGAAGAAAACTTCTGAATTTCCTCTTGAAGCTGATATAAACTTACAGTCTAAAGCCAAGCGCTACTACTATGAAGCTCACACAAGTTATGAGACTTTGCGACCTGCGGTACCTCCACCCACTTCCCGTCAGAGCATCAATCCCAATGAATCAATGATTTCTACCGAAGTAAGATCAAATAAACATCTACCTCGGATAAATTTGCCTCATTTTAATGGCCAAATTACAAATTGGCCCAAATTCAGAGACGCATTCACATCAATCATTCACAATGATGCCCTTCTATCAAAGATGAAAAAATTCCTTTACCTTGTGTCCTCACTTGTAGGCACAGCCTCTGCAGTCATTAGCAATTTGCCCCTTATTGAGGATAACTATGACTTAGCATGGAAAGCTCTCAATGATACGTTTAACAATAAACTTATGCTAGCTTCAAACTATTTGAATCAGCTCATTGGTTTTAAGCCTCAGCAAGGCAAGCCCACTGTTGATTCTCTTCAGTCCTTTGTATCTCAGGTTTCTGATAATATAGCAGCCTTTAAACTGCTGAAAATCCCCAATGAGGCAGAGTTTGTACTGTTCCATATGGCAGTCAGATTGTTGGACCCTACAACTAGGGAACAATTTGAACTTCAACATAAACAGACGGAATTTCCTGTTTTTGATGATCTCACAAAGTTCTTGCGTGAGCGTGTTCTAGCCCTGCAGTTGGCTCAAGGTCATCCTAGTCAATCGGCACAGGACAAATCTTCCAATGATTGTAAATCTGCAGGCTCTGTTGCCTCATTTAAAGGTCATAAGTCAACAAGTCGTGGCACGAAAACCACACTCATGGCTAACTCCCAATCAAACAATCCTCAATACAAAGGGAATAAGAAGTGTTTCTTCTGCAATGAAGACAATCATTTGCTCTTCAGTTGTAAGGAGTTCCTTAACTCTACAGTTGAGGAAAGGCACAAGAAATTGAAAAATTGGCATGGATGCAAGAATTGTTTGTATTCTAACCACTCTACGGGCAAATGCAACTCAAGGTGGACCTGCAAGTTCTGCAAGAAAAGGCACCATTCCTTACTTCACATTCCTGCTTCTACTGAAGATGTGACCAAAGACAATGTGGTGCCTGCATCTACACCCTCGTCATCTTTGACTGCGATGTCCCCCCAGCAAAGCAATATTCTGTTGGGAACTGTTGTGGCTGAAATCAAAGATGCTTCAGGCAAATTTCAGTCTGTACGTTTAGTGATTGATTCAGGAAGCCAGCATTCCTTCATAACTCGAAAGTGCCTGACCAGACTTGGCCTACCTACAACTTCATTCCCAAAGAAGATATCTGCAATAGGGCAGACTATTTTTGATGGTGCCAAAGGCAAAGCTGTTTGTCATCTGAAACCAAGAAATTTGGATTCTCCAATCTTCGAGACTGAAGCGGTTGTTATCAACAATATCACTTCTTACCTCCCTAATTTTACGGTGCCATCTAGCATTTGGTCAGAGTATACCAAATTTGAATTGGCTGATCCAGAGTTTTGGAAGCCCAAACCAGTTGACTTTTTATTGGGCTCTGATTTATTCCCTGATATATGGACAGGAGCGCCACTCACTCTACACGAAAACCAACCAAAGTTGTTCGCATCGGTATTTGGCTATGTTGCGATTGGTCGAGTCCCCGACCATTCATCTTCTTCTTCACACACTGATGCTTCTCTCTTTACTCTTGCCCATCAAGAGTGTGATCTCCATAGACAGCTACAACGCTTTTGGGAACTTTAGGAACCTGTCCCTATCCCTATGAAGGGCGATCCTGAAGACTTGGCATGTGAAAATCATTTCACCAAGACCCACTACAGACTAGATAGTGGACAATATGTTGTTCGCCTCCCTTTCAAAGGCGAAGAACCAGATTTCGGAGATACCAAGAGGAATCCTATCAAGAGACTCTACTCACTGGAAAGAAAGTTGGCTAAGAATCCGCCATTGAAGTCAGAATATTGCAACTTCATGAAAGAATACCTAGAGCTAGGACACACGAGCCCTACATCATCTGACTCAAAGTATGTTATCCCGCATCACGCTGTCGTCAAGGAGGATAATTCTCAAATCAAGCTTAGAGTTGTTTTTGATGCCTCAGCTCTCACTGACTCCAAAATCTCCTTAAACAATCATTTGATGATTGGACCCAAACTTCAACAGGACATCAGATGTATCTTGACAAGATTCAGGATGTATCCCGTAGTTTTTGTTGCGGATATCGTCAAGATGTACAGGCAAATACTGATTGATCCTCGTGATAGAGCATATCAACATATTTTTTGGAGATCTGACCCTTCTCAGGCTATCCAAAAGTTTGAGCTGAATACTGTCACCTACGGCACCACATCTGCACCATTTTTGGCATTGCGAGTAATGAAGCAGTTAGCTGCAGATGAGGGGCTACACTATCCCAAAGCTAAAAGGGTTTTTCTGCAAGACATGTATGTTGATGACATTGTCACAGGTGCGTCGTCTGTTGAAGAAGCCATAGAACTTAGAGATCAGGTGATTGGACTACTACGTAGAGGTCACTTCAATTTGAGTAAATGGGCCAGCAATTGTCAAGAACTTCTACAATCAATCGACACTTCAAACAAGAAGGATAAAATCAATCTCTCATCAAGTGATGATACGAATGTGAAGATATTAGGTCTTCAATGGAATCCCTCCTCTGATTGCTTCACGTACACGATAGAAGAGTTCGATCCTGTCTTCACAAAGCGTGCTATACTTTCTGCTGTAGCCAAGATATATGACCTTCTAGGATTTCTCTCTCCAGTAACATTGATCGCTAAGGGCATAATACAAGGCATTTGGAAATTGAATATTGGTTGGGACTCTGAAATCCCAAATCATCTCAGGGTTCTTTGGGAAGATTGCACTACTCAACTGAAAAATCTTCAGTCCCTTTGTATTCCAATATTTGTTGCATGCGTCAACCAGCCCTATCAACTGAAAATCATAGGATTCTCTGATGCATCTGAGAAAGGATATTGTGCTGCCATCTACCTTCGAATTGTGGGTGATCGCATATCGACTCATTTACTGACTGCTAAAACGAAATTAGCACCGATCAAAGCACTGTCCATTCCAAGATTGGAACTTTGTGGTGCGTACTTGCTGGCAACTTTGTATCGTTCCGTCATGGATATGTTGAGCTATTTACCCGACAGTGGCTTTCAAGAACCTGTCTTCTACACTGACTCTTCCATCGTGTTGGGATGGTTGAATACACCAACCTATAAGCTCAAGGTGTTTGTTGCAAATAGGGTTGCACACATCACACTCCTGTTCATTCTTGGAGACACATTAAATCTGAGGAAAATCCAAGTGATCATGGCTCTAGAGGTCTACTTCCTGATAAGCTCATCAACTGTGACATGTGGTGGCATGGACCAAGGTGGCTATGCACTCCTGAAAATGAATGGCCACAATCATCTATACTATGTCAGCAATCCCTACCAGAACAGAAACCTGAGCCTCAATCTCTTCTTGCAAGTATTTCGGAACCCCAGTTTATTCAGCTCATGGAGAACTATTCTTCGTACTACAAACTTCTGTGTGTCATATCTTGTGTAAGAAGATTTATCTACAATGTGAGATCAAGAGTTTCCAAGACACAACCTCTTCAAGGAAACCTTCAGCAGAAGGAATTGCAAGAATCTCTGTCCTTCGTCATAAAAATCATTCAATCACACTATATCACTGAAAGTGGTGATGGAACGAGCAAGGCTACAATCCCATCCAAGTTTCACAAGTCTTCTCCCTTCTTTGATGCCCATGGAATCCTCAGGGTGGGCGGCAGGCTCAACAAGGCAGCTATTCCTGACAATCAACGACATCCAACAGTACTGCCCAAATGCCACTTCACCATTCTATTGGTAGACTATTACCACAAACTATATCTACATCCAGGTCCTTATCTGCTTCAAGCTCTGATTCAGCTTAGGTTCTGGATACCCTCCCTGAGAAATCTTGTCCGCCAAAGAACTTTCAAATGTTTGAAATGTTACAAGCTAAAAGCAGAAACATTTTATCCAAAGATGGCTGACCTTCCTTCTGCCCGCGTAAATAATAGTCGAGCCTTTCTACATGTTGGCGTGGATTTTGCTGGGCCTTTGACAATGAGAGAATATCTGAGAAGAAAGGCTCCCATCTCCAAGGCATATATTTGTGTTTTTGTCTGCTTAGCTACTAAGGCTGTGCACTTGGAGCTTGTAACTGCACTATCAACTGATGCCTTTATGGCTGCCTTCCAACGCTTCATCGCTCGCAGGGGCTTACCAGAACAAATGTATTCCGACTGCGGAACAAATTTCAAAGGAGCAGCCAACCGTCTTCGTGAACTTGGAATTTGGTATTCAAAAGAAGAAACACAGCAGGACATTCTTCAAAGTGCAGCCAAACTTGAAGTGAAGTGGAATTTCAACCCTCCATATTCTCCTCATTTCGGAGGGCTCTGGGAGGCTGCTGTGAAGTCGGCTAAAACCCATCTAAGGAAGGTTGCTGGTGATTATGCTCTTTCCTATGAAGAATTGGCTACTTTACTCTACCAGATAGAAGCGGTCCTCAACTCAAGACCTCTCTGCCCCTTGTCAGCCAGCCCAGAAGAGACCAACTTCTTATCTCCTGGGCATTTTCTGATTGGCTGTCCCCTCGTTGCTCCTCCTGAACCTTCTCTTCTTGAACTTCGAGAGAACACTCTTTCAAGATGGCAACTTGTCCAGAAGATGACTCAGCACTTTTGGAGTAGATGGCGAGTGGAGTATTTGAACACCCTGCAAGCCAGGACGAAATGGACCAAATCAACTTCAAATCCCAAGATTGGAGATCTTGTTCTCCTCAAGGAATCCAATGTACCAGTTTTGCAGTGGCCCCTCGCCAGAATCGTCAAGACTCACCCTGGTGAAGATGGAGTCGTCCGTATCGTAACTGTCAAGACCAGCGACTCAGAACTTCAGCGACCAGTAGTGAAATTGGTACCTCTTCTTCCACTTGATTCAGACTTTTTTCATTAGGCTCTTGGAAATTTCACTTTGAAATTTCGGTGGGCGGTTATGTTTGAGCATTCTCAAAAATATAGGTTCAATTATTTTTTAATTTAATTTTATTGAAAGAGTTTACCTTTTTATTACATCACATGTACATTAATAATTTTATTAGTATTTTTTATATCCTTATTTCTTTTAAATGTATTAAATCAAAGTAATATTTTATGTTCAAGAAATCATCACACTGTATTTGATTCATACTAGTGGTTAGTGATAAGGCAGTGGCAAGGACTTGAACATCAGCTTATCTCTTGTGTTCGACCGGTTCTGTGTGACTGACCTGTTGAGGACTGCACAGTGGCAGGACTGTGGTGCACTAGTGACACTGCCAGGGTAACGCTAGCCACCCGCTACATGAGGTCTGCAAGCTACAATCTACTATAGGGTCTCTGTATCCCCTCAGTTATTGGGTCTCTGCATCCCATTAATTCAATTCATCAGTGTGGTAGTTATATATACCACTTCATTTCTACAAATTTATAGACTCTCATAAACTTTGTGTGCACACAAGAAAGCAAGTGTAAGCTATTCTACTGGACTTTTATTCTACAAGAAATTAAGTTGTGGTCAGTGCATGGACATTTTGCATCGCCTTCGCTTCTGAGGTCGTGAGTTCTACCTTTCATCCAGCTGCCTTATCATTATAAGAGATTTATTATAAGAGATTAATTATTATTTTACATGGACTAAATATTCCAGCATTTTATTTTGTAACTTTGTGCAAACTGAATTTAATTGTAACAATATAGGATTTGAATTGACAGCATTAGTTTTGATTTTACCATTGAGTTCAGTATAATATTAAGTAGAATCACCGAGGTTAAATACAAACAAACAGATTCAATCTCTGAACCAGTGAATAGTCTTTTGGTTATGTGAAGAGTTAGGAGTTTAAATAAGTAAATTCCCCTTTGCGCATACACTGTTAGATATATGATATTCAATCCAATGCATACAAGGCATTTTTTATTGGTAATTCAACATATAAGTTAAAAATCTATATATTTTTTAAAACGAACTAGCTGTAATTGTGAAACTGTTTGGTCAAAAAGATATTTATGGGTCTTAAAGGCAAATTAAACACGGGTAACCTCAATAAAAGTGCTGTCCCGGTAGTAAAATGGGCCGATCCGAAGCGGATTCTTCAGACTATTTAATGCGATCGGCGTTCTTCAAACACTGTTGGTGCTTCTGCGTTTATTTTGGTGAGGTCGAAGCATTCACGGGCATCCCTACAATTCCGTCATTAAGAGCAAATATCTTTCCCAGAGTTTGATAAGAGTGCGGTATGTTAATGAGGTTTAATGCGCGAACAGTGCGCCCCCCCTCCTCCTCTCCCCCCCACCCTCGTAAACTGACGGCATTGCGTTCTCCCACTATCAATTTTAATTTAGATTACGCTCAGAATGGGCCAGCGCTAACGGGAAAAGTGTGTAAATATAAAGTATTCAATTTGTAATTGGTTTGGGACTTTCAAATTTCTATCAATACGAGTGACGGTTTTATTCACGCAGTTTCTATTAGATTCAATTTTTATATAAAGTTAGTGAAAAAGTATTTTTGATTTTTTTAATATGTGATTTTTTATGCTGTATTT
The DNA here is from genome assembly GCA_030545055.2 of Neoaliturus tenellus. Classification (NCBI taxonomy): domain Eukaryota; kingdom Metazoa; phylum Arthropoda; class Insecta; order Hemiptera; family Cicadellidae; genus Neoaliturus; species Neoaliturus tenellus. The sequence continues at coordinate 189,503,223 of CM061532.1, read as the reverse complement.
ATAAATATGAATCAATATTTCAACCGCGTTTATGCATTGGACTAACTTTATAAATAATGTTAAGTATTTTTAATTATGAGACATATAATACTATAATCCCTAAACATTATACATTTATATAATATTAGAATGTTTATAATTATTATGATATGAGCATGACATACTCAGCTGTACGACTGTACACCATTTGTATGGTAAATATGTTTGAACAAAAAATAAAAACTATTATTTATAGCCTATTGATGTTTGTTAAAAAGAGGCTCTATAGGCGTATTACTTCAAGTAATAATTTGGTCTAACACTATGATATTAATGCACGGATGGGTCACAGATGTATCGACCATATTGTGCATTTTTAATCATTACCCATTACTAACTATTATTTAGAGTTCTATTTATTATACTTAATAAAACATGTTATGAAGTAATGTTCTATTTTGTCTTTTATACCTCGAATGCACTATATTTATTAGTTTAACAAACTTGTAAATTTAATGTATTTGATTTTATTCATTATTATTTTTTGATCGTATAACATGTCTAAGTCTTAACGTTAACCTGAAAATCGAATACTTATGGATAATGTGTAATTGTTATTAAAGAGCCTACTAAAAATTTTTGTCATAACATTCTTAAAGAACACAATGTATAACTTTGTAATTATGTAAACCTTAACAATTTCTGAGTATTGATAAAAGTGTACATCGGTATTTTCTCACTTCAAGAATTCATCTTTTGATTGAGCTACCTATCTCAACTAGAGTTGACCTGTTTACCCCACCCTCACGCCATAGGCCGACCCCGTCCCCCCGGCCAGCCTGCCAGGATCAACCCGCGGCTTGGCAGGGAGCGGCGTGGTCGCGGCCAGGGGTCCATTGTTTGTAAAGAGCTCTGTGTCAACATAATCTGTTAAACAATCCAGTGTCAGTGGAACAATGCCGGACACGCCTACGACTCATTACCATTACAAGAGTACTCATTACCGCCAAGGAGTAGTCATTACTCGGGTCGAATACTCGAATCGATTACTGCATAGAGTAATGTGCATAGAGTAATGCACTGTCAGTCACCAGTGGGTGACGGAATCACAGTAGTTGTCACCTATAGTAGGATTCAAGAAAATAGTCAGATGAGAATCGATACATTGTTGCCAAATTTATTCTGAAACACATTTTTATACTGCATTACATATGGTAAATATAACTACAAATGACAACATTGCAGGGTGAGAGGGGGTGTGGATACAGCTGTTAAAAATCCATCTGACTATTTCCGTGCATCTTACTATGGTGCTTGAATGCTTTTGTTTTAGGTTCAACATAGTTGTAAGTTTTTTATTGAACTTTTTCATAGCTTATTTCCACAATAGAATGTTTTTCTTTAATGGAATGTGTTTGTATATAATAGTATATTTTTAGTTGTCTTTTCACTCGATTTAAATGACTCACCACTCCGGCACATGTTCACAGTTAGCTCACTTGACTACACGCGTCCTATCGTAAGAATACCGGCTTTGCATGCAAATTTTAACATTATAAATTTGGATTATATCTACAGGGTTGTTCTATTCCATATTTGCTTATTGTTTCATATTGATTCATTAGTTTATTCATAAACGATTATTAATTGTATCTCCTACCAAAATAAATTGGAATTTGAATACCTTGTTTTATCGATTTTATTCCGTGCTAGTGCCTAATTATATCATATTTAGTAAATGATTTTTTACGACAAGGATATAGTAATTTTGATAATATAACTTAATTTGCAAACAAAGTTATTTTTACAATGCATACCAATCCTAAAAATATATTTAATAATGTTTTTTGACACTTTTTACGTATGGATAAGTTAAATAATAAATTTATTCAATTTAATATAAAAATTTCAAACCCAAACGTTAGTCAAGTCCCATTACAAAAGTGTCCCTCCATGACTAGGTATATTTCCGTTCTCGGATTTGCATAGCTCGTAAAACACCGCTGCACACGGTAAACTCTCTTTTTACCCCTCATGTTAATTACTTTCGTTTGAAATAGAGTTGAGATATTTTAACTTATGACGTAGTTGGTCATAAAACACAGTACTTTGTAAAACTGAAAACAATGTATGTATTTAGTTTCGATTATAAAGGAGTCAAATAAATATTAACTTGCTTATGAAATTTGAAATGATATATTTCTATAAGTTAATGATTTAATTAATAAGCTTTCTTATAAACTACTTGATTAAAATTATATTATTCTTGAATATCCGATTTTTTTCGTAAAATAATACACTTTAAAGAATATAATTAGCTATTTTATTTAGTAGATATCTGACTACAACCGATTCATAAATTTTTTTACATCAACGTAATTTATTATTGATGTTTAAAGGACTATTTCTGAAAAGACTAACCTTGAAAAATAAGCTAGACAAATTATAACATCCGCTGGCTTACCCGTCTTACCGCTCGGCCGCTTGCATTATGCCATATCCTCACTCGGCGCCAGGGAAACATGTTTCCCTCATTACTTCATTAATGATCCTTATCCTCCAACTCCGGACGGATGTTAGGTAGGGTTAAACACAGTGACGTTCGGCCCTTCCGGCCACTCCTCCAGGCCGTACCTAGTCACCACGCTCAGCACCGCATCCTCGACACACCCCGGCCACAGGATCTTGTACTTTCCCGCGACACTGAGGTCGATTATAGTAGACCCTGCCATCCTCCTGCTCTCCAGCTTCCCTCCGTCGTAGACCACGTAAGCGCTGAGCCTGATGTCTTCGAAGTCCTCTATTACTCTACTGTGAGGTCTAGGAACAGTCCTTGCTCCTACGAGTGCAACCGGAGCTCCGAACTCCTTTATGACCTTTCTAAGAAATATTTTTCTTCTTTTACTAGGGATTCTGAACGGTATGACATCGTGATGTGGGTTCAAATGTGGGAGAGCTCCAGGCCGCCGGCGGAATATTACAGTCACCATACCCGGAAGCAACTGGCTCACCATTCCTCTATCTAAATAGTCTATATCGGCGTACAAAGACAGTTGGGTTATGTCTTCTACTGCCACGGTGATGGGACAGTCCATGAAGTCTCGGCCGGTAATGTTGTATAGCTTCATCACCGGACGGACCCTGGTAGCGTCCGCGATGAAGCCATATACAGTGTCCGTGGGCAGCCCCACCACCCGGCGCTTCCTCAGCGAGTCGAGGGCCACCATCAGGTTGGTGTTGCAGAGGTCCTTGCCGCCCAGCTTCACCACGTTCCATTCTATCTTGTCCAGGCCGCCGCCGCGGCAGCGGGGCGCCAGCACGCCGATGATTGACAGCCCCATCACAAGCCGATCGTACATCTTCGTTATCTGCAAAATTGTATATGTTTAGGCTTTCCGCCGAGATGAGCATGGCGTTTGAAGCTAATAATTAATTTTAAATTATATCGAATTTTATTTATTTTTTATTACATTTATATCGAAACATTAATAATGAACGATATTGGAAATGTATACTAATATGTGGTTTGTTCTTTTGAATTGATATATTTTAGTTGCACAAAAAAGTTCATATAAACATAGTTATTGAGATTTTTCTGCAGACAAACATTTTACATTATAATCCAAGCAAATTTAGGCTATTTTAATATAAAAATCGTAGTAACACTGTTATTTGTTGTCAGGTCTTTACAAACTTGGTATCATTGTTTAGATAATTTAATTTGTCAACCTCATTTGTCTATTGTAAAATTTTGATACAATTTACCATTTTAGAGATATTTGAGTTTAAAAAATTTTTATTGCCACCAATTGGAAAATACACATCGGACGAAAACATTTTTTTTATGAAAATACAAAAAATTTTATGGTGTGATAAAATACATTCAAAATATGAACTCAATACAACCACATATACCTATTGTGGAAATAAAAATTATTGAGTGTAATAAATCAAAATGACGGCTAGCGGTTTAACGAAGCATTTTAGGACATATGTTCATATGAACTTTTTTTGTTACTTTGGCTTGCTGAATAACCTGAAAAAGTTTGTAAAGGTTGAAGCTGGACACCCTGTATATATGTTTTCAAGATATGCTTTTTTACAACTTGTGTCAAAAATTGTCTTAAACAAAAGTACGTCTTTTATAGATTTATTTGTATCTGCGTTATAAACTACTGTTTTACTTGCTATAAACGTTGCTGAAACAATACTATAAAGAGTAAGCCTATATTAATTACGGGATTACAGTTATAACAGTTAAATTGTAATATCCCTTACCGACATCAGAAGCGTGTTACTTGATCAGTTCTTTAAGAATGACTATTGTTTTGTCGATAAAATCTTATCTCAACATCATATAATCACATTACTTCTAATGGAAGTAGCTTATAAACAGTATGCAGTTTTCAATGACATGTGAACAAATATTTCGTTTAAAATTCTAAAAGTTTATAAATAAAAATAAAATAAAAACACTTTATAAAATATAAAGTATGTACAATTGAATGATTAATAATTTGAAATATGTATTGAGTTGTATTCACGAACTACGAAATTATTTTGGAAATTCCAATTACAGTTGAATTTTAGACTTTTAACCACTTTACTAAATTAGGTATACTTTAATATGACAAATTAAATAACTTAATATGTTTTTCCACTTTTGCATCCCGTATTCAACTCAGCAACTTTAGCCCATAATCGACATTGTATAAAAAACTAACTTTGGATTAGATGTGATGGCTCTTCATTCTGTTGGCATCATTTTGCAGCCGGTAAATCATCAAGCCCTTCTGAAATATTTACAGTAATCACCATCCATGTTGTAGCCAGCAGGCTGTTATGGTGACAAACTACCGTTTACAGCACATTATGTTTGTTGTATGGTTTCATTAAGCGATAAGTGCGTCCCGTAACGGTAGAATGTTTATAAATGCATATATTAAACTTTCTTGAAGAGACAAATCCATAGAAAAGCGAGTTTTAATATTCCTTTCTTATTATCTGCGCTGTCGTTATAACTTACTTTTCTGGAATTAACAAATATTTAACTTAATTAACTATTATGGCACAGCAGGAGCTTTTTCTGTTCATTTGGTCATTAAACATTCTTAACGTATCTAACGATCGAATGCTTATTTTAACTGAACGAACTTATATTTGTCATTGTTAATACGTATGTTGAATTATTCATTATTACGGTGGATAGCCTATGTTTTTAATTATTAGGAAATATGTTTTTAATTATTAGGAATGACTAGACATTGTCTTGGCTTTTCTAATGTACATTAAATTTTTATAAACTATAAATAGTTTTCAATACTGACTAACCTAATAAAATATGAGTTTGTGGGTCACAACGCTCATATAAGTTAAAAGAATGGTTGAAGTGTCTATACAACAATGAAAATAAAAGGATAATGACCATACACCAAAGCTTATAAAAGGATGGCATTAACCTCCCCAAAATCACCTTGTGACCCACCGTTATGATCATAATGGGGATCAGGAGTAACCGCCAATACAGGATCTTGTTCACGAACATAAAGTGTTTTGTTGGATTGGACAAGAGAGTCAAGATTTCAAATATAAAAATGTGACCACACCACACTACTTGAGGTTTTAAATAAACTAAATAGTCCATCACAAGTTTTTATCATTATTTGTTCATGCTAAAACTATAATTAACCATAATTTTATTGTTTAAAATCGATGGTATTTATATCTTTAAAATCTAAAGTTGCACTTTCCTTTCCAACAGTCTAGGTTCTAGAGAATTAGGCTTAATATATAATGTTTTACAAAATGCAACAACTCAAAGATTTATATAAGACCGTTAAATACCTATATGCTAAGAGAGCCTGCTGATGAATCTAATAGAATAATCGTGATCTTGACATCGAAGCCCCATTTGAAAAAAATTGAAGTACTATTGGATTCAGTCAAACTGAATATTTTAATATTACGTCGTGTGCAGATAGATGCTGTAGTTCCGGATGTACCTGCCCGGGATAGGATTTTTTTATCAGACATCCGAGACACTGATTATTTTATTTAGCGTTCACATTATGATGTATACTACTCTAAAATATAAACTAACCTCACGTAATCATAGAAGAGTTGTGGTCGTCGTATTACATTCGGTAACGCGCAGATTCGCAAAGATAATGGTTGATAATATAAGGTGTTAAACCGTTAAATACGATATTCGGTGGACACAATGTACATTTATACATTGATGCACATCCATCCGTATATTTATATCTCTCTTAATCAAACAATTGTGTTAAAAGCCAATTTCGATTTCAGGTGGTTTTAATAGTGAAGGCCCTCTTCTTAAAAAGGCCCAAAAATTTAATTAGAATATATTCCTTTTTGTATTGACTAGAATATATTTTATTAATTATATTTCTAAATCACTCACTTTACTCAAGCTAAACACACTTGACAAACAGATCAGTTTTAGGACATTTCAATATTCCTTACAAACATCTTACTTGGCTTATTAGAGTACCAATGATAAATAATTATTATTGGTCGGTATCTTATGAGTTTCTAAAATGTATATCCCCATGATTTTTAAAGATGTCATGTTGCTATTATAAAGACCGTATAAATAATGCAAGCGATATGTTAAATTTCTGATACATTCACTATTACATAATGAATTTTGATTAGACATTTTGTTTTGTTTTATTAACCGTTGATATGTCAAGAGATTTCAGTTTTGGATAATCAACATTCAAGTCAGAATCCACCCTAAACCCTCTGGGACCAGGAAATGTTGTTCCCTCTACCAAATCTTGTTGAACAAGATTTTATTAAGAATTTATAAAACGATTTATTAAAGAATCTCCCCCAGTCTAATTATGAAAAATCTATATCGTACAAAATAATTATATGCTTAAAGCAGTATAGGCAAACAAAATCTCTATTTTTTTTAATCAATAGGTTACATTGAGATATAACAAAATGTCAAGTGCAACAAAATTTTAGGATTTTCCCTCTTTAATCAAGTTATTCACACAAATTATATTCTTTTCACACGTGACAATTTAAAGTACAAAAAGCATTCCACTTTTTATTGTCCTGTAATAATCAAACGAAGGAGGGACGGAAGATTAGAATCAGAATAAAACAGTGATTTCCTTCCCATTGCTTGGCCCTCAAAGCGCTCATCCGGCCGTGGCTAACAGGTTTCGACGGGTTTTGATAAAAGAGGCTTTTAAAGTCTGAATGGTACAAATTGCATTATTGTCATCAGTTTTAATTATTTCGTAGCTCCTTCGTTGATGGTGACTTACATTGTCACCGTATAATGCGGTATAATTGAAAACCAAAAGTACAAGGAAATAAAATTAATTATTTAAAATTATTAAAATTTTTTAATACTTATTGGAGTCTTTAATGAATATGGAGCCCAGTATTTGCTTATATTTACTTGCAAACAATTATGTAGAAGAATTAACAAACTTCTCATTAAAATACTTATATTACACAAACTAACTATCTACATTTATTATGAGATTTGCCATACATAATCTAGCTAATTAAACAGCAACAAAACAAGGCCATAGGTAAAATTTTAAAGTATTTGTCATCTGCAGTACTTGTAATGAGATAAATTTTTTGTATATTTAATACACTTAGCCTATGCATTTAAAGAATAGAGTATATATTTAATTAACTTATATAATATACATTATGTTTAACGAAATAAGTATATTTTAATAAATTAGTTTAATTAACAAATGTATAATTCGTTAAAATAGTTTTTAGGGCATACTGATGAATTAATAATCTACATTACATCTTTGTTTTCATTGTATTTTTTATTAGACCTACATTAATGCTAAGTGACTAAGTCAATATTCCGTTAATACAAAGGATGGGGAAGTTCAAATTATTATTTACAATATCTGCTAAAACATTAATACAAACCAACTTTAATGCTGTTGGGACGTTGCAATGTGGCTATTTAGCAAACATAGGCTGTTTGAGGTAATTGAACAATGGTAATGCAGTTGCAACGCCTTCTTCACAAACTCCTCTCAGCAGGCTAATGGAACAACTAGGAGGTCATTTTAAGTTTAACTTCATGACTTAAGTGTACAGTTACTCGGTATGTTATTATAAAACGTTTTTCGTATCAGTTGATAACAGTAAGGATATAGTAAACATTGTAATGGATAACAGTGTTACAGTATTTTTTACTAGTAAACAAAAGAATGAGCTTTAAGAGTGATTATTTCTAAAATAGTTCGTTTTTCTGCTTATATATTCATGAAGTTAAATTAATCTGAAGGAAATACTCATTTCTTTGATACTAGGTTCAGATTTGCCCAAATACTGCAGTTAACCACGCTTCTCAGTAATTAATTATCACTGCGACTGTTTGTTGTAAGTCCCATGTTAAGAGGACCCACCGCTACCGGTCGAAGTTCCAACTGGCCAGTCGGTCGATGATTTAACTGGCCAGTCGGTCGAAGTTCCAACTGGCCACTATGTCGAAGTTCCAACTGGCCACTAGGTCGAAGTTCCAACTGGCCACTCGGTCGAAGTTCCAACTTGCAACTCGGTCGAAGTTCCAACTGGCCACTAGGTCGAAGTTCCAACTGGCCACTCGGTCGAAGTTCCAACTTGCAACTCGGTCGAAGTTCCAACTGGCCACTAGGTCGAAGTTCCAACTGGCCACTAGGTCGAAGTTCTAACTGGCCAATAGGTCGAAGTTCCAACTGGCCACTCGGTCGAAGTTCCTACTTGCAACTCGGTTGAAGTTCCAACTGGCCACTAGGTCGAAGTTCCAACTGGCCAATAGGTCGAAGTTCCAACTGGCCACTCGGTCGAAGTTCCTACTTGCAATTCGGTTGAAGTTCCACTGGCCACTAGGTCGAAGTTCTAACTGGCTACTCGCCCCGCATTGCAGCAGTAGACAGAGGCGTCTGCCGGAGTGACTAGCGCTCCCCGTGGCCGGCCCCAGCGTTGGCGACGACGACGACACGCTGCCATCCCGCCGCGCCTAACGACTTATTCAACACTTAGTTTATATGATCGTTAAATTACATAAGTTATGGCGGTGTCCTTTTACCTTCACACATTCGCTCCCAATTTACCGTGTAAGAGTCGGGTTCCTAGAAGCCGCACATTCAGCGACACTAGGGCTTGTGTAAAGAATTTTGTTAAAATGTCATTTCAATACAACATATATATAAATACAGTATAACATAGTTGACACCAAAATAAAAAATAAAAAAACAAATATTCTGCCCCAATATTTCATTGTCTTTTGGTTATTATTTCGTTGTTTTTAAATTTAAATCGCTCAAGCATTTATTACGTTTTGGAAAAAGTTAGGGGTCTTTAACACATAGTGATAACGTGTCTTTTAAAAGACATAATGAACTATGTGGAATCTACATTATTAAAAATACTTGTCATATAAATTAAAAATCCGTATGTTGGTTTTATTGTTCTATAGGAACTGATAAATTTATCAGATGAACTTTTTTAAACTTTGAATTCAGAATTTAAAAATTTTGCGTTTTTAGCACACATTGTCTTTCGTCATATTATACATGAAATGAAATAGCATTGGGTTTCACATGTACTTATTAAAAAATAATATTTTGTAGTTATATTTTTATACTGCCAGTATCTATCTTCTTATTTCTATAAGGGTTTCGTCTGTTACGTCCCTATTTCTCTCGATCTACTGAACAGATTTTTAAGATTGAGGTGTCATTTTAAAGCTTAGGACATACCGCAGTGACGAATCGTTAAAAAGGTCATATTGTTTCGGGCTTCGCCCCCCTCGCCTTTGATTTATTTCTAGATGGCGCTTTAAAATGTTGACCAACTTTTTATTGCAAGTTCTTTATGTGAATTGTAATTTAACAGCTGATTACCTTTAGATGAATTTTAAAAGCCAGATAGTAAACAAAAATAGATCTCTGTCACTTCATAATCAACATTCACGTACTGTAGGCGAGTTTCACTCATACAGAATCATTAAATGCGCAATTTGCGCACGGGCCACCTCGTAAATTAAACATGTGTTGTAGTATTTAATATTAAGTTATCAAAATGCATTGGAAGCAAAATGTGGAAAAATAAACTTAAACTAATTTATAGACAGTATAATGAGTGCTTAAAAGGTCATTGTATACCATCGGGTGCTTTGAAACCTTTCAATATGCCTTCTTAATGAAACCATATCACTAGCTATATGTAGCTAATGGGTTGTTTGTCATAATACTGACTGACCTGGTAGTGTTATAGGCGGCAGTTAGGGCGAATATTGCTCGCGGCTGATGACTCACTTTCAATATTGTTCCAACCTAATATTGACTATGCGAAGGGTTATGCTTTATTTTACTTATAGACTAATATGAGAATTGCATTTCATTTTCTTGTCCTGTACTGTCTTGGACGTGTTAACTCAGTTGATAGTTAGGTTCAGCTTGTGCACACTCATTTAAATTTTAAAAGCTATGAAAGTAGTTGTAAACATTATAAATGATTTAGATGGGAAACAAGATGGAGTGCTAGTCCTCAAATAAAATATTGAACTTTTATTTTTACGCCACTTCTTGTTCGCGTAATCTACTTATTACTCTATCATTTTCAACATAATTTTCAGATCCTCTACAGTCTACAAAAACCACATACACCTCAGGAAATCGTATACACATACACCTTGACAATAATTTAAAACTTATAGTAAAAGAAATTAAATATTGAAGTAGGTAAGAACTACAGGAAGTAAATTATTTCATGGTGGATTGTTTAATATGTAGAAAAGTGTATATTTCCTTTTCGGTGTACATTTGGTGAAAACAATTTTAAAGTTTTATAACATAAATTTACAAAGGATTTTACTTCAAGTATGGGAATGAAAATATTATTCTAATTTTATACATACAAGAAAATTAATATTAAAAGTAGAACGTTATATATTTAGACTACTTGAGGAAAAAGACGAAATTTATTTATTTCTTCTGTATAGTGGGTTATTGAACATAGCATTGCTAAAAACTCAAATAAAATAAATGTGATTTATTATCAAATCCAATACTCCAAGTGTTATTGTTTGCTGACTCAGGTAAAAGAGTTAAGGTCTAGAATCCTAGAATTGCTCCTCTTGGGACTCCGACAGAAACATGTTTGGAATGCTGACGTAGGTACAATCTGTGGTATTCCCTTTCTTGTTGGTTCGTCTTGCATAGTTAGTTTGGATATTAAATAGTATCACAATATCGTAATATTGTTTACATTATTATTCGTGGGCTTTTAAATATACACTGCATATTAACATTTTAACAATTATAATAATAAAATAGTTCCTTTTTATTTTATATAAAAAAAAATAATAATAATTTTAAAACAATTGTGTTAAGGGAAAGAATTCATTTTTACTACAAGAATGTATAACAACCATAAAGGTTTTATTTACCTAGTAAGTGGATATCTAGAAAGAATATTTAATTTCTGATGTTCGCCATAAAGCAAGAGGTTGGTATTATCAAATAATTGCGTGTGTCATGATGTATATAGTAAAAAAAAATCATTGATATAATACCGACTTTTTACTATCTTCACTGTCTGCAACTATGATACTTTTGAAACTAATGAAACACTAACGTGGCTGGTTATGATTTGATTTCCATGTCGCTTGCTTCCATTTTAATCTAAAAAATTCATTCGTATTAAACAACTTTTTCAACATTAAAACAAATTGTTTAAAAATTTAATTATTTACAAACATTTTAAAATAGTTTATTAGGTTGCTTTAATGAGGTTTGCAAGATTGAGTGACTGAGACATTCAAATAGCTAAAAATTGAATTAACCATAAAGAACATACCAATCGGCCTTAAGGTCCGATTAAAAAAATTACTAAAATTATTACTTGTGTTAAAAAATTACTTTAATACACAAAAACAAGAGTAGCCTGCTCGGTTTGTAATATTTTTTGAATAATAAAAAAAAATAAAACTTATCCTTAAATGGTTGTAAATAATTAAAATATCCGTATCATATTTGCTTTTCCATTAAATTTATTCACAAAATATGAAAAAGTTTCCAAAAAAGTAAAGAGCTGATATGATTGAAATTTATATAAAAACCAGTCGTAAAGTAATTGTATTATTTTATTTCATAAAATTGTTGTGTTGTAATAGTATGCAATTTATTTTATTGTAAAAAACTTTATCTTATGTTTCTGATACGGTACTTTAAACATATTTTAAAAATCCTAAAGATTTTGAAATTTATACTAACACCTAAACACAAGGATGAACCTACAAAGAATTCTCATAAGTTATATTACAAGAATTTTTTTGCCTTTTTTTTCTTCAATTACATTTTCTTAAACGATATAGCAACACAAACCTGCGCAGTATTGGGGGGCAAATGTAATTTGGAGAGAGTGACAAAGCGTGGCGCGCAGGAATGCAGTGCGTGGCTGGCATGCATATGTGACTGGCTGTCAGTCAACATGCTACAGCTACAGCTACAGCCAGAGCCGTGTCATGCATATTAAACGCGACAAATGCTCCTCCTTTGATTGCAGACTGCAGCCATCATTTCATACCTACTAAATTCTGGAAATCGCTTTGAGAAACCTATTGGGACTGGGTGTTCTAAATTCTTTTGAACGGAAACAGGAAAATGGTGTCTGAATTAAGCATATTTTTTTAAATGGCAAATTAGGGTAAATTAGGAATATAAACTTTTAGTACGCTTATTCTGGGAGCATGAGGATGAGCAGGCTAAAGTAATACATAGTATAATAACATGGCTTGTCATGAATCGTCTGCTTTTGACGCCTCCGCTTGCCCGCTCAATGATTTAATGTCTGTTTGTTTTTATACTGTATTCGTCAGTTTTTATTTTTACAATTTTTATGATTAATAATTCGTAAAAACCCTTTTACTGTTATTTATTAATACAAGATCAAAGTTTTTTGGTAATTTTATTAATTTTTTATATATTTGGTGAAATATCAGTAATTTTCATTAGTATCATATATTGGAGGAAATAGTTTTATTCTATCATTAGTCTGAAAAAGTTAAAAACATGCAACTAAACCAGCCACAAATCATTTATTATTGGAAATTTAATCACGGATTAACCACAAATTATTCAGAATAACTTCAACTACGAACTTGAATCTACAAATAACGCATAAAACCTACCTTAAAAGTTTGAAGTGGATCTGAAATTTACTTCGAAAGTACTCATCAAGCATTGCAATTTTTTTTAAATACAGTGAGTCAGCAGCACAAATATCTGAGGATTTCACCCCTCTTGGATGATACGTTCATCCAATTGTGTTGTAAGAATGACCGGTTCTATCTAACCAATTTTATTCCTTAAAACTATATCTCTAAACTGACTCACTGGAAAAAGTCGACAGTAGGCCAAAGTAATTTCTTGTAATCAACATTGCTACGGTAAAAGGAAACAGAATATGTCAGATCAATTAATTATCACTACGCAAGGATGAATGTTGTGCGTTTGGTGTGAAAATTTAGTTCTTCTAAGGTGGCCACCCCATTCCCCAATTCTTACTGTTTGCCATTTATTTATCTGGAGTTATGTAAGGGACAGGATAGACGACCACCGAATCCTTACCAGAGCACCGAGAAATGATAATAACAATAAGCCAGTAGTTGCTTACCAAACATTTGTATTTGGATTTGTAACGTACTGGAAACAAGTTTCGCTGCAAACATGCAGCACATTGAACACCTTTATTCATATCAAACAAAACTTGAGAATATCTCCTTTCATGTGATACCATTTGAAGCTGTGTTCATTTGTCTGTAAGTTCAATAAAAAATTTTAAACCCTGATGAATATTTTATGGACACCCGGTATATTAATTACACGTTTTATTCAATTATGACTAAGTTATTACATCTTCAAAATCTTCCATTTTTCATAACTTTTTCTAGGTTTTTATAAAAAGTTAAGTTAACTTAGATGAACCAATTGTGCTCTCCGGAGAGGAAAGGGATTACAAGCGCCCGATTTCATCGACCGGATCCGCCCATACTTCAGTGTATTGAATTTCGGCAGCCAATCCCCAACAACAACTACTTACCGATTCCGGAAACGTTCTCTACTCGCTGATACAATGAAACATTTGCGAAATGCCGAGTGCCTTAACGTTCACTAGCTACTGTTTCAGATTCAATTAAATAAATATACAAACGGGATTATAAAAGCAGGTGAATCAATCTCTTACTGCAAACCTACAACACATACATTACAACATATACGAGTACATACAACATACATATAATATATAACAACCTATACATATACCTTACATGTAACGTTTACATTTCCTATGTTTGACTGAATGACTTTAGAGGAAATAATTGTTAATACAAGTATTACTTCTTATATCTTTCATACAGACATAATTTTCCTCAGTCACTCTTCACTCTTTCAGTCATTTACTAAGGAAAAGTATAACAGTGATCCCGGTATGAGCAGGGGTAAATAAACCTAGTCTGGCCAACAAAACATTCATAACATATAGGTTTTATAAGAAAAATATAAACGTTTACAATGATAAATTAAATTATTTACCACCTGAACTTTAAATTTAATAGCGAATAAATATACCATCGTGATGATAATAATTTTTTAAAGGCGTGTTTCTATGATTTAATGTATGAAATAATAACTACTGAAGTTAATTGTTTTCTTTTTTTTATAAAAAATGCATTAATTTAAGAGTATTTTCTTGGCACAAATAGTCCTAAAAATTTGTTTTATTTTTTTCTTTCACGAAACTGTAACCTATATAAATGGTGAACTGCTAAGTGATATGAATGCGCCCATGGCTCGGTGTGTCTTGACTGGCAGCCAACAATCAGAACAGCATTCCACGTCAGTCCGCTGTCAAATTTATCCCAGACACCACGTAGACCCCATTACCTGACGGAGCTGTGGCTTGGGTAGGCCTGGTAAACGATACCGCAATCCTGCATTTATAACAATATAGGCCTATTATGGTATTAAAAAATTTTTTTTGTAAATAATATTTAATGAAAAACTTCATAACGTTGTTGTGTTTTAAAGTTAAGTGATACATTAAACTTTTGGTTTTGATTTTTGGATTTTTAACGTTACAAAGTAGGCCTAATTTTATTACACATTTGATATTATAATTATAAAGTAAACATTTGTTCTCCAATACGATGTTTAATAGCCTAATATTTTTTCAACAGTTTTGTATATAATTATTTTTTAGCTAACATAAATTGATAATATAGTTCCTCGTGCAACAAGAATGTCGAATTACCCTTCATCTTTCAATTTTACATTTTGGTTTAAAAATTTCATGGCTGGTTCATAAATTTCCTTTTGTTTTCTATCTACTTCATTAAGTTAAAATTAAATTTTGGGTCCTGTTTAGGAGAACTTCTACTGTCACTGATTAACTGCCAAAAGGTGTCCACTATGAGGATTGTATTTTGTAAAGTATGTTTTTTAAGTGTACAAATTATGGGCCTCTCAGAAAACGCGACAAATATGGAAGAATTTATTTAAGCAAATGAGTGTTTGAAAGCAATATATTTTGTTATTTTTATATTAATAACATGATAGAAAATAAATAATTATTAAAGTGGTCAAGTTATACTATAAAATGTTTATGATTTATCATAAAGTTATAGATTAATAATATTTTATTATTATTTCCATGCCTAAAGAAATACTTTATTATAATTGTGTACAAACTTTGTCGTTTAGTAGGTTAAGTCAATGAACGTCGTGCAGATGAAATACTAGTGTGTTGCTAATGCTGTTTCAATGGCCCCTTCCAGCACTATCGTTGTATTACGGCTTCATGCAGCTGGCCTACACAGCATGGGAAGTACCATTAGAGCCTCTGACACCGATAAACAATGAGTTATGGAAATTATTATAATTTGGTATAAGCAATTTAAATATGTATTAAGTACAAAGTAATACTATATGGATTAACAAATGCAATTTTATAATCTATCTTGACAATACAATACATTGAAAAATATATTGAAAAGAAAAACGTGTATAAATATTTCAATTAAAGTAAGAATTTATTTCTAGGCAATAACCAAACTCCTCGTCAATAAATGTTAGTTTGAACGAAAATATAATTTTATTCGCAGCATTTTTCGTACGGTATTCAATGTTTATCGTTTTATAGCAATATTTTTACTTTTACTAAGATATTTAAATAAAATGAAAAGTGGTAAGTTTCTTTTACAAAGTGTTCAGAGATAATGTCAAAAATAATGGTAAACTAGAGCACAAATGCAGGAAATACTTAAAAATGATTAAAGTGTGCTAGGAAGGTCAAATACCACATTTGCCAAATGCTTTCATTCGAGTATACATCTCTACTTATACTACTTTAAATTAACATTGAAATTTTGCAAGGACATTACTTTAAGGGTAAAAACATCCAAAAAGAACATGCTTTTCCTATATTTGTAGTTAAATTTTTTAAGGGGAGTAAACACCTGGCGCAACGGTGCGTAGACCACTCTGCAACTAGTATTGACTGCGTGCAGTGTCACAGCCAATAACATAAGAGTGAGCCAAGCGAACCAGCTCATCCGGTAAAATGCAAGTAAACATTCATCCTTTAATATAATCATCAAGCCTTTCATAATTTGTCTTTTATCTCTCCTGGGCGAAGCACAGTTCTACTATTGCATGAATTCTAGACCATTTGTAGTTATGATATTTTATGGTCGGGATTCCAAATTATATTAACAATAATGTACACAAAGTGAATCGAAGACGATTTTTCAGTTAAATTTAAAGGCTGCTTTAAAGTCATTGTTGGTTTTAAAAGTCTACCATTTATTATTCCTTGCAACAGACAGTCAAATGTTTACTCTCCTTCCTTTTATACATAAAATAAGACTTTAAAATATTAGAAATTCACTACATGTGCTCATACTCAGAGTGATTTTTCCTTCTGAACGCTCACGTCAAGTGAAGAATGCGGGGAGAGGGAGAGCGAGCTTCATGTCTTGAATGAGATGACTCGGTATGTGAAGCTTTCTTGTACTGTGTTGGCTGTCGACGTATTCAACAACTCCTACAGAATGTAGATAGCGCATTCATACGTCTTTATAAACAATAGGCTACTTCTATTTTCCATAACTGTAAAAATTATTTGTTTTTGATGAAATGTCAAAATAGGCAGCTTATTCAAATTGTGAAGTATTAAATAAAACCGGTGTAAAGAGAGCTTAAATAGGCTATGGATGTATTAATCATCCCACCCAATATGAAACAGTAATAACTTCAGCCTCTTGAATAGTGTATGAGTTCGAGTTACGGCACGTATACAAACCACACTGAAATTTTATGGGGATGTATTTCTAATAAGACCAACACCATTTGAATTATTTTCATTATTTATGAAAAATTAATGACTAGTTGATAGAAAAAAAATTTGTTTATATTAAACATTATTCGTTTGTTAAAACATATTAATTGTTTATTTACATTTTTTATATTAGAATTAAACCGATTGTCATATATTATTTTGTCCACTTTGTATATTTTCTTAAGTATACTTTATCCAGTATAAAGGTTGACTTTGTAATCTGCCTTTGCACGCCCTCATTAAATGGCTGCCTAAATAAATGAATATTTAATTGAAGCCTTAACATTGAATCTTGTTATAAAGTCATTATATATGACTTGTCATCGATACTATTTTATTTTACCGACTTGTTTAATAGGACTTTATAATTAATATTTTATAAAAATATCAACTATAGTTTTAAAGTTAATATTTTGACACGTATTTAAATATTCATCCCATAAAGTAAATTTTATAATGTAAAAACAATTTTACACGTACCTATTTAAAAGAGATTTTAGAAGCCCCTACCTGTATTTTGAGGTAATTTTTTATAGGAAATCTTTTTAAATACTTCATCCCAAACAATTAAGTCACCATTCTATTTTTGTGGTTGTAACAAGCATTAAAGAAGATGATAATAAGAAGTACATTAGTCGATTTTTTCGCCAGTGGAAACGATAGTATTTTCTAAATACAGTCAATCCATCAAGTGACACTTACATCGTTTGAAAGGAGAAACATCTAGACACGAAAACCCTATACTTTGCAAATATATAAAAAATTGATCAATGTCCATTTTTTTAAAGTTTATGTATATTTTAAGGTAGCTGTTGAATTGAAACATATTATAAGTTATTGTTTTATAAAATAAATATGTGACCAAAAAGCTAAACATTACAGAGCTTGGTGGTCAAACGCCATAAGACTATGATATAGTAACCATATTT
Source organism: Neoaliturus tenellus (assembly GCA_030545055.2). NCBI lineage: Eukaryota > Metazoa > Arthropoda > Insecta > Hemiptera > Cicadellidae > Neoaliturus > Neoaliturus tenellus. Next base: position 189,484,912 of record CM061532.1, on the reverse strand, counting down.
AACCAACCAAAAACAACAATAGAGAGTATATATTTTTACCGGAGCGCTTGAATAATAATCAAAGTCGGTAGTTTTGGGTCACATTTCAGGGAGGTTAAAACTTATTAAGGCCTATTCATCCATGTTTCAATAAATATTGAAACGAATGGTCTAGTCGTGCAGTAATCAAAGTTGATTTCGGTTCATTTTCCAAAGAACTATTCAGTCAGTAAAGTAGTGTATGTGAAAAAACTATAAACATTTTAATACAAGTAAATACAATTTTAGGAAGCTGTTAAGGTTCAGTGAGGAAGAAAAAGTTCAGTTCAGCCGGGGAATGTTTGCAACATGAACGACCAGGAATTCTTTTCCTTCGCAAGTGAGTGCATAGCATTGCCTGGTTATTTAAAAGAACCTAGATATTTCTTTTTTATTTGCACTTAAAACCTTGCATTATGAATTCAGTATTTTTGATGGATATTTTAATCTTGCCATTGAACTTATAACATACGGCAAACAAAGATCTAATTTAAATGGCATTTTAAAGTCATGAAACTAAATTTAAACCATTAATCGTTTAAACATGTTGAAAAGTGTGGTGAAATTTCTCTGAGACATAATAAGGTTTGCTTTTCTTGTTATGAACAATAAATATGATAAATATCAATATAGAAATTTTGTTTACTGTTAAAAAAAATTATGTTGGGAATCTTAGTCATTATTATCAATTTATACCCAAAGTAAGGAAATTACAAGAGTTTTAAAATCACCTTTTAAAGAAGATAATACCTAGTTCTGAAAAATGCAATTTCTCTTAATTGCCATACCAAGCCCTTCCTTTTACCACTCAAACAATGAAATGGGCGTAGTTGTTTGCATATAAGAAAAATCTAATAAAAATTACTATGACTGTAACCAAATAATATTAATCGATTGTAAAAATAAATTTACTAACAAAAGAACCATGTTGATATTATCAGTCTAGTCCGTCAGGACTGGAACAACTGTGATTACAGATGTCTCCACTGTAGGAGTTACTTTTAAAGGTAGTAGTCACTGATCAAAACTAAGAAAATGTCAGTTGTTTATTTATTTTGTGTTTTTATCTAACTTTGACCACATTTATTGTGCAATGGAAATAAATAATTTTATTTTCAAACAACATGTAAGATAACTAAAATAAAACCATTATTATTACTGTGTAATTTTATGTGTGTTAAGAGGACTTGACCACATTGTAAAGCAAATTAACCAATATGAAGTTGATATGAATAATGAATAATGAATAATGATTTATTTCCTCTTCTGAATTACAAAGTTACAAACAAAATCTAAACTTAGGACAGCTGGTCACAATGTCCAGTATGCGTGACCATGTATACATAACACAGGAAAAACAAAATAAATTCTTCTAAAAATATGAGTTCAGTTCCACACATTTTTACACTTATGCCGACACTCCTGCAGTTATTTATATAAAAAAGTGATACATATATTTAAAAAAATTATTGTACAAAGATAATAGGATACATTCTAGACATTTGAAATTGTAAGACATAAACTTATATAATTATTTCACCAAGAAAGCCAACATCTCTAGTTGCAAACAACCATAATCTAAGATCTTTACAAAACTGTTTAGTAGTGTTACACATTTTTATGTTGATCGGGAGTTTATTAAAAGTTTATTAAAAGTTTTAGTAAATATTCTAATTTACTAAAACTTATATGCAATTTAGCCTCAAGTTTAAAACAAATTAAGGTTCTATTAAAGAGGTGAACTAATAATAGGGAATGCTTAAGAGAAAAATGTAACAAGTGACTGGTCATGTTATAAAAATTCTCTAGCAATTTGTAACGACATGTTTGATCTTGTTAAACCTTGTCAACTTTGCCAGGATATAAAGCATAAATAATTGTTACTGTAGTCTAGAGTAATTTAAGCTCATAACCCTAGCAAAGTCAAAGTCAAAGTCAAATCAAGTTTATTTCCAAAAATTAACATGGTACAAATATCATAAAATAAATGAAATAAAACCCTGCACGGGTCAAAGACCTGTGCGCAGGGCACAGCACTTTTTTTACTATGTATACATAAGAAAATAAGTGTAGGAAAATCTAATAATCTAAAAAACCTAAAAATACAAATAAGTTAAACAAGGTTTTCATTTTAATTTGCCATTGGCAACTATATTTTACAATATAAAAAAACAATATAATTACAATATAATTAAAATAAGAAAACTCATTAGAAAACATTTTGCTTCGAAGTAAAGTCTGATATAATCCAAAAACTATCAAATTACTGAATCTTCTAAAACAATGACCAATAATAGTAGTTTTCATCACTAGGAGCAAAAGTGGCTCTTTTTGGTGCGCAATCGTGTTTTAAAAACGAGGCGCAGCCGAGTTTTTAAAAACGATTAAGCATCAAAAAGACACTTTTGCTCTGAGTGATGAACAACGTTTTTTATCATAATGCGAAATTAGACTTGTGATCATTAAAAATTATAACTATAAAGATGTAATTTTCGAGGTTATATTTACAAAGTTAGTAATATGCAGTGTTTACATTTATGTTATTTACAAACAATGCTCTTTATAACGTTTGAATTTCAAAATTCTGCTCCTCAACATTAATAAATGAATAATAATATACATGGGAAACAGCTGACTTTTCAGTACTAGGACCTAAAAAATTCTCCAGATGATTTTTCAGTCCTAGGACAATAAAGAATCGGTTTTGGTACAGTTGAGAGAACAAAAAACAGGCTGATTTCGTGCAGAATGATAAAAATGAATAAATGAATTCGAAACAAAACTTTTTCATAAGAAGAGGGTAAAAGTTACAAAATGGGGAACTGTATGTAAATGTTTTTCAGTTTACTTAAAAATTTAAATTTAATAAAATACTCTACCTCAAACTACTTTTGTTACAACTAAATTTATATATTTTAAATTAAAGACCTATTAAATATTTCAAAATTATGTGTTAATATAACCAAGACATGAACTTAATTGTAACTATTTCACAATTGCATGTTCGATATTTAGTCTAGATAAATCTCTTGAAGGTTTCGAAAGCAAAATAAAACATCGAGTTCAATAACACTATTGTCATTCGCATATTGCGTTCAAAATGTTTACATGTTGTAAAAAGTGAAAGAAATTAATACTTTTTTTATCCTTTGCGTACTTCATTTTAATTATTTTCCTTCATTTATATCTGCGCCGCTGCACATAGCGCCCCCTCCACACCCTGCCGAGCCAAGCAACAGAGACAGTCAGAGACATCTACATGCCAGCCACACCCCGCATTTCTGCACGTACCCCTTTGTCATAGTCACCAAATTACATTTCCACCCTCCTCGTATGCGGTGTTGTTGTGGTTGAAACTACCCTCCGCCCAAACAAGATACAGAAATGATAAGTTAGAGACAAAAAGTACAAAAACACAGTGAAACACACCTTGTGGATTATAACAAGTAAACTTGAGTTGCTGTTTATACATTTTTTGACTGTATCGATTAATTTGAGAAACAATACACGACGCCCATTACATTAAATAGCAAAACTGGATTCAAATTCAAAAGTTTTCAAAAAAGTTTTCAAATTCTAATTCAAAACATATGTTAAAATTACATTGTAGTACATTATGATTTTGTAAATGCACCCACATGAGTAAATATATTTTTTACTGTGTGGGTATAAAGCCGTTGTGCATTTTAAATATAATAAAACCAATTTAAAAGTAAAATCAATAGTGAACATTTAAAATCAATAAACAAGGGTCTAAGACTAAACTTAGGTATTTTATAGCTTACAACATATTTGAGAAGCAGTTGTAAGATGTAATAATTAATAGATTCTATTTTGATTTCCTATTTAAATAAGACGAGACAGAACTTAGCTTAAATGATTTAGATAGAGTACCATAAATCAAATTAGATTATAAAAATAAGCATTAAATATCACGTAATACATATTTTAACAACCAATAACAAAGTTGGAGAAAAGAAATGTCTATAACAGACAATGTTATAACCGACATAAAACTAATTTGGACGGATAAAGCTTTTAGAAGAGTAATTTCAGAATCCCGCTGGATGAGGGAGGTTTATTACCCCTAAATCTGCGAGGCCATTCTTCCCCGTCTCACAAGGATAAATAACAACCACATATACGCTCTTTATGTCCAATTACTTAGTAAGCCCATCACTCTTGTGCAGCGTTTTAAATAAAACAAACTTTCCCTGACAATGCAACACTATACAAGAATATAGATTCGCGATTCTTAAAAGCTAACTTTTAAAATTCGATTTTTAAAACTACTTACAAACAATTAAAATATTTACTAATTATTTTCTTTTATTAATACAATTATCGTTAGAAGCTTCATTCGCCTGATTTAAATTAAGAATAAGTTCACTTACAACGACAAAAATCATTTAGACTGCAAAAATACATAACAATACAATATATTTCGTTCCTGAAAAAAATCCAAGACTACTAATGAGTTTGTTCCATTCTATGGTTGCTTGTTAGTATGCAAATAAATTAAATTTTAAATTTCTGAACTTTATATACACATAGTTTAGCACAAATAATATTATCAGACATGTTAAGTTTCTTTGTAAGCTGTATATTTTTTCTAATTTTGACAACTTTCTATAGACGTTTCTAATAGACTAACAAGATCTGTGGGAGATGACTTTAATGATTTTTATGACAGTAATATTGATCACTTAAAAATATAGGGTGGTTATAAATTATTGTATACATTTTAAGATTGAATAAATAAATAACCAATCAACTTAAAAACATGGGAATTGTTTTATTAAATTGCAAATTTAAAACAGTTTTATACAGGGTGATTCACGACGAAGTGCAGAAATTTCAGGAGCTGATTCTACGCATGAAAAGAAACAAATAAGGCCATATAAACATATGTTCTAAAATCCTTCGTTTAGCCGCTAGCCGCCATTTTGATTTTTACACGTAATAATTTTTATCTCCGTAATAAATTGATGGATTTACTTCATATTTGGCATGGACCTTTATCACAATAATGGTAATTTCCAGAAAAATAATTATTATTTTCCGATGTTTATTTTCAAAATGGCGGCCATTTTAAAATTTTAAACTCAAATTTCTCAAAAACAGAAAATTTTGTCAAAATTTTATTTCAGACAAAAACGTTGACAAATTAAATTATCTAAACAATGATACCAAGTTTGTAAAGATCTGACAACAAATAACGGAGTTATGTAGATTTTTCTATTAAAATAACCTAAATTTGCATTACTTATAATGCAAAATCCATGTTTTTTGTAGAAAAATCGCAATAACTCCGTTATTTATTGTTAGATATTTACAAACTTGGTATCATTGTTTAGATAATTTAATTTGTCAACTTTTTTGTCCGAAATAAAATTTTGACAAAATGTTCCGTTTTTGAGAAATTTTAGTTGAAAATTTTAAAATGGCCGCCATTTTGAAAATAGACATCGGAAAATAATAATTATTTTTCTGGAAATTACCATTATTGTGATAAAAGTCAATGCCAAATATGAAGTAAATCCATCAATTCATTACGGGGATAAAAATTATTACGTGTAAAAAACAAAATGGCGGCTAGCGGCTAAACGAAGGATTTTAGGACATATGTTTATATGGCCTTTTTTGTTTATTTTCATGTGTAGAATCAGCTCCTGAAATTTCTGCACTTCGTCGTGAATCACCCTGTATAATGACTGAAAATTAATAATTGTACACATTACAATAATTATAAAAAGAAAGTAAAAATGTCACTTAAACTGTGGGTGTAAGGTATGATTCTTCTTAATGACTTGTGTTGTGACATAGTCAGCTGGTCAACAATGGATCTTTCCACACCAGCTGTTAATTAATTGTTGACTAAACAAACACTAAACTAACCTCAGTATCAAAATGGCTAGTGTGCAAAAAAAGCAAGGTGTGTTCTTTAGTTTCATGAAAGCAGATCTGTAATAACTGTTCAAAGAAGGTTTCGTTTAGAGTATGGCAGCAATCCGAGTAACAATTCTATAAAGCGCTGGTATAGGCAGTTTGAACAGATGGGAAGTGTCCAACATAAAAAAGGTGCTGGTAGACCTCCAGTTTCTGAAGCTATTGTTGATCAAGTAAGAGAATTGTTTACGAGGAGCCCTGGTAAGTCTACTCGGTGTGCAAGTTTGGAATTAGGATTACCTCAATCAACAGTCTTAAAAATTTTGCACAAACACCTTAAGCTCCATGCATACAAAATTCAGTTATTACATGAAATAAAACCTAACGATAAACATCGACGCTACGAGTTTGCTGTTAGATTACTTGACCTCGAAGAACAAACAGTAAACAATGGAGAAGGCAATTTCTTGAAAAAAGTAATTTTTCTGATGAAGCAACCTTTCATGTTTCTGGTAAAGTGAATTGACACAATTGTAGGATTTGGGGTAGGCCTACTGAAAATCCTCATAATGTTCGAGAACAAGAAAGAGACAGCCCTAAAATAAACGTTTGGTGTGCATTGGCTATAGATGAAGTGATAGGACCCTTTTTCTTCGCAAAACCGACAGTCACTAAAGAGGTATACCTTGACATGCTTGAACTTTTTGCAATACCGCAAATTGATCATAGACAACCAAATGTTTACTGGCAGCAAGATGGTGCCCCTCCACACTGGGGTAAGATAGTACGTTACTACCTAAATAACAAGTTTCCTGGTCGTTGGATTGGACGGGATGGTCCAATTCCTTGGCCTCCACGTTCCCCAAACATTACACCCTTAGACTTTTTTTTGTGGGGCTATGTCAAGGACAGAGTCTTCGCAAAAAAAGTTCAAGATATTGAGGAACTGAAGAATAGAGTTTGAGAAATTATTGGAAGGATCACTCCAGCAATGCTCAGAAAAACATGGCGTGAGGTTGAATTTAGACTACAAACTTTGCGTGCAAACCTCGGAGAGCACGTAGAATTAGTTTAGTTTCCTTGTAAAAGTATGAGTAACAGTAATCTTTTTGTCCCTCATTTGTAATAAAAGTGTTTTAAATTTGCTATTTAATAAAACAATTTCCATGTTTTTAAGTTGATTGGCTATATATTTATTCAATCTTAAAATGTGTACAATAATTTATAACCACCCTGTATTTTACTGAAAATAACATTGAGGAGTTAAGAAATTAAGAAATTTTAAGCATGATACGATAAAAGTCCGGAATATGTTTTTGTTTCTTCGCATCTTTAGTTTTATTCTACACAAGTGGAATGATGAAATACAACAATAACATATTCACGTAATCATGGATATAGTATGTATGCTCTAACTAAGTATGAAAAGTATAATTTCTTCTTTAACAAAGCTTATTCTCAGCTACGACCAAGAAGATGGAAGTGTATATACATGTTCTTTGCACTTTAAGTCTGGATTCTGCTATTAAAATGAAATGAAAATTATTATTCAAGTGCAGTCAACCCGATTTTCTCAGAAGAAAGACAAAATAAATAAAAGAAAAAAATAATAGGAAAAATAACACTTGAAAAAGAGGACATGTTAAAGTTTTGTACATTATTTTTTCATGCTCTACTAACAATTGAAAAACTATTAGAGTCTTTAATAAAGGAGTAGTTCGTAAAACCACTATACCATAATTCTAAAACAACCTCATACAAACAACAATTCTCATAAAAAATTTAAAGGTATAAACAACCAAAAGTAATATTACGTTTTATTGCAATAAGAGGTGAAGCCACCAATCATGGGGTAGGGCAGCCAGCCAGCTGATACAGATAATATATGGTGCTATTTCCACCAGTTAAATGTCATCAGCTGTTGTTACTGTCTCCACTGCCACAAAATGTTTAATGCTGGAGCACTTATAGCTCACAAGCTGTACTTAATTTTCTTAATTGGGGTCAAAACTCTAACAAACATTTAGTAATATCATATTGAATTAACTATTTTAAGCAATTAAAAATTAGACATTTGTTATATTTAATGTAAATATTAATTATTATAGTAGCTTACCTGTCACGCGTTGCTGCGGACTCAAAATAAAGAATTATTCAAGAAAGTAGGAAACGGAAATATGATATATTAATTAACTTTTAATTACGTTAATTCACTTGCAGTTTTTAGCAAAATTATGGCTTTTCAGTTTAATTGTTAACATAGCTGAATTGTGTCATTGAAAACCAATAAAAACCCTGAAAAGTAGAACATTTTTAAAACTCGAAAGGAAGTTAAAATATTTTTGGACTTAGATGTTACATAAATTTCTAGATAAATCTAGCCATAAGATTAAATATTGTAAAGCCGGTGTGAGTGTGATGGGCATAGACATTTATTTTTTAGTTTGAAAGTCCTTGTAATGTACAGTCTTTTCAAAAAATATATAAAGTTGCTGTATGTTGTACATATGTTATTATTTAGTTCAACAAGTACACAACCGAATTCAGTACTTGTTAAGAGTGTAATAATATAACAGTATAGAGCGAACTAGCTTGTCCTAATACATTAATTAAACTGAAAGTCTCTTCTACTTAACTTGGTATACAAAATGTTACCAAGCAGCATGCAAATTGTTGAAACTTGTTTTAAAATAGTTTTGAAAATTTTTTAAATACGTTAGGTTTTAAATTGTTTTAAAAGAAGTTTGAAACAAGTTTAAACTTGTTTTGATAGAGTTGGTAAACACTCGTATTAAAACAGTTTTTAAAAAAAGTTTGAAAGAAGTTTAAAACAAGTTCAAAATTGTTTTGATACAGTTGATGAACTCTCTTTTAAAACAGTTTTAAAACAAGTTTAAAACAATTTCAAAATTGTTTTGATATAGTTGAAAAACTCTCTTTTAAAACAATTTTAATAGAAGTTTGAAACAAGTTCAAAATTGTTTTGATATAACTGGTGAAATCAGTTTGAAAAATATTGTGTTTTTTAATAATAATATAATTAATTATGAGATTGAAATAAAAGCCACTAACATCACATACAGACATAGAGACATATAAAAGTTAATAGCACTCCAGATTTAACACAGTTGAGTACTCTGGTTTTTTTTTTCAAAAATAATTATGATTTTATTGCCTAAACCATGTAAGATAAGTCCGAATGATTTAAGACCTTACATTTCTTAACGTATAGTATTATTCAAAATCATTCTGATTACTTCCAAAGCATTTAAAATTTTATGTTATCTAATCAAGAACAAGCTCTGAATGTTTTTCTTATCCACTTGTGCGTCGTATTCAATAAATAGAGGTAAAGGCTTTATTTTTATTTATTTATTTAACTTTTTATTTATTAATTTAAATCGTGATATCACGAAAAACACTATTCACATAAACTTCTGTCAACTTATTAGATTCAACAAAAACAAAAAATAGTTGACAACTGTTATCATACAACACTCATACAACTGTTATATCACACACAAAAATTTTTTTTTTTACTATTGAACAATTTTTTTAATAAGTTATTTAGACACCTGAAAATAGTCAATTTTTCTTTTTACATTCCAAAACTTTTGACTTGTAACTGTATCAAGTGCAACAGTGAAATCCAAGCTGTAAGTATAACTAGTGATTGTGAGCCCTAGATTAAACATTACAAGTAGCTCAGTTGGTAAGACATAGGTACTGTGAGTGAAAGGTCGTTGGTTAAAATCCTGGGGAGGGTAGGACAATTTTGATAGATTTTATTTACATTTTTTCAATCAGTTGGCTAGTAGAAGTACATTCTGTTATAAATTTTGATAAAAACCCCATAATTTTCAATTTATAAAACTGTTTTTTGTAATATAAAATTTGACTTAAATCTTTTTTAAACTCACATCAAAATTGTTTTGAAACAATTTTATACTTGTTTCAAAATTGTTTTGAAACAATTTTAAACTTGTTTCAAAAATGTTTTGAAACTGTTTTGATTTGAAACAATTTTAAAACTTCTATCAATATATTGAAAAAATTCCACGCCTAACTGCTATTAAAATAGATTTGAAACAAGTTTAAAGTTGTTTTGAAATTGTTTTAATATAGTTAAAATTCTGCTTGGGTTGTGTTTTATTTAGCATAGTATTAAGAAAAACTTAGTCTTATTCATAAATATATAATGTCACATTATTGTTTTAAATTATTATCAAATAAAAAAGTTAGCAAACAATTAATATTAATGGATTTATTCAATAGACATATAGTCGTTTTGCTCAACCCTCTCATAAACTATTTAACATAACCTATTTAACCTAAAATATAATGGCTACCAGATAAAGAACTGAATTTACTAGTATTTCTGATAGAGATAATTAACACATACCCTAGTTGTAATCTAGGTCACCGAGACGAGTGATAAAGTTATTTTATGATGCCCTTGGTACGGTTTAGATTTCTTAGCTAATGTACGGAGAATGTTATTTTATTATGTAACTTGTGTGGTTTGATTTAATGCATCCTTGTAAAATAAGTTAATTACTATAATTGAAATGCTTGATTACAGTTAAAGAGGTAGAAATAAGAAAGTTACTTACAACTATAGTAACTTTTCGAGTTCTTATGGTACTATTTCAAGTGCTTGTATACTTATAGTATTCTATTATATAAGTACTTATAGTACTTGTGTAAGTGTACTTATAGTATTTTCAAGTACTTGTAATACTTAGTAGGTACTTTTCAAGTTGTAAGATTTTTGCGATAGTTCTTTGTGTGAAGAGGTTGACACTGAATTACTAACTTTAAACTTCAAATAGAGATCGCCCACTGGTCAAAATGTGACCAAAACAATGATCTTTGCATTTCATGAGTGAAACATCCTGTTTTGTTGGCATTTGTTAATTATAACTGTGAAAATACAATGACTTAATCAATTACCTTTCTAACATTAGATTGTCATTGAAACTTTGAAAGCCTTCAAGGTAGCCTTCAAGGTAACTTTGTAGCCTATGTTGCCTATTCGCATCAATTTTGTTCGGAAGCAAACACAACCTTTCCCAACGAGACCAAAACTTGGAAATAGGTTGGAAATTGTAGGAGTTCCAATAAAAAATACCCCTATGTTATTAAATAAGTATAATTAATTTAGGTAATGAATTGTATTAATATAATCAAGTATAATGAAAGTGTTCTTTTTTCTAATAAGTTTTATTGGAAAATTTACAATTATTTTGATAGATGAAACACTGTTTACGCCTGTTTGTATGAATTGAAGTATTCTACTCTACTAATGAATTTACACTTACTAATACATATTTTTAACTTCAAGCAGATGATACTACATTTAGTCTTCATAAAGGGATATGAAGAGAAATATTATTGCGTTCCTTCTGTAACTTGCATATAAAATGTCTCATTTCTTAATTGAAAATAATACATCTTTATAAATAATCATACTAAACATGAAAATGAAACAAGACTACAATTAGACCAACTGTTGTGCTACCTCATAATAATGGTAGAGCAAAACTAGTATGCTTTTCATCAGCTTTTACGACATAGCCGATGATATTCTCTCAGAACAATGGTAGAGGAATTGGAGCAGCAGGAAATGTAAAGGCCCCACATGAAGTCGTGCTGATCGGTGATTTGTTCGACGGACCGGAATGAGAGTCACGTTCGATTACCTGTTGTAGCACACATGATGCAACTGTTACATGAACCTCCCGACCAGAACAATGCGACCAGTCTTGCTACCAACAGCGAGCCCTCCGTCTGGCCTCCGAGTCAAGACACACTGTCAAGTCACTTTCGGGTGCGGTTGGTGGTAAAGTTATGAATTTGAAAAACGAAATTAAAACTAAATAAATATAAGTATAAACCGATGCGTCAAGTAGTTAATTTATATAACGGTAACACACACTGCATATCCTTAAGTAGAAGGGATTTGCCGGTTCTGGCACAGGTCAAGGTCAGCGGTTGTAACTGGCAGGTGTGTGTTGTTGATTTGGGGGTTTTTTGGGGGGTTTGGGGAGGGGTTGGTAAGTGTGTCAAGGTCATTTGGAGGGGGTTTTAAAAAAGGTGGGGAGTCTGGGGACGGGTGGGGCTCCGGGAAATAAATTTATTCATTCATCAAAGCCTACCAGTGATCGTAGGATGGCTTCTACATCGTTTGCAGCCGTACTGTTGATTTCATTGCTCTGCACGGGTCGGGAGTCGGTGGAGGTAGTGTATGTAGGCGAATTTTGTGTGGGAACACCACCATTGTTATCGTTAGTAGTGGATGTCACTATTGGAGATTGTATGGGTGCACCCTGCCGTGTGTCCATAACTTGAAGAAATAAGAGCTGCTAGATGGTTATATTGTGAGTTGATAGAGTAGAATGAGAGATGTGTGTGATGAAGAACGGTTATATAAACCCGGTAATATAGTGAATAAGAATAACTGGATAACATCATCAATAGGTGTGACAAGATTGTAATGTTGATATTTCAGCATATCAGTTAAGACTGTTTGCAAAATAGTGTCAGTAGAATAACTGTTGCGAAGGTTGGATCTTGTAAAATACAAGGGGTGAAAGCTGAACTGTTTCTTAAGTTTAGCGAATGTATTACGAGGTCTTGAAACTGTGTAGTTAGACTGTTTTTGTAAAATATGTTTGGTGCGTAAAAGTTTCAGCTGTAAAGTGTGGGAAGCCATTGTAATAGTGGTGACTAAATGTGCACTGCGTAAAAAAAAAAAAAAAAACAAACTGATAAATGGTTAGTGTCTGTAAATGTGTTTGAATATATAAAGAGTGATTAGCATATTAACCGCGAACACATGTTTTAGAGTAAGAAATGTAAATTAGAAAATTGTTAGAAAAGTAAAGACCGAAGTTTACCCTACGAAACCCGGCGAATAAATGAGACGCTCGCGGTACTGACCCCGTATTTAAGCAATTTGTGAGTCACGAACAACCCCTCCTCTACCCTCCCCCCCCCCCCTCAGCCGATGGGATAAAAAGGGTGGGATTGCGGTCACCCCGGTTATTTGTTCGGTAGAGTTGCGATAGTTTGTATTAAAGGGAGAGGGAAATACTTTAAAACTATTTTGTTAAAAATATTAAGATAACATCTAGTTGAAAAAAAAAGGAATTTGTTACTCTGTATGAATTGGCTATGAGCTGCACGAGTGCAAACAACAATCTGTTAATAAGTTGATGCGGTAAGAACTAGTATTTGTACAAACATTATAGTTCAGCAATAATTATATGTGTGAAAAATGGTAAGTTAACACCATGGATAAGACTAACAGTAATGTAATACTATAAATGTTTAAAAGGATTAAATATAATTAAGAGTTTAAAAAAAAAGCAGATGTGAATATGAATAATTAGCAGCAGGTGAATATAAATATTAAATAATAACAAAAAAAAATATTGATGTGACGTTAATTTATGCAGTAATAAAAAAATCGGTAATGGGAGAGTAATATGTGTTTATAGTAAATAAAAAAGAAATAGTTGAAAACTAAGTTATGCATGGGGTGTTAAAAACAAGTAGACCTAATTGGAGTAAGTTAAAAGAAAGCATATATAATATTATTAGACGGTAGCGACTTACCGAGGTGTTGTGTCAGCTGTGGGTCCCGCGAGTGAAAAGAGGCGCAGCTGCTCGTGTAACGGTATTTATAACAGCAGGTGGTAATTATTATGAAAGTGACCCCCCCCCCCAAATAGGTAATTAACCCCCCCCCCCTTCTTTCACTTTTATTTTATGTTGAAATGGTAATAGTAGTTAAGCTTGTGTAATACTAATTTGGTGTTACCAAACGGTAACTATTGTGGTTAAGATAATACAACATATACTTAAGATAAATTAAACTGATAGAGTAACGGTAATTTAGGTCTGCTGTTGGCAATAGATAAGAATCATAGTTGAGCGGCGAAAGGGAACACATAATTTCCTACTGTTATTAAATTAATAGCAGTGAACAACTATGGTGTAATGCTATAAGGAAAATTGTGGTTCGATTAGGTGGAGATTATAATTAAATGTTGGCCAACATTATTGAAAGCCGCAACACTACACTTAAATTATCGATGACCTACTCGTAATAATCGCCGCTACGTGTATGAAACAGTGTTGCTTGGAAATTTCCTATTGAAGTTGTACTTCGAACGTTGTAAGCCCCTCAAACCCCTACGAGTTCCCCCCCACCATCTTGAAAGTTTACGAATATTCTGTTGAGAATTTTAGAATCAGTTCGTACCGAAACTCCGGACGCGAAGCTTCGGGACGAACTCAAAGGGTAACTTAAATATATAGGCGGCCGATATATATTTGAGTTATTCTTGCTGTTAGGGTTCTAATATTAATATTTGTTGTGTGTGACTGTGTGTGTGTGTATAAAATGTTATTTATTTTTTAGTTTTAAGTTGTGTTATTTTTAAGTTTTAATTTGCGCATTGCGATGTTAGTATTAAGGTGTGTTATATTATTGCTAATGTTTAAAAAATGTGTTTATGCATTTAATGTCGAGTGTTGATGTAATTATTGTGTATTTGTGTGCATGTGTGTGTGTACTAATAACCTTTCACAGCTAGCTGTTAGGAGGGTAGATTAAATTTAAATTTAAATTATAGAAGTTCTGTTGAACTTCATTAAATATGGGTGGGACATGCGTGTTGTGCCATAGGCAGCGCATATTTTTATTTTTTTTTAAATTTTTAATTTTTTGTTAGGAAATAATTATATTTGGGTGGGTTTAGATTAAGGGTGGGAGGTTAGAGTTGCGTTTTGCATTAACTGTTCCAGATTCCCTATTGTACAATTGGAATGGTCAGGTCCAGTGCCCAGGCCCGAGGCCGACCGCCCGTATCACAGCCCACCAAACTGGATCGCCACGTGCGTGCGGGCAAAAAATTGGGATCCCTTGCAAGACGTAACTATGGGGTTGGGATTGGGAGTGTTTGAGGAATACAGAGTGGTGGAGACGGCCGTGGCCGCCTCCATCACTTTGGATCATTATTATTTTTTGGTGACCTTGACCTAAATTAAAGTAATTAACCCCCCCCCCCAAAATTACAATTAGCCCCCCCCCCCCGAGGTCACTTTCACTCAGCATCCCTATATAAGCGGGGCTAGCTAACATGTCTGTTTATTCTGATTCCAGCCGCTAACGCTGCCACTTCAGAACCATGTCTCTATCAACAACTTCTGCTACTACTATCACTACGCCTGCTGCTCCTGCTGCCACTTCTGTGCCTGCTCCTACTATGAACATACCAGCTGCTAACAAGAAACCGGCAAAGAGACTGAAGTTGAAGAACGTCCCGGAGTCGATGCTGCGGCAGATGGATACACCACCATCTACATCTGCTACAACTGCTCCGGGAAATATTCTTCTACAAGCCATGGCGGTTCTTGGGAGTATTTTTTCTCCACCTCCATCACCAACACACCCTACGGCAACTCCACCACTACAACCCCAACCTACACCTACAACGTCACCACAGATGGAGCTTCCTGTTCGTTCTGATACTCCTTCAATTCTAGAATCTATTCATAATTTCACCTCATTACCACCACTAATAACACCAATTCCTGAACCAAAGTCCATTAATCCTATCATTCCTAGTTCTAAAGTTAAAAAGTCTTTTTTCAAAATTGCTCCTTCAGAGCGTTTTCAATTATTAAAAGCAGAGCGTCGCAGGGCATTTAAAAATCCTCGTAAATGCACTGAGAAGCTGCTTAGGGGTTCTAAAAAAGGATCGGTCTGTGGTAGGAAATGTGTTTTTAATGAAAAGTATTGCCGTGTACATCTTGTAAAACATATTTCTGTGCCACAACCGACTGTGATTTCCAGCAAGTCCTACCCCGCTACTAAGTTGAAGAGATTGCGAGAAGGTTTAAGGTACTTTTTTGTAAGTAGAACAGAAAAGAGCAATAGAATTATAATAGGGTGTAACGGCTACAAATGGGTAATTAAGCTCTCTGTACCTATGAGAAACCAAAAAGCGATCAAAACACTTGATGCGAAAGACTATCTCTACAAAGGTGCGGATGGTTGGACTCGCTGGGGTCGTAGTAAAGAGTGATAAGAATTAGCTTTTTCCAAATTTTGTTAGAAAAATAATGGGAGAGAAACCAGCGCTATATAACAGTGCGCTGCGTTTCTCTCCCATTATTTTTTGGTCACTCTAAGTCCCATGACCTACTTTCACATGACCTTGACCTTGAACTTTACCCCCCCCCCCCAAATAAATAAAAATAACCCCCCCCCCCCCCTCACCCTTCCCTTTCCCCTTCCTCAACTTTCTCTTGCTTTATATAAGTAGCCGCTATGCAACTGGGTATGGGATATTGGCCGCTAACCTGGTGTACAGTGAACATGGCTCCGCTGGATGGCTCAAACTTTTACAACAGGCGATTTGAGCTAAAGAAAATGGAAGAAGTGGAGGAAGATGAATCTGAGCTAGAGGAAATGGAAGAAGTTGAGGAAGATGAATCTGAGCAAGAGGAAATGGAAGAAGTTGAGGAAGATGAACAATTGATATTTGAATATTTGCGTTGTGTAACTTTGGACCTGGAAGAAAGTCTTGACCCATACATGTGGGAAGCATTGGACTGGTTGCAGTTGGGCAGAACAATAGTAATTATATCACCAGTGTTGTTTCTTGGTAGCCCAATTTTGTATGTGACTGCAGACAATGCCGAATACATTTGGCAATGGGCGGAGTTGTTTGAGGATTTTAGGGGAAATGAGGAGTACAATAATTGGTTTAATATTTGTTTAAGATAAGCAGGGTTTTTTAAACCCAAAAAGGCTCTTTTCAGAGCTACCTAATACACCAATTAAGCATATGAGTTTTTTAACTCATGTGTGAGAGTTAATAGTTATTGGTTACTACATAAGTTAAAGTTTGTTGACTTTGACCTTGAACTTGACCCCCCCCCCCCTCCTGCCTTCTATTAGTTGCATTATAAAAGCCCGCAGCTCACATATTTGCTCAGAACTTAACCAGTTGCTATATAGTGAACATGTCCAAAAGATTGGATTCATTCTTTGCTAAACATACAGAACTTTGGCCACTATTATATGGATTACATAGAAAGATTGAAGAAACAATTTTGAAAGATATGGGTGTAGGGGTTAAAGTGCTTGTATATCGTCGAGGTGATTACAAATTATTGTGTTCATGTACAGTCAGAATTGAAAATTTAAATAATTTATTTCCTTGGATGGTGCAATTACGTAATTTTGTAGAAGAAATGGAGTTTCAGTTGGAAGTAGCCGCAATGTATTATAAGCTTGATAAAGAAGAGTAATTATACTATGTTACAAATGTTTAACTATATGAAATATAGTGGGGGAAAATAGAATATATATATAAGACAGCAACTTCATACTCAGTATCACTTTGTTATAAGATATTACTTTGGTGTGAAGAGAAAAGGTTAATAATGGTTTTTAAGGATACACCTTTTTTAAATTATTTTGAAGTAAAAAATCAGTTTAATACAAATGAAAATATAACTTGGATAGAAGAGACAAATGAAGGTTCGGAAGAAGAATTGAATAATAGTCTGGCTGATTCTATATTGGAAGAAGAAATTTCGTCCTTTGAACAAGAAATATTTGAAGAGCTAATAAATGATAGTGATGAAGAAATTGTTAAAGAAGCAATTGAAACATTCATTTTAGATTCGTCAATTGATACATTGATATCCCCTATACAATCTTCAGACTCTGAATCGGACTAATGATATGTTGGTGTTTTTCTTACTGATCCCCAATGATCACAATGAATATTCGGAAAGATTGGCGTTTAACTTTATGATGGACAATATGAATATTAAACCCAGTGAGTATCCATATTTTCTTTATAAATTTTTAGTTGAAAATGGTGCCAGTGTAACTATTGAAATATGTATTCAACATTTTTGGCCTACTGGGGATAGTGGTGGGGGAAAGTAAATAAATGTGTTGTTTAACCGGATAGTCTCTCACTCTTGTAAAATCATTCACCAACAATGTATCGTCCAATTTTATCTGATTTGGCTGCATCTCATGAAGAAGCTGAAGCTAGAAGGAAGAAAAGCGAACAAGCAAGACAAATTCAGTCTAATATTAATATGGAGTATTATAGGCTACAAATCCAAATCCCAGGTATGCATCTTGGAGAAAACAGAGTAAAGACTGTACATGCGGCTGGTAGTTATATTAAGTATTTGAAATTATTATTGGAAGATAGAGAGTGTAAAATTACAAAATTAGAAGATGAAATGAAGAAATTGAAAAATGAACTATTGCTTTTGAAAAATGGAAATAATGAAGTCGTAGTTGAAGAGGGTGCAGAAGAAGGAAATGAAATATTGGGAATTTGAAGAAAGAAGTTTAAACATCTGTATAAACTTATAAAAAACAAAAATAATAAAAAAATTAATAAAATAAAAAAAATATTAAAAAAATTAGATTTAGAATAGAGAGCGGGGAATAGATCACTTTGTGGCAATGGAATAACATGTCACTTAGTGCTCTATTCCCCGTTCTCGCATTAATATAATTTGACCTTGACATATATAAAATATGGTGGGGATAAAGTATTTAAGACGGATGAAACATGTGTAAACACTTCAGTTGAAATATTAATCTCTTTTATAAAACATGGTGGATACTCTATTTGAACTTTGCTTGAGGAAAATTATTTGTGATGGTTTTTTATTTAACCATATAATAAGATCAGGAGAATGTGTTATTCCAAACAGCATTAGAGAAGCTATTCATGAATACCGAAGACAAAATTATGGGTTTGGCATTATTGTTGCTTATAAATTTGCAGATGGGACGACTCTTTGTCAAGATTGTGCACGAGCAGCTATAGATGATTGGGATGAATTTGATCTTGAAGGAGGATATGTAGACCATCGTGTTAAGGCACCACTAATAAGGTTTGAAATCATGAATGAAAAATGTACAATCTGTGCACAACTGTTATTTAGATTTATTAGATGTAGATCATATTAAAAAAAAAACTGTTTAATGTAACACTATGGTGGGGAAATTTATTGAATGGTGGGGGAAAATAGAAGTGGGGGGTATTGGTTATATATGTTGCTCGATGTTCACCAATTTCTTTAGTCTTGTAATATTGTTTGAAAAAGTAACTTGTAATTTAGTAAAAAAAAAAATGAATTTTGAACTAGAAGTGACAAGCTTTAAAATAGTTGAAGAGGAGTGGACAACAGTTTCAAATTTTATTCATTCAAAACAAGATAATGGAACTCTAATGAAGGTATTTTGTTACATTTTAGAGGAAGGGGATGAAGACATAGTAAGAGACTATTTAAGAAATAGAGATATGTCAACTTCCAGCTCGGACTTTGTTAAATTTTTAAAAGACAACAATGTTAACGCGGAATTAGAAGTTTGGTTTTATGTTTAAAGAACTTGGTAGAGGGAGAATAAAAATGGTGGGGGAATTGTGTATAAAACAAGGTTTATACGCAGCAGGAGTTATTCGCTTACTACCATTTAAAAGAAGAACATCATAGAAAAAAATGGCTGAATCTCGGGACTATTCAACTCCTTCAACAAGTGAAAGAAAACCATTAAATTTGTCAAAGAAGATTGTGAATTTGTCAAGAAAAGGTAAACCTATAACACATCCGGAATTGAGCATTTTAGCTAAGGAACGTCATATAAAAGAGAAAACTGAATTGTATCAAATGCAGCTTTTAGTACCTTCATTGGACGTAGGCTGTACAAGAGCACATACATTGAGGACTGCAAACAAGTACATAATAGAACTGTTGGGTAAAATTGAAGTATTGGAAAATAAACTAAAAGAGTTGCAAAATCTAAATGTATGGAATCCAGCAAATGAACTCCCTGTTCTGCAGATGGAGCCAAACGATCTTCCTGCTACTTATGCATGGAACGCATTTAATGATATTGATAGAGACTCTCCTGTGAAGTACCAACCTCCTGCTGTGTAAAAAATGATGGGTAAAAAAATACAAAAAAAATAATAAAATATAAATGGAAAAAAAATTAGTTGTAGAATAGAGAGCGGGGAATAGATCACTCTGTGGCAATGGAATAACATGTCACTTAGTGCTCTATTCCCCGTTCTCGCATTAATTATGTTTGACCTTGACCTAAATAAACATGGTGGGGGAAGGTAATTGAGTGGGGGAAACTAGATAAAAGAAGTCCAACGCTCGGTTGGAGTCATTCTTATCCTAAACAGGCGTTTACTAACATAACATAAGAAAAGACAACATGAATAGTGAAAACATCATTTTGGATCTTTCATTAAGTGAAAAGAATAAAAAACAATATGCGGACTCTCGAAAAATGAAGATGAAAGAAATGGCAAAGGCAAGAGAAACAAGAATAAAACTAAAATATTATAAACTACAGAGGCTAATACCAGGAGTGAAATTGGGAGAAGTAAGAACCAGAACAATCGACATGGCTGCTGACTACATCAACCAACTTCTTATAGAGTTGACTATAAAAAATGAAAGAATACGTCAATTGGAATATGAACGTAAACAATTGTTTCACAAAGAAAAAGAAGAACCTATGAACTGTGTGATTAAAGACAATCAATAAAGAAAAGTTAAACAAAGGAAACTGCAAAATTACTAAAAATATTGAATATAAATTGGTTATTAATTGGACTTGCATTAGAGAGTGGGGAATAGATCACTTTGTGGTAATGGACTAACATACCACTTAGTGCTCTATTCCCCATTCTCGCTTTAAGTGTTGTTGACCTTGACCTAATAAAATAATTTATATAAAAGCAGCTACGAGAAAGAAGCTCTTTCATTTAATCGACATGGCTCCTGTGGATACCACCGACTATCCAAGTAAACCTATTGCAGAAATATTGTGTAAAATTCTACAAGAGGAGTTTGATGTGGAAGATGTGGATAATGACAGTTCAGAAACAGATAGTGTTAACAGTATGGAAGAAGAATTAATAAATGAAGGGAGTGAAGATGTAGAAATGGAGTTAACAGAGAATGAATACACACCATCATTGGAATTTGAAAATATTCATAATGAAACTCCAACATCCAGTCACGATCCAGATTTGGAATCAATACGTGGAAGATTAATTTTTTGTGCAAGACAATTATTTCCATATGAAGAAGAAGAAGATGAAGAAGATTAAAAATAGTGGTGGGGGTAAAAAGTGGTGGGGTAATACAGCATAAAAAGGAGGTATGAAAAAGATGCATTTCATTTATATGCCGAATTTCATAGGATAAACATCACTAAAATGCATCGTTGTGATATATGTTTAGAAACTTATGAAGATGAAATATTGCTAGACATTCATAAGGAGTTATATCATAATATAAATGAAGATTTAACACAAAATAAAAATAAAAATGCATCTGCAGAAGAAGAAGAAACAGCGGGACCATCTAATGCACTACCTAATTTAAGTATTCATGCATTGCCCGGAAGAGTAGTAACACATCACAAAATCCAAAATGAAAATTTAGAATTAGACAAATTTCTTGCCGAAGCAAAAACCATTGTAGTTAAACTTTTAAAAGAAGAATTAAAACGATTAAATTTTATTAAATTCGGCTTGTTATTGGATGCTATGTTTATAAACGTTGAAGAAGAATTGTCACCAAGAGGATTTATAACTAAAAACAGAACCATCATGAGTAGTTCAGATATTAATTCAATAGTAGAAGAATGTTTTGATGAGATCATCAATAAAATCCAAGAACATGAAGGACGAGGATCAGGTTGGAGTTTAGTTAATGTAGTAAGTATGGATATTAGAGTTCACAAGCATGGATATGGGGTAATGGGGAGCAGTTATATAGCTCTTCCAAAAAGGATTGAAGAAACAAAATCATGTGTAAATGTTCAAAATCATGATACAGAATGTTTCCGATATGCAATGACATCAAAATTCATATTAAGCAATGCACAAAGACCCAGCGAAGAATATGAGAACTATAGATACAGATATAACTTTCAAGGTGTGTCTTATCCGGTAGCCTTGAAGGATATTTCTAAATTTGAAAAACAAAACCCTGGAATATCTGTAAATGTATTTGGTTTGGACAGTTCTAACAAGGTGTATCCTTTGAAAGTGGTAAAAAACGAACTTGCAGACCATACGGATTTGTTATTAATTACAAAGGATGAAGTATCACACTATGTATGGATAAAATCATTTGAAAGACTTGTCAATAAACAATTATCAAGAAATGAACATAGAAAAATAATTTGTAAAAGATGTTTTTGTTTTAAAGAACTTAGAAATGGAGGACAAAATTGGTTACTGGAGCACAAACAACTGTGTAATGAAAATTTTGAAGCTAAGATTATTCTACCACCATTAAATAAATCATATTTACAGTTTGAAAAAGTTTTCCATCAGTATCGCATTCCTATAGTAATATATGCCGATTTTGAATCAACACTTGTTCCAATTGAAGATGAAAACATTGAAGCAAGGAAGAGTATAAAATATCAAATGCACAAGCCTAACAGTTTTTGTTTATTGGTTAAATCCACATTGGTTGAAGAACATTTGAATGCATATGGATTGTCATCAAAACCCGTGGTGTATCGTGGTGAAGATGTTGCCAGAATATTTTTAAATCATCTATATGAAATAGCTGGCCATGTTGAAAATTTGTATAATAATATAGTACCAATGATACCAATGGAGGAAGAAGAGGAAATTCAACATGAAAATGCTACCCACTGTTTTCTATGTAAAAATGAATTTACTTTAAATAACTATAAAGTTAAAGATCACGATCATCTTACAGGATATTATAGGGGTGCAGCATGCAATGCATGCAACATAAACTATAAGATTACCAGAAGAATTCCTGTAATATTGCATAACCTTAGCGGTTATGATGGTCATTTTATAATACCAGAATTGGGGAGAGATGATGGTGCAATTGATGTTCTTGCAGAAACAACTGAAAAGTTTATAACCTTTAGTAAAAAAATTGGAAATATGAAGTTGCAATTTGTAGATTCGTACCGGTTTATGCCGTGCAGCTTATCAAAACTTTCTGAAAATCTTAGAAAAGAAGATTTAATAGAAACAAAAAAAATTGTAAACAATGATAAATTAGATTTAGTTCTTCGTAAAGGCGTTTTTCCTTATGATTACATTGACAATTTGGAAAAATTTGAAGAAACGTCACTTCCACCTAAAGAAGCTTTTAAGAATAAATTACATGAAGAGGACATCAGTGAAGAGGATTATCAACACGCTTGTAGAGTATGGAATGAATTAGAAATAAGAACCTTAGGCGAATATTCAGATTTTTATGTTAAATTAGATGTGACTTTACTCTGCGACATAATGGAAGAATTTAGAAACACCTGTTTTACAGCATATGGATTAGACCCACTTCATTCGTACACAGCTCCCGGATTGGCATGGCAGGCTATGTTAAAAGAAACAAAATGCAAACTTCAACTATTAACTGACATAGACATGGTGTTGATGATTGAATCCGGTATTCGAGGAGGATTAACCCAAAGTGTAACTAGATATGTAAAAGCAAACAATAAATATCTCCCAAATTACGACGCATCACAACCTAGCACATTTATAGGTTATTTTGATGCAAATAATCTGTACGGATGGGCCATGTCGAACCCTCTTCCATATGACAATTTTAAATGGGTTGATCCAAATTCAATCAATAACATCGCTGATATCCCTAAATATGGGGATATTGGCTACATTTTTGACTTTGATTTTGAATACCCAGAACATCTCCACGACCATCATTATGATCTACCACTATTAGCAAAAACAGAAATATCTCCCACTGGTAGATGGCCAAAATTGATGATGACACTTAACAATAAGACTAGGTATGTAGCTCATTATTGGACAGTACAGCAAGCGCTAGAAATGGGATTGAAAATTACGAAAATTAATAAAGTACTGCAATTTTCACAATCCTGTTGGTTAAAATCTTATATAGATAACAACACAAGAAGAAGAACTGCAGCAACATCCAATTTTCAAAAAGATTTCTTTAAATTAATGAACAATGCGATATTCGGTAAAACATTAGAAAACAAAAGAAATCACAAAGACTTAAGATTGGTTGTTGATCCAACAAAATTACAGAAATTGGTGCAAAAACCAAACTTTGCATCTTCTATAATTATTAATGAAAACCTTGTAGCCGTTTCTATGAATAAAATTTCAATTAAGATGGATCGACCCATATATGTTGGAATGTCCATTTTAGACATATCAAAAACTCACATGTATGATTTTCATTATAATAAAATGGTGAAATTTTATGGTAGAGATAATATCGGAATAGCATACATGGATACTGATGCATTCATCTATTGGATTATAACCAATGATATGTACAAAGATTTACGCACATTTGTTTATAAAAATGACTTTGATTTTTCTGACTACCCACAACATCACCCTAATTACGACAATGGAATAAACAAGAAGGTTTTAGGAAAATTTAAAGATGAAACAAATGGTGCACCTATGGAAGAAATTGTGGCATTAATGTCCAAACTGTATTCTTTTCAATTGTACATTAGTGAAAAAGAAGAACATCAAGTTGTAAAGAAGGCAAAAGGTATAAAAACATCATATTTAAAGAAGAATGTACAGTTTGAACATTTTAAAAGATGTTTATTTGAAAGCATGGAAACAACTGCAACTTTTAATACAATAAGAAGCTTTAATCATCAAGTCTACAGTGTCAAGCAAACTAAGTGGGGACTCAGCTACAAGGATGATAAGAGACATATCCAGGAAGACAATATACACACTCTACCTTTTGGACATTATTCTTTAACTCCTATCGACCAATAAAACCTATTCTTCGTCCTTCCACCTGTTTCCTTTTCCTTTCCGTAAAAAAGAGGGAGCATGGCAAGTTCAATGCCATGTTCCCTCTTTTTTACACAAATATAATATGGCCTTGACCCATATTTGTTAATAATATAAAAGGTGATAAACCATTTTGAGGATTAGTATTTTCTCAAGCGGTGTACAAACAACATCTGAAGATGGAAGGATTAAAGGATCAAATTGTAAACGAACTTCATAAGCCGGCAAGAAGAAAGTTTCCAAGAAGAAATACAATTATTAAAGGAATGAACGATCTTTACCAAGCCGATCTTATTGAGATGATACCGCATAGTAAATTAAATAAGGGATTTAAATATATATTAGCAATTATAGATTGTTTTAGTAAGCTTGCTGACGCTATACCACTCAAGGATAAGACTGGGAAAAGTGTAACAAAAGCTATGGAAGCAGCTATAAAGAAAAATAAATTTGTTATAAAACATTTACAAACTGATGATGGAAAAGAATATTTTAACAAAGAATTTACAGCATTAATGAAAAAATATAACATAAATCATTATTCTACAAATTCGGAAGTTAAAGCTTCCATAATTGAACGATTCAACAGAACATTAAAAGGAGCAATGTATAAAACATTTTCTAAACGAGGATCATACGTGTGGTACGATATATTACCGAAGCTTATAAAAGAATACAATAACAAGTTTCATCGCACTATTGGTATGAAACCTATTGAAGTAAATAGCAATAATGCTAAGCTTGTTTTGGAGCGTATTAAGAAAATTACTACTCCTAAAATTGAAAAATTAAAACCTAAAAAGTTTAAAATTAACGACAAAGTACGTATAAGTAAATATAAAGGAGTTTTTAGTAAAAGATATTTACCAAATTGGACTAACGAAATATTTACAATCTACAAAGTGCAACCGACAATACCAGAAACCTACATTTTAAAGGATAACAAAGGTGAACTACTTCAAGGCGGTTTCTATGGTCATGAATTATTAAAATCGACAGTAGGTGATGTATATCTTGTTGAAAAAGTTTTACAAAGAAAAAAGGATAAAGTTAAAGTCCGTTGGTTGGGATTTGATAGGAGTGAAGATTCTTGGATTCCTACAAAAGACTTGGTGTAATACTTTAATAACTCATTATGTGTTTAACCTTTAAACAAGATGGATATTGTACAGCAAAAAGAACGATTTAATATTAATAATATAGATGAATTGACAGTGGATAATAACAATTTAAACCATGGTAAACATGGTGAATTACTACCAAACTCTATAAGATGTTTAATAACTGGCCCTTCTAATTGTGGAAAAACAAATGTTGTTTTTAACCTTATAACTAATCCAAAAGGGCTACGTTTTAATAACATATACATTTTTTCAAAATCTTTGCAACAACCTAAATACCAGTTGTTAGATAAGATATTAGCAAATGTACCAGAAGTAAATTTCTACAAGTTTAATGCTAGTGAAACTATTATGCAACCAAATGAAGCTAAACCATTTTCTATATTTATATTTGACGATGTGTCATGTGAGAATCATGATACAATAAGAAGTTATTTCGCAATGGGGAGACATCATAATATTGACAGTATTTACATTGGTCAAACCTATAGTAAAATTCCAAAACAACTTATAAGAGATAATGCAAATTTGTTGATAATATTCAAGCAAGATGAAACAAATTTGAAACATATATATAACGATCATGTGAATGCCGACATGACATTTGATAAATTTAAAGAGATGTGCGGCAAAGCATGGGCTGAAAAGTATGGATTTCTTGTTATTATGAAAGATGAAGCTATAAAAGATGGAAGGTATCGAATAGGGTTAGATAAATTTGTATTAATCCATTAAATGAATAGCAGTATGTCTAGTAATGAATGAGACTTCATAGTGTAAACATGGTAAATCAAGAAAAACTATTGAAAGAAATAAAATCACTCAGTGATTCTATTAGGATAAAAAACCGTGCATTAAGGATGGGTATAAGCGAAAGAGAAGAATTTTTAGAGACTACATTTAAACCTATTACAGAACCTTTAAAACAAATATCAGAAACCATTAGTAAACCTCGTTATGAAGGAGATGTTTTACTACCAGTTTCTAAACAAGAAGTACAAGCATTAAAAAAAGAAGACAATGATGATTCATATACAAGCGCTAGTGACCAAGAAGAAACAAAAGAAGAAGATGAACCTATTGTTGAAAAGGAAGAAGAACAGCCAATACCTGAAGCAGAACAATCTATTCCAAATTTAACTCAATTGAGTAGCGATATATTACAACACGGACCTCTCGGAAGAAAATATATATTGAAAATGCTACATGATATAAAATCAAACCCCAATTTAAGTAAATCACACATATACGGAGCAAGAATTGATGGGAATGAATTAAAAATAGGTGATTCAAAACTTAAAATAACTGAAGACGATTATATCATTATTGGTGAGCATAAATATAAGGGAACAAAAGGATTATATGAATTAATTTTTAAAAACATACCATTGAGATATTCGACCAAAGATTTAAATACTTTTAAGGAAATTTTACAAAATACTAATGCACATAAAAGGAATTACTCAAAGGATGCAATAATTAATCGTTCACGCGCAACAAAATATAACATTGTTATAAAAAAGTTGTTTCCCCCACGAAAACTACCAACATTACGTACCGCACCAGTAGTGAAACAACCGCTAAAAAGAAAATCTTTATCACTTATGGATTTATCACTTCTTGAACAACATGGTAAAAAGAGTAAAGGAGATACTTCAACATCTGGCAAAGGACTGATGAAAAATCTGTACAATACCAATGTAATTTATTACAAAGACATTAATAAATTAGTTGACAGAATGAGACTATTACATGAAGCTATGGAAGCCGGTCATACAGGTTTAAATAATGAATGGGTGGCTCTAGTTGATGAACTTAGAAGTCGAGGTGTCGTCGTATAATTGTCCGCAGATATAAAAGAACGGCAAGCATATAATGTATCATTTTTAACATGAGCGTCGACAAGTTTGGACGGTACTCCGCGTTAGGAGTGCAAGTTGGAGAAGACAGAAAAAGAAGTGGATTGCCGCAAACACCTGAAGGTGACTATAGCATAAGTAATAAACGTTTAAAACTAGTTAAAGATCCAGAAGAAGATACTGATGGAGCAAATTTAAAGACAGTAAAAGAAGCTACTTCAACATCATTAAAATTACTTAAGGATACTTACGATGTTAAATCACATAGAATAATTAATGTTGGTAAACCAACTGACAGTTCTGATGCAATTACTAAAGAGTATTTATCATCTGAACTTTCAAACACTTTAAAATTGCAGTGGGGTAACAATTTAAAAGATGGACAAACATATGATGCTGGAAATCATAGGATAACCAATGTGACAAATCCAAAAAATGATAAAGATTCAGTTAATAAAGAATATTTACATTCTATAATACCGGAAAAGACTCAACGAGGATTTTCTTTTTATAAGTTTATTATAAATGACATTGGATACCCAAAGGAAGACGGCGATGCTGTAAACCTGAAATACATCAAGGACAACTGTATTTTACAAGATGGTGATGAAATCGATTGTTATGGGAAAGTATTGTCAAATGTAAAGTTCGGTTCTCAACCAAAAGACGCTGTTACTATGGAACAACTATCTAAAGAATTAAAAAGGGGAACATCGAATTTTGTAAAACATGAAGATGCCGTGCTAAAGCGAGGAGATACATTTATACATGGAAATGAAAAGTTTAATTTAATGCAAGGAAATAATGATGAATGGGATGCAGGACGTAAAACAATAACAAATGGAAGATTTGGTATAAAAGATACAGATGTACCTCTAATGGTGCAAACATTAATTGCTACTGGTGGTACATTAGGTACATACAATGGTCGTAATAGAAGAATAAAAGATATTTATCCTGGTTACGAAGCAAATGATTGTGTTACAATGAAACAAACAATAAATTGGGATAAACACTTTGGGACCAAATATGATGCAAAGATGAAGAAAATAATTAATATTTTACCAGGAGAAGATTTAAATGATGCTGCTACTATAGGACAAGTTATAACAATGTCAAAAAGTGATTCAAACGCTTACACATGTAATGATAAACGTATTATGCAGTTACACGATCCTCAACATCCGAAAGATGCTGTAACTTTAGATTGTTTAATAAGAATAGTGGGCAATTTACTTATTGATACCCACAATCATATAGCTAGTACAACAAATCATGTGATGATTCAACCCGATGAACGAGAAGCATGGATTAAAAATAGAATCATAAATCAATATATAATTAATTTGAATAATTAATTATTTAAATATAAAAATTGTGCATAAGTTATTCATTTATATAAAGCATCTCGTTGAGTAAACACGCCGGTTATATATAAAACAACATAATGAAGATCGCACCGCTCAGTCGTCGTCAAGTCAGCGGCAAGAAAGGACGTGGTATAACATCGGCTGCGTTATCCCTTCTCAAACGAATTCCTGTTGGTGCTGTTGTAAATCGGGCAATAGACGCTCTACCATACGAATTTCATCTGCCCGGAGGTTATCAATATTGCGGACCCGGAACTAAATTGGCAAAACGTTTAGCAAGAGGGGATCCTGGAATTAATAAATTGGATCAAGCTTGCAAAGAACACGATATAGCGTATTCCAAGTTTGCTGATTCAACAAATAGATCAATAGCGGATAAAGCGCTAGCAGAAAAAGCTTGGCAAAGAGTTAAATCAAGTGACGCAAGTATTGCAGAAAAAGCAGCCGCTTGGGCAGTAACTACAGCTATGAAGGCGAAAACAAAATTTGGTGGCGGAAAACGTCGGAGAGGAAGACCTGCAAAGAAAAGAGCTCCTAAAAGAGGTGGAAACATTAAAAAGAGACGTCGTAGAACTCGTAAAACAAAGACAAAAAAGACTTCCGTTTGGTCAATGGTAAAAAACGGAGCAGGTCTATACCTAAGACCGTACCGTGTGTACTAAATAAGAAAAATCAATTGATAATTCCAAATAAAGCCTTAACAAATTATCAATTATCAAATTATGTAAAATGTTTGAAGATACCATTTTTTAGGGGAGTTTTTATGAAAGACGCATTACCAAAAAACATATGGAAAAATGAAACTGGAATAGTAAATTTAGATTCCTCCTATGGTCCAGGAACACATTGGGTATGCTATAAAAAACTCGGACAAAGCGTTTATTATTTTGACAGTTTTGGCAATCTACCACCACCTAAAGAACTTCAACACTACTTTAGAAACTCTAAGAATATATTTTACAATTATAAAAGAGAACAACCTAACAATACAGAAATATGCGGACATTTATGTTTGGAGTTTTTAGCAAAAAGCGTCAGTCAGCTTTAAGATGTCATCGTACACAGTGTCACTGAGCGGAAATTCATCTACATTAAAAAGTACTCTTTTCCCAGCACTGCGTCTATCTAAAGATAGATTATGGGAAGCGGCATTATTAGATTTCACTACATACAATTCAATTCCCAACATTACAGAGGGTAAAAACAATTTACTACATTATTATGAAAGTAAAGATAAAAAAGGAAACTATTCAGAATTAAAAATAATCACCTTGTCTACAGGAGCATATGAAATAGATGATATAAACCAGCTATTACAGAAGCAGCTAGGAGAAGAAAATATCTGTATAAAAGGAAACAACAATACTTTAAAAGCGGAAATTACCTCAAAATATTATATAGATTTGAGTTTAAAAAATTCAATCGGTAGTTTACTCGGATTTTCAGATAAGAAAAAAAAAATCTTAGATCCCGGAACTACTCATACGGGTGATACCACAGTAACAATATTAAAGGTTAATAGTATTGATATAACATGCAATATTATACACGGATCGTATAGAGATGGGGTAAACCAACATATTTTACATACATTTTATCCAACAGTAGCTCCTGGGTTTAAAATAGTTGAGAAGCCACAAAACCTTATATACCTACCGTTAAACACCAGTTTTATTTCAGACATCGTACTGAACATATCAGATCAGGACGGTAATAGTGTTGACTTTAGAAAAGAAACAATTACAATACGGTTACACATAAAAGCGGTAACTTAAGTATAACATGGGATTAACATTTAAACCACAACGGAAAAGCCGGGAGCTCAGTAGCTCTTCAACATTGGACGAGTTAACACCGGACAACATACATTTCCTACAAAAAATTGGGTTAAAACTAAATTACAATGGACATTCTGGATATATCTCAAGGTCCGACGTTCGACGAAACCCTATGGGAGAAGGAATATCACACGCACAACCCTTACACTTCATCAAAATTAAACAATAATGATGAAATAAGGATTCCCATTCAACAACAAGATATTTACACATTACCCTGTGAGAGTTATTTATATATTGAGGGACAAGTATTAAAATTGGATGGAAAAACTGGTTCGTCTGTTCCTTTTATAAATAACCCAATGGCATATCTTTTTGACGAAATAAGATATGAAATATCAGGAGTGACAGTTGATTCAACAAAAAAGGTTGGTATAACAACAACACTAAAAGGATTAACACCATTAACACCACATGAGAAGAATTCAATAGTCACCGCCGGATGGGTTACCCCCGATAAAGACAGCATAACACCAAATTCCAATGGTCATTTTGATTTTCACATACCTTTACGATTGCTTTTGGGATTCGCTGAAGATTACAAAAGAATAATAATAAATGTCAAACAAGAATTGGTATTACTCAGATCTTCAACTAACAAAGACTTGATACTAGCAGCAAGTGGCACTGAAGAAAGTAAACTAGAATGGCAGCTACAATTAAATAAAATCGTGTGGAGAGTACCTCATGTAAGATTAGCCGATGAACATAGAATCGTATTGTTAAGAAAGTTAAAATCTGACCGTGATATTGTAATGCCGTTTAGAAGTTGGGAATTCCATGAATACCCCATATTACCTCAAACAGAACGACAAACATGGACTGTTAAAACATCTACTTATTTGGAACGAGCAAGGTACATAATACTAGGGTTTCAAACCAATCGAAAAGATGTTATAACCGCACACGCAGGTCAATTTGACCATTGCAATATAAAGAATTGCAAAGTTTTTCTAAACTCTCAATTCTTTCCTTATGACAATTTAAATGTCATGTTTAGCAAAAAGCGTTATTCCATCTTATACGATATGTATGCAAGATTTCAATCGTCATATTATGGAAAAACTAATACACCACTGTTATCACCTGAACAGTATTATTCAAAAGCCCCAATAATCGTTATCGATTGCTCAAAGCAAAATGAATCAGTAAAATCGTCAAGTGTAGATATAAAAATCGAAATGGAATTTGAAGATAAAATACCAGAAGGTACTTCGGCATATTGTCTCATTTTACATGACAAAATAGTAACATATACTCCACTAACTGGAATAGTTAAAAATGTGTTATAAAAAACGGTTTTTAGGTGGGGGCGATTGTTATAAAAGGAGGAAAACGAAGTAGAAATTTCATTATTTGTTTGACCATCCTATGGGAAACATCGTTAGCAAAATGAGTTCACTTAATGCAAATACTAACGAAGAAGAAACTACACCGCTTATAGCCGACAACAGTTCCGATATAGAAAAACAAATTGAACAAGAAATGGATGAGTTCCTCAAGTTTAAACATAAGAAAAGAGAAGAGGAAGTTGAAAAAGGAATTAAAAAAAGAAAAGTCGATGACATTATTTCCACCAATATTTTAACAGAGGTATTTCTTAGAATCTACTATCCCATCTCATCATGTATGACAAAAAGCGTATCTGCCGGAGTAATAAAATCATTGGAGTATTCACCAACTATTATTTTGAATCATGGATCTAAAATGGTGTTTTTCTCTGAAATTTCCTGGGAATCGTTTATGAAGCATATACATCTTTTAGAATGTTATTTAAGTAACAATACATATGGAAGAAGAACGAAATTAAGTTTGCTAGAATCAAATATTGAAATCGATATAGTAAAACATCGGGGAGGACAAATTGTTCGTTTTAGAGATTTAACTAAACATGACATAAAAATACACCTTACAAAAGATGAATTCTACACCCTCAGCTGTGCTACAGGTCCTATCACAAGATATCTAAAACAACTAATATTTTCAAGCGCAATCATAAAAGAATATTTAACCGATACATTGGATAGACAACCATATGTACCAATCCTATACGGTCCCGTAGATACTTCCATTTTCAATAGAATACCTCACGAAGTTGATATGTGGAGACAGTTGCACAACTATCAGACTAACTTCGGTATAGATGAAGAAGCACAAGAAATGAATGAAGAAGCATCTTGCAGCAACCAACCCGCAGTATAAAAAGACGCCCTCCATAATTTTACAAACAGTCCCATACCGACCTTTGTCATGAATAAACAAGTTTCATTTTCAAACCAATACCAAATAATGGAGGTAAAACGAGGTATAATTGAATTTCAAGCGTTTCGCGGTAACGACGGACATTTTATCATTAAAGAGTTAGTTATTCTAGACATGAACACATCTGTCGTTTATCACTATTTATTCCAACCTCCTATACCGTTCAACAGATTAACTACTAAAGCAAGAGTGACAAACAAATGGTTGATGAAACATTTTCACAACCTGAGATGGGATGAAGGTTTTATCCACTACAGTATGGTGCCGCACATTATGAATCATTACTGTAAGGAATTTAAAATTATCTACACAAAGGGATTGGAGAAAACCGCTTGGATACAAGCATTTACAAACCATGAAGTGATAAATGTGCAAGTGGATAGAGATTTTCAGTGTCACTTTGCCAACATTTGTATCTCTACCAAAAACTTTAAACATCGGCAGTCCCAATGCGCTTTAAAGAACGCTTATCGTTTGAATGCATATCTACAACAGAATGGTGGGGGGTGGGAAGGATATAAAAGCGACAACGCAACCATGACCCAGCATGAGTATTACTCTAGCCTCCGAACAGTCAACACCTCCCACACAGATTCGCAAGACTAAGAATAATATTAACAATAAATAAGAAGAAGAAAAAGTAAAGATGACGTCACAAATATTTTTACAATCTCTTGTCGATCAATTTAACAAACATTCAAAATCTACCGTCTTACCGACTAAAAGATGTTCAGAATTAAAAGAAGAAAAACATTATGTTATCCACACCATTAAGAAGATGGAAACTAGTGTTGGGGACGCCATCAACGTTACACTGAGTGAAGCGCCCTACACGCCCGGTGATGAACCAAAATTTCAAACATTTCTTCCTAAGCGCTTCGTGCACCTCCTGCAAAACGAAGATCTACGCCTTATCCACCCCGGCTCTCTGTACTTGGCATCCCACGGTCCAAGCGGAAGCAATTCAACGGAACTTACACTTCACGTCATGCCTACTGCCAACAACTAATTTATTTTTTGTAATACTTTTGTACACCTTTGTGAATTATTTTGAAAATAAATAAAGATGAAAAAAAAAAAAAAAAATAAAAAGCAATATATCACTATGTGTCTTTGCACATGGTGATATATTGCTTTTTAAAAAAATAATTTTAGATGACCTTGACCTAGTTACAAAAACTATATAAATGGAGTAATTTTCAAGGGGATTTCCTCAGTCTACAATTGACTTCCGTGCTGTACACATCTCCCTTGGTTGTCCAATTATTTAAACAACAACATGTCTCTCAAAATCAAATGCGCATCATACGATACCTCCACCATCACAACTTTTGAACAACTCGACAATTTCACTAATGAATTGCGAGTACTTCTTGCAGGCGGTTATCACTTAAATGCCGATGTTTACGTTACAAATAAGAAGATGTTTTCAAAACAAAACTACTGCGATGATGAAGTGTACTTTTCTACACAAACGGCAACAACATCTAGCCCTTCTACTCAAAATAATGTTAAATTCCACAAATACTACTAATGTTGAATTACAATAACAATACTCCATCAACTTGAGGCTTCGCTATAAAAAGGCTATTCAACCCAGACTAAATCATCATTTGCTTTTTGACAACCGCAGCGATAACAACTACAACTACTATGCTGTACCGAATGATGATTGAATTTAATGGTAAAATATTTGGAAAGGACTATCAAACGGTAGAAGAGATGAGCTCCGATCTTGATGTATTAACTAAAGAAGGCTTCCAACCAAAGTTAATTCTAAAATTTCCAGAAGTACATCCACTATCCACTGAAGATCTCGTCGCAATGGCTAGAGCAAAAAAACAAGAACATGAAGTAAATATTAAAAAAGAGAAAGAAGAAAAAAAAGACGAACCTATATCTTAAGTGTGCAACTTTTTAATATTTGTACCCCATTCTTTTTTAAAACTCCATTTGGTTGACCTTGAAATTACCCCCACCACTTTTTTCTTTTAATAAAACTCTCTATTCTATACTATACACCTTCATTTCCCAACTCCACTTAGAACCGTCAACATGGAAAAGAAAAAAGAAGACTACAAACCACGCTACTGTTGTGAACAAAAATGTACCGATATAGGAAGATGGATGGTAGACGGATTAGCTTGTAGAAAATGTGAATTCTTCGGATCCTGTTACTGCAAATGCAAAACAAAACAACTACCACCACCAGAATTGCAAACCTTCAAAATTTATAAATCAAGATACTTCCACACTTGCTGTCCCCAGAGATGTTTCAAATTTCACCCAGAAAGACTTTTTAATTGCCGAAAGTGTGATGCATATTATAAAGACGACTTTTGTACATGCATCAAACATTTGTGCAAATATAGATCAGATTGGTCTTCTGATCCTATTCAAGCTTCAGATGTATAGCTGTAGTCACTGACTGCAGCTTTTTTTTTAAATTTCATTTGGTTGACCTTGAGATTTACAATATATATTCTACATACCCTTTAACATGCTTCTCATTTACACTACATTGCTTGGACTAACACCAACATGGGTGACAGATTCATTTCTTTTGAACATTTAATTACCGAAAGAGATGAGATGGAAACTCTATTTCACAACTTACTCACACTTATGGATAGGTATCCTTTGAAATGGATCAACATCAAAGTAAAATATGTGGATCCTACCAGAATATTTTCATCATCATCATCATCATCTTCCAACAGTGCAGGGGAAGAAGAAGAACCAACTTATGGTATTACAATTATTGAATTAAACAGCGAGGAACAAGACAATCAAATTCAAATTATAAATAAACTTAGTATTTAGTTTACAAAAGTGATTGGTATTTCTATTCTATATTAATGCTATTATTATTTTATTTCTATACACTTCCCACAACCTACCCGAACGGCGTTTCGCGGCAAACTGCGGTAACCGAAGTTCTCTCGCTTCTCGTTTTGGATTACCCCCACTTCTTTTCTTCCCCCCACCACTGTTCCCTGTTTCCATATAAGCGACCGCCTTACCGTCGCTCACCATTTGTTTGCCTACCGCCGAACGATGAGCCAGCCTCCATTAGCAAAAAATACTACTACTTTTGCAGTAACATCGCAACAAGATTTACAGGATATTTTTCAAACTTTAACCGATGTTGTAAACACACCAAACAACACGGTTACTATTACTGTTGAAATTACCTACAATTGTCCAGAGTGTGAAAGGATGGAAAGCGATAATGTTGAAGAATTAGAAATGCCAAACAACAGTCCTTCATCCGCCCACGATTCGACACCAGATGATGAAAGCTAGTCCTACACAAATATTCTTTTTCAATCCCCCACCACTTTACATTAAATATATATATCCTCCCCTTATTTGCTCTCCTCATTCCATCGCCTACTTTTACACCATCTACACCGCTCCTCTCTAACCTGTACACAAACATGATGGACGGCTTTTCAATCACATCACAATTGGAAGACGATAAATTAAAACTCGAAATTAACAGAATACAATTGGAAGCACAGAATCAGGAAGAAATGATCCGGCTGTTAAAGCTCTTCAAATGCGTACTGTGGTTGGTATGCCTCTATCTGCTCATCGCCATCACCATCGGCATTTACCAGACCGTCACCGCCAAACATCGCTTCGACACCACTTCCAATAAAAATTCTACTTGGCTTTCCTAAAATAAATTATTAATTCCCACAGCCCCACAGCCCCCATCCGCTCCCGCCACACTCCCGCCCGCCCCACTCGTCCCCACACTCCCCACCTTTTTTAAAACCCCCTCCAAATGACCTTGACACACTTACCAACCCCTCCCCAAACCCCCCAAAAAACCCCCAAATCAACAACACACACCTGCCAGTTACAACCGCTGACCTTGACCTGTGCCAGAACCGGCAAATCCCTTCTACTTCCTTAAATACCAATAAAAGTTTTATAATGTTGGAAATCGCCATTATGACTATTTTTATTTTAGGAGCAAACCTGAGTAGTTTTAGTACAATTCCATACTCTTTTTTAAATTTGTCTAAAAAACCTCTCAGAAGCATGCACTACACAGTACAATAAACTTAAAAGATACTCTAAGAGGAAAGAACAACCACATAATAAAATACTCGTTTTATTATACGAGTGCATTTAACAGGAATATAATAAATGTCAGAACTACACAATGGACCAATTATATTTCTTTATAGCTATTACTAATACATAGATTACTCAAATTCTCTTTACTTCCCATGCCATCAAACCGAACGCTATAAAAAGCAATAATTAAGTATAATATCCATGAAATCGCAATTCCAGAGCTCCCCTACAAAACGGCATTTTAACGCTCCGCGTCACCGCGGCAATAAGAGTGAGCAATTTCATGACTGCCCTAACAAATGAGTAATTGCGAGTCGGACCGCGACCGCGACCACGTCTGTAGCGGTCAGCGCAGCGGTCTGTGTAGCGGTCTGAACCGGAGCAGAAACGTACGATCCACGACTGCAACGGATCGACGCTGTCGGCCGTATACAGCGACGATACGATAACCCGACCACGACGATAAGTAATACCTGGGGAATACAATAACTAACGCCGCCTCACCTTCCACGCCGCGGTGCAACACCAGGCGTTGTGGTGTAGGAACACAAAAAGGTCCCACTTTGCCAATTCGTGGACAGTTAACTATTTAGCCTACTTTGGGTAAAATTAAATCTTTTACTGCCACTGTGCTTTAAAAGATATGTGATGAACTGCTATCGTAATGCAGTTGTTATCTATTTCGAAAATGGAGGTTAGAGACACTAGAACAACCTGAAAACTTTAAAATCATAACTTGGTCAAGAGGCAACACGAACAATATATTTCCTTGAATAAACATATTACTAGAAAAATTATAATTGCAGTAAATTTATACATTATAAATAATATTAATCTTTTATTTTGAAAATGAGATTTACATATAAAATCGATTTAGACTACGTAAAAATTTGACAGCAATAAAAAAAAATCGAAGGCCTAAGATAAAAAAATGATAAGATAATTAAAAAATATATGAGCCTAACTTACCTTTTGGACCAAAGCGAGTCTAAGAGAAGGTTTGCCTTACGAATGATGATAAATAAACCGTTAAGTAAATGTAAATCGCTTGGCAAGGCGGAACTGCAGCTTGGTAATTCTCGGGGGACGATGGCTGCAGGGGCGCCGCCAACTGTGGGCTGAGGTAGTCGACAAGCCATTCAAGCACATTACGTCTTGTCCCCATGTTAATGCGCCGATTGTTCGCTACAGACTAATGAATACTTCTAGCCTAATCAGATCTAGTCTCGGCACCCAGCCCATCGTTTAGCCCAACCGATCGCCGGCCTCAACTATAAATTGGCCAGTGTATTTTGCCCACCTGTATCTGTGACGACGGCACTCATTAGCGAAACCGTTCCCCGTTAACATCCACTTCCACTTGCAGCGCCAGGGCCATCCTCACTCCGGCTACCGTCTGCTTATCGCCGAGAGATAATTTGGTTTATTATCATGGCCGTGTCTTATTGGAAATGAAAACTAATGGGCGTTGGGTTCTAGATGTTTATATGCTAATTGTATTTATTTTCAGTGTAAAAGCGTTGGATTTGTGGTTTGGAGAATTTTATAGGTAGTTTAAACAAGTCAGAAGTTTTGCTGGTGCTGTGTAATGTATTGTATGGTAAAAGTACTTATACACGTTGTGGTTTTCGTTAAGTTTTTTAATTACCCATAATTTCAGTGTCACGCCCTTTCTCAACTGCTGCTGGCTACTTAATGGTATGAAGCACTGACCGGTTTGGATTTTTATTCCCATAAGACTAATGTTAAATTTCAAATATCCACTGATCCTTTAATATTGGCCGAAAAATATTCATCTTTATGTCATTGTAAAAGAAATTTTAATATCTAGGGCCTTGTGAAATCAAAATCATAATTATATAGCGATTTATGAGAATAAACATCTCAAATAACCATTGGTTATTTTCGAACAAAACATGTAGAGAATAATTTGTTGCTTATTAATCAAACAATCACTTATATAAAGCTTTTCATTTCACAATGCCCTAGGTATTATTACATTTTACTTAAAAATAAGATCAAGATAAATTTTCAAACCAACATTAAAGGATGTTTGAAATTTAACATTAGTTTTATGATAGTAAAAATCTATAGTGGCTGGTAATGCAGACTTTTAAGGCTAGTAAATTATTAAGCAGTAGGTATTATTATGTTTTATACATTATTTTTGGTACATTCATAACAATGAAATTTGAAAATATTTTACTAATAACTTTTTACTAATGTTAAATAACTATTGATATTAAAAATCGCTTAGTTATGTGATAAAAACAATATTCTAATTAAATTTCAAACTCAATTTAAAATAAATTTATTTCCAATCAATAATTACACAGATATTTTATATAAATACATGGAAATTATATCCACATAGGACATCCTGTGTGTGGGGACGAGCCGTTGTTCAGTAACTAAATAACCTAAAACTAATTATAATAGGAATAAAACCTTTATCTAATTTATATAATTGTAGAAAATAAAGTAACAATTCTTATAAAAAAATAAATTACAAGTAAAGCTGAGCTACATATGGTTATTATTATTTTAAAGTATCTTAAAGATAGAACTTAAAAATTATATTTATATTTAGAACTTTAATCGACATGTTCAATGTGTTGTTCAACAAGTTTATACCAGAGTGCATCGTCCGCAGGCCTTTATTAAAAAAGCCTAAAAGAAGAGTGAGCGAGCGAACGAGCTCGCCTTAAACAAAACGAGCCTTTTTTTGCTTGACATTTTAGTGCGCAGCTTGAGACTAACATTAATACTATGAAGAATCGTATAAGTTTACCGATCAAGTGTTTATCTCTCATTTACTTAGTCTCTTAGCTGTTTTAAACTTTTTTCAAAGTCAGAAATGTTTTGCTTATCTCACTAGACTTTCAAAGGATTATTTCATAAGCTTATTTACAAATTATTGTTCTATTTTATGTTAATTACGGAAATAAAAAGAATAGACTATGCTCTAAATTTAACCCTTTTTTCAATATTCTAAGCCATAAATGGGCTAATAAAGTAATATAAAAACTATAATAATATTTTCTATTCGTTAGAAAGAAATATTACGCCATAAACAGTCTACAATAAAGTAGGGTGAAAATATCGGTGAGTAAATCCTGAAAGTTGAAATTCCCAGCATCAAAACTGTCCTTAAACAATTTACAGCGGCGATAAACAGTCGGTACAAGCGGGCAGCGGTGCGTTCCCAGCTAGAGCACGACGTCGCCGGGTCGCAGCACCGCGCAGCTCGCGGCACGGCGCAGGCGCGTACATAGCACCAGCGCTGCGCTCGTCCGCGTCAGCTCGTAAAGTACAGGAGCGGCAATGTCGCGCTAACTATAATGCTAACCGGCGCAATAAACTAGGCGCTGACATCGCCTGACAGCGGAGCGCTCTGGCGGCTGGCGGCGGCAACTCGCTTGGGTAAACGCTCACGTCGCCGCCGAGTGGGGGGTCCGGCCATATGGCACGGTCATCGACTAATGAATCGATACGGCGACATTATCAAATCTATCAATTTATGCTTCCCCAACCCAGCCCAGCGGGCCGGCCCACTAGCCCACTCGGCCGACGGTTGAGGCACCGGGCATTCGGGGTTTCCACACTCTATGAGGCTAATGGCTACAGTTAATTCGGTGATAAAGATAAGACGGGTTTAATAGAGAATCGGTGGGCGATACTGACTAAATGTGGGTGGGGCTGAGACGTGTCATTGATAGTGTTAACATAGAGTCATTCTAATAATATTACATATCAGATAAACTCATGTTTGTTATTCAACAATGAATGATGGATGTTTCGTAAAGTTAAATAATCGATATCGATGTAAGTAAGCTTAATCATTTAAATTTCATTCATATTGAGTGAAAACAGTGTATACCAAAGTCTTTGATAGTTTGTAAACGTCAGATTTGTTCTTAAAATTACTCAACTAAAATAGAGGTTACACTTATACTAATTGAAGGTATAACAATATGACAAAAATATAAAAACGTAACTGTATTTCAAGTGATACAGTTCAAGTGATACAGCGTAAGTAAATCTAAACATTTACGGCTTCGTTAATTATGATTACTTGAATGCATGACAAAATCAAGCTAAAAGATTTTTTAGTCCCTTATATAACACTCAAGCCTACCAATATTTTCATAATCTTAACTCAGCTATTTTTATTTATTTATTTATTTATTTTTTGTAGGTTTTACAAACTTATAATATACAAAAAATCTATTAATAATAGTTAGTTGTGAAACGAATATTGAAATTGACTTTTGAGCTGTGTTTGTTGATGCAATGAAAGACGACGAGTTATAGGAGTCGTTGGCTCAATATTGTAGCCAGCAACAAGTAGACGAGCAGTCATCATTCGCCTCATCAATTATTGACTTGTACGATACATCTGCGTCCTCCATTGATGCTGTCTGTTCGACGTTTCCTTCCACTCTATTCTACCATTCCCTTTGGTCCTTTTAATATTTTTTCTCAGAGATTTCATTCTATCGAAGAGGGTTTCACATTTTTATTTCAAAATAAAATTAGAGTAAGATAAGGTAAGACATAAGATGTTATGGGCCTTATGTCTTAATATGTTAAATTGGTTGAACGGTTGGTGATTTGTTCGGGAACTAAAAAGATTTCTTTGATCCGCTATAAAAATTTAAATGTTACACTTCTAAAACGCAATATCTCAGCCGATTTGGGAGTAAAAAAGTTGCTACTTTTAATCACGGTCTTGAACTGTTAAATAGTTTTCCCTTATTCAGAAATGCCACATTTTCTCTCTCAGATAATTATGAGGTGTTTAGGGGTGTTTACATTAACTACTACTTAGTTTACGTAGAGTGGAACAAGTACTAACTAAAATATATATTTAACATAAAACTGAAATAGTGCATTTTATAACAGTATTGGTTTTCACACAGGACAGGAGACCCCAGAACATCTCTATCTTCTCACAAAAGGTGGAGCAAACACCGACCATCGTTAAACAAGTAAATTAAGAGCGATGCATCACAATTTGTAAAGTTTATCTCGGCTGAGCCACGCTGCGCACGCCATTAGAGCACTTCATAACTCTCGGCTAAGCGATGCCGCGCCGCACGGCCGATCCGCGGCGATAGAGCGCAGCGAGCGCCGCGCGCCGCACGAACACCACCGTCTCCCAAATACTTCCATAATTCTGGTCGCAGCTCGCCGATTTATGGTGTTCCGATCACGATAAATATTGGTTCCAGGGGTAATAGCCACGGCTCGCCTCGCCAAGCCGATGCAATCCCAATATTGATTTACGGGAGGACCCGGAACAATGCGGAACCGCGGCCAACACAAGTGCAGCACTTCGCAGGTTCTCACGAAAACGATGGCTACAACGATAATATTGTTGGTTTATCGTCCAACATTGATGGGAAACGCCAGTCTGGAAGGATTTGGCAGAAACGAATCAGTTTTGACGGCGGGCTAAGTCTGTGTTGAAGCTTGTCGTTGAAATATATCCCAAATCTCTCAACACACGATTGAAAAGTGTATGTAACTGTAAAACAAATTCAAAAAAATTATATATTGATAAACCCACATAATGTAAGTGAAATCAAATTTCTATGCACATTGAAGCAGTTATTTCTGACATAGTAAACAAGACACAACTATAAAAAAAAACTTTTTAAATATTCCGATTGTTACAACGGATTTCTCATCCACATTCTCGCTAAAGATAAATGACAATTTAAAACATTGTTTGGATTCACAATTCAACTTTTGAACTCAGACAACCATTATAATTCAACTATGTCTAACTAGCCTTTGTAAGAAATATATAGTGACGGCCTTTGCATAAAAACTAAAATTTGAATTAGGTTAGATTCCGAGAAAAGTACGTATCTTTTTAAACGTTCGATTTCGGACCCAGCTGCCATTCAACAACAGGTCGACGTTAGTTAGTAAAAAGACCGGGGTTTGGACGGTTCCCAATAACTAGTAATTTATTGCGGACATTTTCCATCACTGATTAGTAAATCAAAATTCACGAGGTTACGGGATCTGGAATCTGATTTAGTCATAAGAAAAAAGTAAAAACCTAGAAAAAACTTTTTACTAACTTTGTTAGGTTATAGGTATTACTTTTCCATCTGAAGAACTCCGTGAATTTTTTACTAATCAGTGGGGGGAAACGTCCGCAATAATTGACTAATTAATAACATATATACTCATTATTACCAATAATGAACTTTATGCAAAGCATAGTGTCATGTTAGTCATTTGCCCGATTTGTTTTTAACTTTTGCTATTCTAAAAGTTTGTTATCCATCTAGTAAATTTGAACTGGAATGCAATAAAGTTACATTTGTTGACTATTTCATAAATGTTTATCGCTTTTCCACAAATAGTCTAATTATTTGAGATGACCGTCCCCTTGACCGTGGCATAGAGCTGTCGTCGGTTGGCCCACCCCGCGGCCGTCGCGCTTGACCGGACACCGCCATAACCGAACCGCAGACGCCGCAGCGCCAGCTTGTATATGCGCACCAATTTGCATTAGTCCGTTACTCTACCTGCGCCTATGTCGGTACCGTCGACCCAGCCTTCCGTTGTTCATTAAATACCCTCGCAGAAGATGTGCGCATATTTATAAACCCGCAGATACAAAACACGGCCTCGCAAAGATTTAGTTAACGATACACGCTCGCAAAATGTAAAATGGAAATCGGCAACAATGGTGGAATATATTAGGTAATAATTATTCAAAGATTGCGCAGCATTGGGGTCTCGTTAAATCAGTATATTAATTATAATGTGTGGTCAATGTAGATCATAAAGATGGTAGATCTCGAGGGATTTAGCATGGACTGAGTTGAATAATAATAAAATTACGGGGTTATCAGACTTTTTTATTTGGAAAATTAATGCCCTCCTTTCCTAATGTTATTTTGGTATGTTTTCATATTAGGTACACAAAACCTAAATTTATAACATAATTATTTTAAAATT
This sequence comes from Neoaliturus tenellus, assembly GCA_030545055.2. Classification (NCBI taxonomy): domain Eukaryota; kingdom Metazoa; phylum Arthropoda; class Insecta; order Hemiptera; family Cicadellidae; genus Neoaliturus; species Neoaliturus tenellus. Next base: position 189,440,586 of record CM061532.1, on the reverse strand, counting down.
TAATACATTTTAAAGATGGTTTTGGTTAATTTAATGACGTCTTTGTTACAAAACCCCATTAAAACTGTGCAATGTAATAAATTATGGTGAAAAACGATATAAAAAATTAATACCTATGGAAATGTTAATGTTTACAAATGGTAATTTTAAATTGTGTTTATTTTTTATTTGATATATAATTATTTTTACTATTTTGTTCTAGATTATTTTTCTTACAATGTATTGGACACCATGATGTATTTGAGGAAATAAATCGGGTTTGACTCTGACTTTGTCTTTAGCAGTCTCTACATTGTCATTTACATGAAAACAGGCTAGGCAGATATGGATAAGGCCTGAACGAGATGAGACTGTATCGCTTGGAGGATAAGTGTCTGTGTCTTTACGGGACTTTCAGAAGAGACATGGATTTTGTTTGCTCACAGAACTCACATGGATGGAAAAACTTAGACTATAGACAAAAAGTACACCAAGAATTTTGGCAAATCAATACTCCAGCAGTGCTGTACCTCTCTCGGATATCTTCATAACTATACAGGCTGAGAATTATGAGCTACTAGAAAAATTTAACAATGCGCATTTCCCAATATTATTGAGAAATATCCATTATTGACTGATCATTTATGAATAATGTCTAGGTCAGAATTCAAGAGTTCAACCGCTTGTTCAGTCTGCAGAGCTCAGTACTCAACTGAGAGTAATCAGCATATATGAGAATATCCCACAGTGCTAGGTAGAGCAGCCCGTATTGGCAGCAAATAGCGTTTGTATAGAACATAACCAAGGCTGCTTTCTGGAACTTGTAAAATGTAATGTTAACAACAGTATGCTTTAATGCTTGTATCAAATCTCTTGCAATTTCATAATAATTAGCCTCTGGATCACTGGACGAACTAAATCCACCGGATCTATAACCGCTGCATCACAGTCATGACTCATCAATCGTCGGCGTCGCACGTGCTTGTGTTAGTAGTTTCCGTTTTCGATAAATTTGGCCACATCAGTTTTATCTATATGTGTACTTGTTGCCGTGTAATTGTAATGTTATTTTTGACGAAATCAACTCAGATGGTTAAGTTTAAAAGTGACAACTGACGTTCTGACATGAAAATGTATTCTTGAAATATGTAACAGATGTAGTCGATTAAGGACAGGTATTTAAACCTTCTATCTATTCAAAACTCTTATTTCTATTTTCAAACATCGCACTCCGTCGACAATGTAATTTTTTCTACACAAATAGTTTTTATAAGTTAATAGTTATCGGTAGTGAACTACAAATATAGTACTGTCCAACAATTGTTTTTTTAATAATTACTATTTTAAGTTTTTTCTGTAAGTACGTATTTATAACATGCCAAAGAAAACAATAGAGAATTATGTAGTTGATTGTGCAATGATTTTATTCGGATGCAGACGTATTGATATAAAATTGTGTCTCCTACTATTTAAAAACGTAAATTTTCTACTGAGCAGTTAGCTAAAATAGAATAGGAAAGTTTGTTTTAAGTAAATTCATACTAGAGCTATATAATTAAGATATTTTACCTGTATAACAGTAGATCTAAAGTTTTAATTTATTAATTTAAGTTATATAAAAAAAGCATAGTATCCATTTTTTATTTCATTGTCAATATTTTTAATGGAAGTACGTTTATGTATTAAAAGATGATAAAAGTTCTCAAACAAGAATACTTTTAATGGCAAGAGTAAAGTTAAATTAAATAGAAGTTTTAATAGCTCACTTGATGCACTTTACTTGGGACTTTCCAACTACTTTTAAGCATAGAGTGCTTAAAAAGAACTTAGTATTAAATAATTATATTTAAACTTGAGTAAAACATGTTTTACAACACAATAAATCAGCAACCTTTATACATTTATCATTTATAGGTCAAGGACAGATACAACATTAATTTGTTTTCATGCGTTTGAATGAAGCAGGCCGGAGCGCCTCTCGGGCGTATTGATATAACAGATTTTTTACATCATTAAGAAGAATGAAAATGTTTTATCGGATAATGTAAATTAGTTGAAAATTATATTTTGTCATTATGTTCAGTTATATTGAAATAAATTTTACAAACATCTTTTCGCATTTCTTTCATGACATTTTTTATTTGAAATCTTAAAATTTTTGTATCATGCTCTACTCAAAGAAGTATTTTATATGATCGTTACATTAACATTAAAAAAAATTCTGATCCCTTCGAGAAAGTTCAAATACAATAAAGCGGAATCAGAATATTGAATATGTTTTAAAACTGTGTTTGATGTTCAAAGCAACGTATAAAAAATGGGGTACTGTTTACAAAGGGGAAAGGGAAACATGAAGTTCCTGGTAGTTTTAAGAGCCTATAGTATGTTGCAACCTTATCACTAGTCCGTCAGATCGGACGGACGACTCTGTAGTGAGACCTAACCACAGGCGTGGACTCCGAGGACATGGTCAGAGGAGGCGGTGCAGGAGGAGGTGCAGGAGGTGTGCTAATAGCACGGTGTCGGGCCGTGTCACAGTGTGGCCAGTGCGGTAATGTGGAGTGTCGGGCTGCGGTTAACTGTGAACCAGGCTGGTAACGGCCCCGTGACGGTGACACACTGCCTTTACAACTGTACCGTAACTCATAACTGGGTCAATGGGCCGCTGTATGTGTTATTGATGCTGTTATGTGTAGTTAGAATCGGAATCTAATGGAAATGAAATGTATATACAATACAGATTATTATAAGGAAGATACAGTCAACATTGAAACGCTGTAAGAGCTTCAAGCTTTTAAAAAATAAGAATTGTCACAGTGAAAACTAACAATGAACAATTCTAACCAACAACAAACTAACTAAACGAACAAAACCAAAAAGTAATAAAAGTTTTATTAAAAAAAAAAAAAAAAAAAAAAAAAACAACAACAACAACAACAACCAACAAACTAACTAAAATAACAAAAAAATCTGAATCCAATAAACTAATTTATACTAAGTTATGAATATATGATTTTTTAAAGCTTGGACTTCATTCTGAAGCCAAAAAAATTTTCTTATAAAGTGTATGGGGGTGTGATAAATTAATTGACAAAAATCCGTTTTTCCTAGGACTAGATGGGGAAAATTATCCGCCATAAAACTAAATGAGAAATTTGAAAACCGATATAACTTGTTATAACATTTTTATGAAAATCAACAAGTGTTATATTCTGAAGGACTTCAATATAGCTTTATTTATAAAATATAGCTTTATTTGCAAAATTTGCTCTTTGTGAATCAGTTGGGATTGTTGAGTGTACAGTTTGTGAATATACAGGGATGGAAAACCAACCCGAAAGGAAGATAGCACGGTGTTGACGGTGGTGGCGTGTATAAAGTAAATTGAAAGGTACTTGCCATAGTAATAGACGGTCGCATCCGTCTATTACTAACACAAACTTATGGAAGTTCTTAAATAAACGTCATTTTGAACCGCACACATGACTTATGGAGACAAATGATACCATCAAATATGAACACGACAAGTATGGGAGGTGCCTAATCAAGTATGTGGCCGTATGTAAAGATAATCTCAGTCTGGATGATGTATCCATGAACAGCGGACCGCGATTAGTGGAAGACAAATATGGTGGCGGGCCAAACAGGGACAAGTGAACAGCAAACACCCGGCCTGGAGTCGCTCTGTCTCATTAATATAACAGTGATGCAGCCAACCACTGCACCACCATTGGTGCTGGAACTACTGATCTGACCAACACCACGTTCTGCGTGAAAAACTAACTGGTTCAATATCATCTTACTGTGCTTCTATCGTTCATACAGTTCAACTAAAATATTGGTAAATGGATTGTTTTCGAATATTGTGTAATGCCTGACACTATCGAGAATCAAATAGTTTGTTTTAGTTGATGGACAATAAAACCTCCAAACGTATCATTCTACTCCCTACTAATATTATAAATGGAAATTTTCTTTTAATCGTGCTAAAATACCGCACTAAAATTTATGCAAATTTGATTGAGCTAAAAAATTTTAAATATGTAGCAGATAATTTTGCGCATTATTTAAGTGTATAACAATTTTGAAAGTAAATGGGGATCTACCTCACTGGCGCAATAATGTCTATTGGTGTACTAGGATTCGTTGTATGAGCTCACCATATATTCACAGTTGGTATAGATGTAGACACAGTTTATTTATTAGCTCTCATAGCTTTTATATAAAAAATGTTATTTTGGGTTTAGTAAAATTTCATACAGTTTTGGAATTGACTACACAAAAAAGTCAATAGACATTCATTTATACACATGTATTTTTCAAATACGGTAGCTGTTGAGATTACTTCTGGAAGCAAACTCTTGGTGCGAGCGAGTGAAGCGAACGAGCTCCCTTTAATATTATTTTAAGTTTAAATAATCTTCTTCTTTAAACATCCGGTAATAGCAGCTAATTCTATATATTTTTACCGTAACAACTACTAAACTAACTAATAGTTATTTTACTAACTTTTTAAAGTCCAGTTAGAAACATAGGCTCAGTGTGCGTACTTAGTTATATTTAAGTTAAATTATATTTTTTATGTCATATATTATGGATTTAATAATCTTGTAATATTACAATCTATTTTAAGAATTGTGTAAATAATTTAGGACGTATCAATCCTTTAAATAGTAGTTTTCATCACTAGGAGCAAAAGTGGGTCTTTTTAAAAAAAATCGTGTTTTAAAACGTTTTTAAAAACGATTAAGCATCAAAAAGACACTTTTGCTCCGAGTGATGAAAAACGTTTTTTATCATGACGCGAAATTAGACTTTCAGTCGTTAACTACAAAGTTGTATTTTCAAGGTTATATTTACAAAGTAAGTATTATGCAGTGTTTACATTTCTGTTATTTACAAACAATGCTCTTTATAACGTACGTATTTCAAAATTCTGTTCCTCAATATTAATGAATGGATATTAATATACTTATATGACAGCTGACTTTTCAGTACTAGGACCTAAAAATTCGCTAGATTGTTTTTCAGTCCTAGGACAAGAAAGAATAGGTTTTGGTACTATTGAGAGCACAAAAAACAGACAGATTTCGTGCAGAATGATAAAATAGTAGTTTTCATCACTAGGAGCAAAAGTGGGTCTTTTTGGTGCGCAATCGAGTTTTTAAAAACGATTAAGCATCAAAAAGACACTTTTGCTCCGAGCGATGAACAAAGTTTTTTATCATAATGCGAAATTAGACTTGTGATCATTAAAAATTATAACTATAAAGATGTAATTTTCGAGGTTATATTTACAAAGTTAGTAATATGCAGTGTTTACATTTATGTTATTTACAAACAATGCTCTTTATAACGTTTGAATTTCAAAATTCTGCTCCTCAACATTAATAAATGAATAATAATATACATAGCAAACAGCTGACTTTTCAGTACTAGGACCTAAAATATTCTCCAGATGATTTTTCAGTCCTAGGACAATAAAGAATCGGTTTTGGTACAGTTGAGAGAACAAAAAACAGGCTGATTTCGTGCAGAATGATAAAAAAAAACAATTTGTATCTTTGCATTTTTCTTACCTGAAGAATTTTTTTATCATAATTATTATTCAAGAACAAATATTATATTTCATTTTATTTAATTATTTTATTTGTATCAGATTTTAATACTTACGTGCAGATAAAAAATAATCATAACACTGATTTCACATTTTTCGAGTGATTTCAGAGTGACTTTACATTAGTAATATAAACAACGTTAAAACGAAGGTCCTTTGTTACAATATGTTGATTAATAAGCAATCAGATTGTTTTTATGTAGTATTTTATAATATAAAACAATACATGCTAGATCAAATACTGGTCCTAATCAACAGAAATCTCTTAACAAACAACCTCAAAACCGGCATAGTTTGTATTATTTATGGAGATAAAAAGATCACCCAAGATATTTATAGACCAAGGTTCTATGCACACTCTTTAATTTAGTCTTTTGAAAACCAATTATATCCAAACTGTTTATAGACTTACATCAATAAAACAATGAGAATAATTAGTTGTCCATTAACACTTGAACAGTAAATAAAAGTAAGTCATAGCTATATTTAACGATCCTACTTAAAAGCAACCCTCTTTGAACTGTAAATGAAACAAGAAACAATTCACTTTAACACGAACGTACGGATGCGATACTCTTTTTTCAGTTCTCACAAAATAAAAAAGGGTCCCGAAACGACCGCCTCGAAGGCGTATTGCGCACGCAAGCGAAGTTTAACCCCGCTTTAATGAGTCATAAAGGCGTGCTAGAAGTAAAGCAGTTGCCAGCGCCGCCACGGGCTCCGGCCGTTCACGTGATTTAGGACCCAACAAATTCTTCAACCAGGAATAATAGCCCCAATAAGTGGTCTTGTATTACAAGGCTAGTTAAATTGAAAACATGTTTACTGCGGAATCGTGCATAATCTGGGCTCTGGCCGGTGTACCGTTTATGCGCAAGTCATTTGGACGCTATGCGTCTTGGACTCGTTTGGTTTTAAGTTATGTTAAAAATAAATTAGTGTTCAGCTGAGAATATAAGCAGTAATGTTCTCACATTGTTATTGTTATTGTGAATTTATTGTTTCAATATGCAGTACAGGGAATATGAGTTTTTAGACAGGCATTAAAATAATAAATATGCGCCAATGTTTTAGACCCTATTCTTTGTTATTGGTAGAAAGTCAAATGAATGAAAGTTAAAAAATAAACTATTATTATATTCATGTAATATTTATTACAAAGAGGGAATTTTTAAAAGAGAGTAATTAGAGAGCAATTAGAGGGCAGTTTATTTACAGGGTGTCCTAAATATGACACTTGTTGCTGTTATATGGTTGTTTCTCTGCTTTTCCTATGTTTATACTGTAGAATATTTCGCAACAATTATTTAAGAATTCCTCTGATGCCACTGCGGTTATAATGGAGCAGTTTATGGTTCAACATTGTGATTTTGTTTCTGGTGCTTTATTTTAAAAAATGTGATTCTTTGACTGCATTCCAATTATGGTTATTTTTAAACAATTAGGCCTACCTCGCCGAGACATGGTTCCTTGTAATAACAGTTTTAAAAAGTGTGTGTACAGTGCTTCTGGATTTAAAGTGAAAACAATCAGTAGGCATACACACAACCTTGGTTTCTGTGTACGGTGACCAGCCCAGGAGAATACCCTTGATAAAAATCACATTTATCATGATTTGTTACATAAGTAGCAAATGCAAGTAAATGCAGAGTTGTCATTTTCCCATTCTAAAACAATAATCTGAAATCATATATTTGTTTTTGGCTATTGGAATCAAGATAAAAATTTAGATATTATTGCAATATAAAATAATACGTTTTTCTAGCTTTAGTGTTTATTTCGCATTCATAAACAACTAAGAAATTATTAAAATTTGATCGGAAAGCTTTTATAGGTCAGCATACACCAAAGCTGCATTAAAAAGTGATTTTGTTAATTGTTATCAGTAGTTATGCCGCGCTCTTCAGGACCCAACATGGGCTCTTATGGGGAAATAAATTCCAGGTTATTTTACCGTGGTCTATGCATTTAACCTAACATTATACTGTAGTGAATGACTATTTTATTGGTAAAAAGTACCAGTGGACTGCTCAGCAATCGAACATGGGACCTAAAGTTGGTAATTATTATGCTTTACCATCTGAGCTATAAAGGTATTGTTAATAAACTATATAATTGTGCCTAATAGCGAGAGCGGTGCTGGACATCTAGCCGGCGTCTATTTCCGTCCCATTCCCCCTCATCCCATGCAGTGATTGCGTGGTGCTCGTAAATTATGGTGTGTCGCCAGATTTAGATGCAGTTATAACGCACTTCCTTGCTTACGTGTCCCAATGGGCTAAGTGACTATTCCGCAATATCCGGTGACTCATATGCCCATCCAATAGTTCTGGACTAACAGAATATTGTTTGCATTGCCAAATAAGGTGATGTCTAAATATATTGCTTTCCCTCTCTATAATAACCGTTAGCTCCCCGGCGCATTGTGTGTTGGGTCTATGTAGTGATCGGGCGTCCTGTTGGTGATCTTCTGAATTATTGTTTGCGTATTAGTATCCTTTATTTTAACTGTGAGTGAGCGTGTATGTGTATGGGTAAGAGTGTTTATTGTATATAGGATATAATTATTTGTTTTTTACCGTTATTGGTTACCTTACACACGGACTCTAGGCTCCTATGGGCCGCGCGCTTTAAAATATTGGAGCAAAAAATATTTATCTATTAACATAAGCTTTTTAATTGGACTATAAAATCTGTATTATTAGTATTTTCTTTTTAGCTGTGGTAAGACGTGTTGCTCTTGCGTAATATAACTTCAAATTTTTACTGTAATCTTATTCTAACAATATATTAGTGAAGAAACAGAGTTAACCTCTATAAAACTAGAGTTGTCAGCTCTATGCTTTCTTATAGGCGTAGGATTGTTAGGCGTATTTTTAATAGAGTAACATAACCTCATATTTATTTATTACTAGTATTTTTATCCATCAACGTATTAGTGAGAGTAAATCCAGACTGAGCCCCCTTGAGTATCTATAAAACCAGGGCTATCGGCTATATTGCTTCAGTGTATTTCCAGACGTAGTACTAGAGACCTGTTGGTTTGCGTAACATAACCTTACACTGCACTTGCCCTCTAGCAAGTAGTAAAATTACTGCGAGTCCCTACTGAGCCTCTATAAAACCAGAGCTATCAGCTCTATTGCTTTAGTGTCTTTCCAGACGTGGTGCTGTACAGACGTGCCAATCTTGTGTAACATAACCTCACTTTTCATTGTACTTTTACTGTACATATAGTAATACCAGAGTGAGTCCCTAGTGAGCCTCTATAAAACCAGAGCTATCAGCTCTATTGCTTCAGTGTTTTTCCAGACGTGGTACTGTACAGACGTGCCGATCTCGTGTAACATAACCTCACTTTTCATTGTACTTTTATTGTAGATATATATTAGTAAAACCAGAGTGAGTCCCTACTGAGCCTCTATAAAACCAGAGCTATCAGCTCTATTGCTTTAGTGTCTTTCCAGACGTGGTGCTGTACAGACGTGCCGATCTTGTGTAAAATAACCCTACTTTTTATTGTACTTTTACTGTAGATATATATTAGTATAACCAGAGTGAGTCCCTAGTGAGCCTCTATAAAACCAGAGCTATCAGCTCTATTGCTTCAGTGTCTTTCCAGACGTCGTACTGTACAGACGTGGCAATCTTGTGTAAAATAACCCTACTTTTTATTGTACTTTTACTGTACAAATATATTAGTAAAACTTGAGTGAGTGCCTAGTGTCCCTCTAGTGAGCCCTTATAAATCCAGAGTCATTAACTTTATTGCTTCAGTTTGGTTTAAGGCGCGGTACTGTTTGTACCCTGTGTAACATAACCTCACTTTTTATTATAGGTTGTATTTGCTCTTTATAATTAAGTAAGCTTAGTATTTTTATAAAAATGGAGTCATCTTCTATAGTAGACTCTCCAAATATTACTGAGCCGATCCATTTTATTAGTGAAGACCGGACGTACATAAAAAAATTCAGGTTGTATGGCCTTAAAACTATTTTTAAGTTTACAAACCCCCCAGCCGGAACGTCAGAATTTGAATGGCTTAGGCAAGGTTTTGCTAAAATTGTTGAGAAGGCAAAATCCGAGTGTAATCCCTCTGATTATCTTGGGTTTACATTAGATAGCATAAATTTAAAAACAAAAGAGTCGGGGTATGTGGTTCCACGTCCAGCCTCTGAAGTTAACAGTGACGTGTTGTGGAGTATTTTTGGAGGAATAGTCCAGTCAAACTCTGAAAATATTAAATCAACTGATACATTTAGAGTTGATGTGGTAAGAGTTAATGTGCCTGTAGGTCGTGGTAGAAAACGCCCTGGATTTTATAATACCTTCGAAGAAGAGTGTAAGGCGAGGAAGGGAATTGTTGTCATAAAAAATAAAGATAATTTATGTCTCCCCAGGGCTTTGGTAGTGGCAAAAGCGTATGCGAAAAATGACCCCCAACTGGAACTTATTCGAAAGGATAAAGGCCTTAGGCAAACCCGTAAAGCTAAAAAATTAATTGCAAAGGCGAGGGTAGAGATCCCAGAGGAAGGTGCAGGCATTCCTGAGCTTGAGAAGCTTCAAGCCCATCTTAAAAAGTACAGAATAACTGTTTACAACTACAACTCGAAAGGCCGTGATGTATACTTTTCTGGTGGCAGTGAAGATGCTAACCTTAAAATTAACTTGCTTTTTCATAATGGTCATTATAATGTAATTACTAGTCTCACCGCTGCTTTTGTTTGTAATTATTACTGTGAAGCGTGCCATTCCCCTTACAACAAAAAGTATGACCATCGTTGCTCAAACAAATGCTCTTCCTGTCATTCTATATCTCCTCCATGTAAGCTTGAACATGGTGGCCTTAGTTGCCGATTTTGTGGTCGCCACTTTAAAAACGAGCAGTGTTTGATAGCTCATCGTGGACAAGTTTGTAAATCTATTAAGTTTTGCCATGATTGCCAAAAAATGGACTTTCCAACTAAACGTAAGTCAATCCACGTATGTGGCGAAGTGTTTTGTAATACTTGCAAAGACTATAAACCGGCTGACCACCAGTGTTTCATGCGTGTCGATAAGCAAAGCCCTAAAGACCGCGATTTCTTGTTTATATTCTTTGACTTGGAGACCCGCCAAGACGAATCACTGACTTCTGATAGTGAAACTAAAGTTCATAGAGTCAACTTGTGCGTGTCCCAGCAGTATTGTTTTAAGTGCATCAAAGGAAGTGAGTGTGAAACTTGTTCGGAAAGGCAAAATATATTCAAAGAAGACCCTGTCAAACAGTTTATGGACTATGTCATGCAGGTGAGGAAAAATTTTAAGACTGTATGTGTGATCGCCCATAATGGACAGGGATTTGACTTCCAATTTATTTTAAAGTATTTAATGGAAGAAACTAAATTCGTACCAAACGTTACTTCTCGAGGGACCAAAGCAATCCTAATTGAAGTAGATAATGTGCGGTTCATTGATTCACTTAGCTACTTCCCCATGTCCCTCTCTGCACTCCCTAAAGCGTTTGACCTGCCTCCAGAGAAAAAGAAAGGCTATTTCCCTCACCTCTTCAACACATTGGCGAATCAAAATTACGTAGGCCCTATGCCAGCCAAGGAGTATTACTGTCCAGACTCTATGTTTGAAGAGTCCCACTCAGCTTTTGAAAAGTGGTATGACGAGCGAGTAGCAGAAGATTATAAATTTGATTTTCAAAAAGAGATCTTAGAATATTGCATTTCAGATGTCGAGATTTTGGCACAAGCCTGTATTAAATTTAGAGCCTTACTTCTTGAGCAATGCAACGTAGACCCGTTCCTTGAAGCGATAACTATAGCCAGCGCTTGCAACCTAGCTTTCCGCCGTAATTTCCTAAAACCTGATACGATTGGCTTGATTCCAAAAGGTGGATATCGTTTTTCCGACACTCAATCAGCTGCTGCATTGCAGTGGTTGACGTGGGAGGAAGAGAAACGTGGAATTAAGATACAGCATGCAGGCCGGGGCAAAGAAGCCAAAATTAATGGGCTAAAAGTAGATGGGTTTGATGGAGAGAACATCTATGAATTCAACGGATGCTACTGGCATGGCTGTCCCAAATGCTACCCCTACAGAAGGGAAGAACCATTGAAGGAGGATCCCTCCGACACTCTCCACATTAGATATGAGAGAACAAAATCTAAAATTGATAAACTTTCGGACTATAATATTGTAGAAATGTGGGAATGCGAGTTTAGCAGGTTGAAGAAGGAAAATAAACTAGATCATCTTAATAAGCTACCAATTTTGAACAATCTCCCGCTCAACCCAAGAGATTCGTTCTTTGGAGGCAGGACAGGCAATGCCAAAGCCTATTACAAATGCGAGGAGGGTGAAACGATTCAGTACGTAGACGTTTGCTCTCTTTACCCTTATGTAAACAAATACTGCAAATATCCCGTTGGCCATCCAAAAATTTATATAGGTAACGAGGAGTGCAGAGCACGTGGTCTTGATGTTGAAGGTCTGTTGAAATGTAAGATACTACCACCATGGGATCTCTACCACCCCGTACTCCCTGCTAAAATGAACAATAAATTAATGTTTGTGTTATGTCGCACCTGTGGGGAAACCTTAAATCAGGGTGATTGCCTACATGAGAGCGAGGAAAGGGCCATAGTAGGAACGTGGACAATGGATGAAATACGGAAGGCTGTAGAGAAAGGCTATACCATCCTAGACATGTATGAGCTATGGGAGTATCGAGTGGCCACCTATGAAAATGGGGGATTGTTTACGGATTTTATAAATAAGTTTTTAAAAATGAAACAAGAGGCATCAGGGTTCCCCTCTTGGTGTAAGACTGAACAAGACCAAGACCAGTATATCATGGAGTATTTTAAACATGAAGGAGTTCAACTTGAGAAAGTCAAAATTGCTAAGAATGCTGGCCTCCGATCAGTTGCTAAATTAATGTTGAACTCATTTTGGGGTAAATTCGGGCAAAGGGAAAATATGACTAAAACATCGATTATACGGGATTCTAAGGAATTTTTCAGATTGCTAACCCAGCCTGGAGGAAGAGTAAATTTAATCCAAATCATAAACGAAGAAGTACTCCTCGTAAATTGGCAAATTATTGACGAGGCTAGTGAACCCTTGAGGACCGTGAATGTTGTGATTGCAGCTTATACCACGGCCCACGCCAGACTTAAGTTATATGAACATTTGGAATCCCTAGGAGGCCAGGTATTATACTACGACACGGACAGCTGCGTTTATTACTATCGCGACGGCTTGTACAGGGTTAACACTGGTGTTTACCTTGGGGAAATGACAGACGAACTTGCCAAGGACTACGGTCCAGGTTCCTATATAGTTGAGTTTGTGTCCGGAGGCCCTAAAACCTATGCCTATCTTGTGTATTCCACAAACCAAAATAAACTAGTCTCTGTATGTAAGATCAAGGGACTAACCTTGAATATTAAGACGTCAAAAGATGTGAATTTTGATACATTAAAAGAAATGGTCCTCAACGAAGCCACTCAAGTACTGGAAATCAAAGAGAGCCGAATCAGAAGGACAAAAACTCGAGACATTGTGACAGTAAATGAAGTCAAACAGTTTAAAATTACTGGAGCGAAGAGAAAATTGAATGATGATTATGATACTGTCCCATATGGTTACAAAATTCAGAGAACCATGTGAACTAGCAGACACCAGTGCTCCATGGATGTCTATGGTCCTCACTAGCTCGTTTGATCATTCTCCTTCCAACTCTTGTACGGGTCGGATGTGTTTCCTCTTATTAACAGACAAACATGGCGGTATTTCTGAAATTTTTGTCAAAGAGAAAGTTAAATGAAAATGCAAAATTTTGTATTACGTCTTTTGAGTATACGTTTTTTCTTACAGGTCAGATAGAGACATGCGAATGGCCTCTAGTATTTTCAGAGCGTATAGTTGATCAAATTACGGAAAATGCTCCTTCAAACGCTCATATTGGCATAACGATAAAACTAGGAAAAGATTCAGGTCATATACCATTCATGCCTTTGGTTAAATTGACTCCAACAGTTTTCGATGAATATTTTGAAAAAATATTTTGTGGAGTTGAAGAGCTATCGGGTACTTTAAATGTAGAAGTGTCACTTGTTGCAATTCCGAGTTGTTACATCAAATAGATGTATAAATAGCCTTTGCAAAGTAATTAGCCAGCAATGTTGTATATACTAGTCTTTTCTAATGTAGTAATTGACATGGAATACTGTAAATTTGTGTTAGCGCTTTGTATTAAATATTGCGTTTATAAATAAAGCTTTTCCGAATGGCTTACACAATCTGGCCTACACATGGGTTACAACTCAAACACTCTCCCCACATATAGAATTATGTATGGACTAATGTGACTTAGCGCTTCCTTGCCCGGGTTCTATATAAATTTATAACTTTAAACTGGGGCGTTGGATAGCGAGTACTGACCGTACATTTATGTATGAATGTGAGGGCCTAGTAAATTGAGGCGCCCCGACCCGAGGAGGGTTCGGGCTACTCCTTGGAACGGTCCTGAGGTCCCTGGCGCGGCTGACGAAAAGGCCCGTAAACCTCAGTATGAATGTGAGGGCCTAGTAAATTGAGGCGCCCCGACCCGAGGAGGGTTCGGGCAACTCCTTGGAACGGTCCTGAGGTCCCTGGCGCGGCTGACGAAAAGGCCCGTAAACCTCTGTATGAGTCAAAGTACTACGCTTCCTTCGACCACGTTAAAATTGAACCTCATGGAAGACCATGTAGATTGAGGCGTTGGGGTCTGAGGAAGGCCCTGACTACTCCTTCGAACGGTCTGACGTGAATGGTTTGTAATATCTCACAGCATATAGTAATGTGAGGGGACCGTCTAGAGAAGGAAGCTCTACGCCACAATTTTTATCAAAGCATTTAACATGTTGTGGGGGTGTGATTGATGTACCACATGTACAGCTTGGTTGTATCAATATATTTTATACATCATATTATAGACATTTTTGCAATCAAAACAGCTCTCAAAGTGGATTATTCTGCCCAAAAACCACTTTTAAATAAAAAAAGGTGTGGCTAGGCCCGTAGAGGAGAACCTAGACCCATAGAAGGGAACCTAGGCCCTCGTAGGGGAACCACGTCATGGTTAATGTTTTTTTACATGAGCCATGATAAAAGTCAACGCCATGGAGCTGGGAAGTACCACCTCGAAAGAGCTCTGGTCCATGGGAGGAAATCTTCCTGAGCTGTTTTGATAGTTTAGTAGCCTTCAAAATACAAGACTAACATACCTTATGCGAACGAATTAAACTAAATCATGTCAAATGAGGGAATGTTAAAGGTATCCTAACAATAATTGGCAACTATCAAACACACGAGAAAATTTAAATTGTATATACTACAATATAAAGTTAATTGTGAATGTGGCTTTTAGGATTTGAATGTTTTTTCTGGGGCAATGGTCACCTCCTCGCTTAAACTATAACAATGTAGACGAATTAAGGCAAAACAGCTCTTACAGTGGATTATTTCGCCAAAACACCACTTTAAAACAGGCGTATCTAGGCCCGTAGAGGAGAACCTAGACCCATAGAAGGGAAACTAGGCTCTTGTAGGGGAACCACGTCATGGTTGATGTTTTTTCACATGAGCCATGATAAAGCTAACGCCATGGAGCTGGGAAGTACCACTTTGAAAGAGCTCTGGTCCTGTGAGGAAATCTTCCTGAGCTGTTCTAATAGTTGAGTATCCTCCAAAATTAAAGACTAGTATACATCACGCGTGAGCTTGACACATGTGGTCAATTACATAATAAAAAGTAAGAACACATGGTCAACAGTTTGGAAATTTCCCGCCAAAACAGTCGCCATCTTGATACACGTGGTCTAACACATGATAAAAGTGAGGTTAGAAAACGTGGTCAAAAGTTTGGAAATTTCCCGCCATCTTGACTCACGTGGTCCAACACGTGGTAAAAAGTGAGAACACGTGATCAAAAATTTGGGAATTTCCCGCCAAAGCAGTTGTCATCTTGGAAAAGGGGCGTTCTTGACCTATATGGTCAAACACGTGGTAAAAGTGAGGTTAGAACACATGGTCAACAGTTTAGAATTTCCCGCCAAAACAGCCACCATCTTGACTCACGTGGGCAAACACGCGGTAAAAGTGAGGTTAGAACACGTGATCAAAAGTTAGGTTAGGAAATTTCCCGCCAAAACAGAAGCCATCTTGGAAAAGGGGCGTGGCCTACACCACGTGACTGATGACGTCATCGGTCACAATTTGAAGAAACATTTAGGTGAAGTTAGGTTATAATTGGTTGGCTTAAGTTAGGTTTCACTCTCGCAAAACACTTAACTAGGCTACTTAGAAAGTTTTAGAAATAAGTATTGTAATAAGTATAAAACAAGGCTAAAAGCAAGGGTAAGTGTTCTAACCTCACTTTTACCGCGTGTTTGCCCACGTGAGTCAAGATGGTGGCTGTTTTGGCGGGAAATTCTAAACTGTTGACCATGTGTTCTAACCTCACTTTTACCACGTGTTTGACCATATAGGTCAAGAACGCCCCTTTTCCAAGATGACAACTGCTTTGGCGGGAAATTCCCAAATTTTTGATCACGTGTTCTCACTTTTTACCACGTGTTGGACCACGTGAGTCAAGATGGCGGGAAATTTCCAAACTTTTGACCACGTTTTCTAACCTCACTTTTATCATGTGTTAGACCACGTGTATCAAGATGGCGACTGTTTTGGCGGGAAATTTCCAAACTGTTGACCATGTGTTCTTACTTTTTATTATGTAATTGACCACATGTGTCAAGCTCACGCGTGATGTATACTAGTCTTTAATTTTGGAGGATACTCAACTATTAGAACAGCTCAGGAAGATTTCCTCACAGGACCAGAGCTCTTTCAAAGTGGTACTTCCCAGCTCCATGGCGTTAGCTTTATCATGGCTCATGTGAAAAAACATCAACCATGACGTGGTTCCCCTACAAGAGCCTAGTTTCCCTTCTATGGGTCTAGGTTCTCCTCTACGGGCCTAGATACGCCTGTTTTAAAGTGGTGTTTTGGCGAAATAATCCACTGTAAGAGCTGTTTTGCCTTAATTCGTCTACATTGTTATAGTTTAAGCGAGGAGGTGACCATTGCCCCAGAAAAAACATTCAAATCCTAAAAGCCACATTCACAATTAACTTTATATTGTAGTATATACAATTTAAATTTTCTCGTGTGTTTGATAGTTGCCAATTATTGTTAGGATACCTTTAACATTCCCTCATTTGACATGATTTAGTTTAATTCGTTCGCATAAGGTATGTTAGTCTTGTATTTTGAAGGCTACTAAACTATCAAAACAGCTCAGGAAGATTTCCTCCCATGGACCAGAGCTCTTTCGAGGTGGTACTTCCCAGCTCCATGGCGTTGACTTTTATCATGGCTCATGTAAAAAAACATTAACCATGACGTGGTTCCCCTACGAGGGCCTAGGTTCCCTTCTATGGGTCTAGGTTCTCCTCTACGGGCCTAGCCACACCTTTTTTTATTTAAAAGTGGTTTTTGGGCAGAATAATCCACTTTGAGAGCTGTTTTGATTGCAAAAATGTCTATAATATGATGTATAAAATATATTGATACAACCAAGCTGTACATGTGGTACATCAATCACACCCCCACAACATGTTAAATGCTTTGATAAAAATTGTGGCGTAGAGCTTCCTTCTCTAGACGGTCCCCTCACATTACTATATGCTGTGAGATATTACAAACCATTCACGTCAGACCGTTCGAAGGAGTAGTCAGGGCCTTCCTCAGACCCCAACGCCTCAATCTACATGGTCTTCCATGAGGTTCAATTTTAACGTGGTCGAAGGAAGCGTAGTACTTTGACTCATACAGAGGTTTACGGGCCTTTTCGTCAGCCGCGCCAGGGACCTCAGGACCGTTCCAAGGAGTTGCCCGAACCCTCCTCGGGTCGGGGCGCCTCAATTTACTAGGCCCTCACATTCATACTGAGGTTTACGGGCCTTTTCGTCAGCCGCGCCAGGGACCTCAGGACCGTTCCAAGGAGTAGCCCGAACCCTCCTCGGGTCGGGGCGCCTCAATTTACTAGGCTCTCACATTCATACATAAATGTACGGTCAGTACTCGCTATCCAACGCCCCAGTTTAAAGTTATAAATTTATATAGAACCCGGGCAAGGAAGCGCTAAGCCACATTAGTCCATACATAATTCTATATGTGGGGAGAGTGTTTGAGTTGTAACCCATGTGTAGGCCAGATTGTGTAAGCCATTCGGAAAAGCTTTATTTATAAACGCAATATTTAATACAAAGCGCTAACACAAATTTACAGTATTCCATGTCAATTACTACATTAGAAAAGACTAGTATATACAACATTGCTGGCTAATTACTTTGCAAAGGCTATTTATACATCTATTTGATGTAACAACTCGGAATTGCAACAAGTGACACTTCTACATTTAAAGTACCCGATAGCTCTTCAACTCCACAAAATATATTTTCAAAATATTCATCGAAAACTGTTGGAGTCAATTTAACCAAAGGCATGAATGGTATATGACCTGAATCTTTTCCTAGTTTTATCGTTATGCCAATATGAGCGTTTGAAGGAGCATTTTCCGTAATTTGATCAACTATACGCTCTGAAAATACTAGAGGCCATTCGCATGTCTCTATCTGCCCTGTAAGAAAAAACGTATACTCAAAAGACGTAATACAAAATTTTGCATTTTCATTTAACTTTCTCTTTGAC
This sequence comes from Neoaliturus tenellus, assembly GCA_030545055.2. Classification (NCBI taxonomy): domain Eukaryota; kingdom Metazoa; phylum Arthropoda; class Insecta; order Hemiptera; family Cicadellidae; genus Neoaliturus; species Neoaliturus tenellus. The sequence goes on along the minus strand of CM061532.1, from coordinate 189,422,240 downwards.
AAAAATTTCAGAAATACCGCCATGTTTGTCTGTTAATAAGAGGAAACACATCCGACCCGTACAAGAGTTGGAAGGAGAATGATCAAACGAGCTAGTGAGGACCATAGACATCCATGGAGCACTGGTGTCTGCTAGTTCACATGGTTCTCTGAATTTTGTAACCATATGGGACAGTATCATAATCATCATTCAATTTTCTCTTCGCTCCAGTAATTTTAAACTGTTTGACTTCATTTACTGTCACAATGTCTCGAGTTTTTGTCCTTCTGATTCGGCTCTCTTTGATTTCCAGTACTTGAGTGGCTTCGTTGAGGACCATTTCTTTTAATGTATCAAAATTCACATCTTTTGACGTCTTAATATTCAAGGTTAGTCCCTTGATCTTACATACAGAGACTAGTTTATTTTGGTTTGTGGAATACACAAGATAGGCATAGGTTTTAGGGCCTCCGGACACAAACTCAACTATATAGGAACCTGGACCGTAGTCCTTGGCAAGTTCGTCTGTCATTTCCCCAAGGTAATCACCAGTGTTAACCCTGTACAAGCCGTCGCGATAGTAATAAACGCAGCTGTCCGTGTCGTAGTATAATAACTGGCCTCCTAGGGATTCCAAATGTTCATATAACTTAAGTCTGGCGTGGGCCGTGGTATAAGCTGCAATCACAACATTCACGGTCCTCAAGGGTTCACTAGCCTCGTCAATAATTTGCCAATTTACGAGGAGTACTTCTTCGTTTATGATTTGGATTAAATTTACTCTTCCTCCAGGCTGGGTTAGCAATCTGAAAAATTCCTTAGAATCCCGTATAATCGATGTTTTAGTCATATTTTCCCTTTGCCCGAATTTACCCCAAAATGAGTTCAACATTAATTTAGCAACTGATCGGAGGCCAGCATTCTTAGCAATTTTGACTTTCTCAAGTTGAACTCCTTCATGTTTAAAATACTCCATGATATACTGGTCTTGGTCTTGTTCAGTCTTACACCAAGAGGGGAACCCTGATGCCTCTTGTTTCATTTTTAAAAACTTATTTATAAAATCCGTAAACAATCCCCCATTTTCATAGGTGGCCACTCGATACTCCCATAGCTCATACATGTCTAGGATGGTATAGCCTTTCTCTACAGCCTTCCGTATTTCATCCATTGTCCACGTTCCTACTATGGCCCTTTCCTCGCTCTCATGTAGGCAATCACCCTGATTTAAGGTTTCCCCACAGGTGCGACATAACACAAACATTAATTTATTGTTCATTTTAGCAGGGAGTACGGGGTGGTAGAGATCCCATGGTGGTAGTATCTTACATTTCAACAGACCTTCAACATCAAGACCACGTGCTCTGCACTCCTCGTTACCTATATAAATTTTTGGATGGCCAACGGGATATTTGCAGTATTTGTTTACATAAGGGTAAAGAGAGCAAACGTCTACGTACTGAATCGTTTCACCCTCCTCGCATTTGTAATAGGCTTTGGCATTGCCTGTCCTGCCTCCAAAGAACGAATCTCTTGGGTTGAGCGGGAGATTGTTCAAAATTGGTAGCTTATTAAGATGATCTAGTTTATTTTCCTTCTTCAAACTGCTAAACTCGCATTCCCACATTTCTACAATATTATAGTCCGAAAGTTTATCAATTTTAGATTTTGTTCTCTCATATCTAATGTGGAGAGTGTCGGAGGGATCCTCCTTCAATGGTTCTTCCCTTCTGTAGGGGTAGCATTTGGGACAGCCATGCCAGTAGCATCCGTTGAATTCATAGATGTTCTCTCCATCAAACCCATCTACTTTTAGCCCATTAATTTTGGCTTCTTTGCCCCGGCCTGCATGCTGTATCTTAATTCCACGTTTCTCTTCCTCCCACGTCAACCACTGCAATGCAGCAGCTGATTGAGTGTCGGAAAAACGATATCCACCTTTTGGAATCAAGCCAATCGTATCAGGTTTTAGGAAATTACGGCGGAAAGCTAGGTTGCAAGCGCTGGCTATAGTTATCGCTTCAAGGAACGGGTCTACGTTGCATTGCTCAAGAAGTAAGGCTCTAAATTTAATACAGGCTTGTGCCAAAATCTCGACATCTGAAATGCAATATTCTAAGATCTCTTTTTGAAAATCAAATTTATAATCTTCTGCTACTCGCTCGTCATACCACTTTTCAAAAGCTGAGTGGGACTCTTCAAACATAGAGTCTGGACAGTAATACTCCTTGGCTGGCATAGGGCCTACGTAATTTTGATTCGCCAATGTGTTGAAGAGGTGAGGGAAATAGCCTTTCTTTTTCTCTGGAGGCAGGTCAAACGCTTTAGGGAGTGCAGAGAGGGACATGGGGAAGTAGCTAAGTGAATCAATGAACCGCACATTATCTACTTCAATTAGGATTGCTTTGGTCCCTCGAGACGTAACGTTTGGTACGAATTTAGTTTCTTCCATTAAATACTTTAAAATAAATTGGAAGTCAAATCCCTGTCCATTATGGGCGATCACACATACAGTCTTAAAATTTTTCCTCACCTGCATGACATAGTCCATAAACTGTTTGACAGGGTCTTCTTTGAATATATTTTGCCTTTCCGAACAAGTTTCACACTCACTTCCTTTGATGCACTTAAAACAATACTGCTGGGACACGCACAAGTTGACTCTATGAACTTTAGTTTCACTATCAGAAGTCAGTGATTCGTCTTGGCGGGTCTCCAAGTCAAAGAATATAAACAAGAAATCGCGGTCTTTAGGGCTTTGCTTATCGACACGCATGAAACACTGGTGGTCAGCCGGTTTATAGTCTTTGCAAGTATTACAAAACACTTCGCCACATACGTGGATTGACTTACGTTTAGTTGGAAAGTCCATTTTTTGGCAATCATGGCAAAACTTAATAGATTTACAAACTTGTCCACGATGAGCTATCAAACACTGCTCGTTTTTAAAGTGGCGACCACAAAATCGGCAACTAAGGCCACCATGTTCAAGCTTACATGGAGGAGATATAGAATGACAGGAAGAGCATTTGTTTGAGCAACGATGGTCATACTTTTTGTTGTAAGGGGAATGGCACGCTTCACAGTAATAATTACAAACAAAAGCAGCGGTGAGACTAGTAATTACATTATAATGACCATTATGAAAAAGCAAGTTAATTTTAAGGTTAGCATCTTCACTGCCACCAGAAAAGTATACATCACGGCCTTTCGAGTTGTAGTTGTAAACAGTTATTCTGTACTTTTTAAGATGGGCTTGAAGCTTCTCAAGCTCAGGAATGCCTGCACCTTCCTCTGGGATCTCTACCCTCGCCTTTGCAATTAATTTTTTAGCTTTACGGGTTTGCCTAAGGCCTTTATCCTTTCGAATAAGTTCCAGTTGGGGGTCATTTTTCGCATACGCTTTTGCCACTACCAAAGCCCTGGGGAGACATAAATTATCTTTATTTTTTATGACAACAATTCCCTTCCTCGCCTTACACTCTTCTTCGAAGGTATTATAAAATCCAGGGCGTTTTCTACCACGACCTACAGGCACATTAACTCTTACCACATCAACTCTAAATGTATCAGTTGATTTAATATTTTCAGAGTTTGACTGGACTATTCCTCCAAAAATACTCCACAACACGTCACTGTTAACTTCAGAGGCTGGACGTGGAACCACATACCCCGACTCTTTTGTTTTTAAATTTATGCTATCTAATGTAAACCCAAGATAATCAGAGGGATTACACTCGGATTTTGCCTTCTCAACAATTTTAGCAAAACCTTGCCTAAGCCATTCAAATTCTGACGTTCCGGCTGGGGGGTTTGTAAACTTAAAAATAGTTTTAAGGCCATACAACCTGAATTTTTTTATGTACGTCCGGTCTTCACTAATAAAATGGATCGGCTCAGTAATATTTGGAGAGTCTACTATAGAAGATGACTCCATTTTTATAAAAATACTAAGCTTACTTAATTATAAAGAGCAAATACAACCTATAATAAAAAGTGAGGTTATGTTACACAGGGTACAAACAGTACCGCGCCTTAAACCAAACTGAAGCAATAAAGTTAATGACTCTGGATTTATAAGGGCTCACTAGAGGGACACTAGGCACTCACTCAAGTTTTACTAATATATTTGTACAGTAAAAGTACAATAAAAAGTAGGGTTATTTTACACAAGATTGCCACGTCTGTACAGTACGACGTCTGGAAAGACACTGAAGCAATAGAGCTGATAGCTCTGGTTTTATAGAGGCTCACTAGGGACTCACTCTGGTTATACTAATATATATCTACAGTAAAAGTACAATAAAAAGTAGGGTTATTTTACACAAGATCGGCACGTCTGTACAGCACCACGTCTGGAAAGACACTAAAGCAATAGAGCTGATAGCTCTGGTTTTATAGAGGCTCAGTAGGGACTCACTCTGGTTTTACTAATATATATCTACAATAAAAGTACAATGAAAAGTGAGGTTATGTTACACGAGATCGGCACGTCTGTACAGTACCACGTCTGGAAAAACACTGAAGCAATAGAACTGATAGCTCTGGTTTTATAGAGGCTCAGTAGGGACTCACTCTGGTTTTACTAATATATATCTACAATAAAAGTACAATGAAAAGTGAGGTTATGTTACACGAGATCGGCACGTCTGTACAGTACCACGTCTGGAAAAACACTGAAGCAATAGAGCTGATAGCTCTGGTTTTATAGAGGCTCACTAGGGACTCACTCTGGTATTACTATATGTACAGTAAAAGTACAATGAAAAGTGAGGTTATGTTACACAAGATTGGCACGTCTGTACAGCACCACGTCTGGAAAGACACTAAAGCAATAGAGCTGATAGCTCTGGTTTTATAGAGGCTCAGTAGGGACTCGCAGTAATTTTACTACTTGCTAGAGGGCAAGTGCAGTGTAAGGTTATGTTACGCAAACCAACAGGTCTCTAGTACTACGTCTGGAAATACACTGAAGCAATATAGCCGATAGCCCTGGTTTTATAGATACTCAAGGGGGCTCAGTCTGGATTTACTCTCACTAATACGTTGATGGATAAAAATACTAGTAATAAATAAATATGAGGTTATGTTACTCTATTAAAAATACGCCTAACAATCCTACGCCTATAAGAAAGCATAGAGCTGACAACTCTAGTTTTATAGAGGTTCACTCTGTTTCTTCACTAATATATTGTTAGAATAAGATTACAGTAAAAATTTGAAGTTATATTACGCAAGAGCAACACGTCTTACCACAGCTAAAAAGAAAATACTAATAATACAGATTTTATAGTCCAATTAAAAAGCTTATGTTAATAGATAAATATTTTTTGCTCCAATATTTTAAAGCGCGCGGCCCATAGGAGCCTAGAGTCCGTGTGTAAGGTAACCAATAACGGTAAAAAACAAATAATTATATCCTATATACAATAAACACTCTTACCCATACACATACACGCTCACTCACAGTTAAAATAAAGGATACTAATACGCAAACAATAATTCAGAAGATCACCAACAGGACGCCCGATCACTACATAGACCCAACACACAATGCGCCGGGGAGCTAACGGTTATTATAGAGAGGGAAAGCAATATATTTAGACATCACCTTATTTGGCAATGCAAACAATATTCTGTTAGTCCAGAACTATTGGATGGGCATATGAGTCACCGGATATTGCGGAATAGTCACTTAGCCCATTGGGACACGTAAGCAAGGAAGTGCGTTATAACTGCATCTAAATCTGGCGACACACCATAATTTACGAGCACCACGCAATCACTGCATGGGATGAGGGGGAATGGGACGGAAATAGACGCCGGCTAGATGTCCAGCACCGCTCTCGCTATTAGGCACAATTATATAGTTTATTAACAATACCTTTATAGCTCAGATGGTAAAGCATAATAATTACCAACTTTAGGTCCCATGTTCGATTCCTGAGCAGTCCACTGGTACTTTTTACCAATAAAATAGTCATTCACTACAGTATAATGTTAGGTTAAATGCATAGACCACGGTAAAATAACCTGGAATTTATTTCCCCATAAGAGCCCATGTTGGGTCCTGAAGAGCGCGGCATAACTACTGTTATCCCATATAAGTTTTTCACACAGTGTTCTATATTTGAATAATTAGAATGCATGCATTTGAAATCAAATTCATTTTTATTAAAACTTTAAACATTGAATTATAATAATTTGAATTGAACATAAGAAGTAGACTTGAATGTAAACAAACATTATTGAAACAATATTTAAAAACAGCTGATTATTATATCATAAGGATATAACAGTCTTCCCCACTTGTTTGATACTTTACTTAGGAACAAAAGATTTCAGGTAATGTGGCATTTTCTTTCTTCTATTTGATCGTCTTAATGTAATAGGCGGAGATTCAGAGGCTTCATGTTCATTTGCTGGGACATTATTAGCTGGTTGGTCCTGTGATGGAAGAGCTTGTGGAGGAGATTCTTCAACTACTCGTTCTTCACATGTGTCTTGGTTTATTATAGGATTCGTAGGTTTACGTTGAAGATTAGGAACTTGAAGTGGAGTGTATTTTGGGTACTTTTCAGTGTTTGATTCCGTCTCTGTCGAGGATTCTGTCTTTGCATTAGAACTTTTAACTTTAACTCTGGTACCTCTTAATTGGTCAATGTGCCGCTTGATTGTTCTTCCAGACTCAAGTTTCACTGTATAGTGTAGATTTCCCAGCTTCTGTATTATTTCACCAAGCACCCAAATGTACTTATTGTTGGTGGTGTAGTCACGACATAGAACTGTCTCCCCCACATTAAATGTTCTTACTCGAGCTTCTGAGGGTTCATTTTTAGCTGGATGATACGGTTTTAAAGCATCTAGTCTGATCCGAATTTTCCGATTTAGATACTGCTCTGCAGGAGATAACCCTTTGGACAGTGGTGTGGCACGGTACTGTAGTAGAAAGTTTTGAACTTTAGTAAAGATGTTTCCTAGATCCATTTCCACTGCTTTAAGCCGTTGTTTGAGAGTTTGAACCATTCGTTCAGCTAATCCATTAGTTGCGGAATGACCAGGTGCTATAAGTTTTTGAAAAATGCCATTTTTCTTACAATAGTTTTTGAATTCCGAACTAACAAAAATAGAAGCATTATCTGATACCATAACTTGTGGATAGCCGTGAAATGAAAATATATTGTCTAATAATGTGATGGTAGTTGTAGTCGTTGGTGGACTCGAAATTGTTTTAACATCTAACCACTTGGATTTTGCATCGACACATACAAGAAAATAGCTGTTGTTGAATGGTCCCGCATAATCGATATGAATACGTTCCCAATTGGACTCAGGTTCTGACCACGGATGTGGTGGAGCCTTAGAAGGCTGATTTTTGGTAAATGCACAGCGCTCACAAGACTTTACCATGTTTTCGATAGCTTTATCAATTCCATGCCAGTATACATACCTTCTTGCCAACTGTTTCATTTTGGTAATTCCAATGTGGGTAAAATGTAGTTGTTCTAGAATATGTGGTTGTAGACTCTTTGGTATGACAGCTCGATTGACTTTGAATAATACTCCATCTGACAGAGTATATGGAGATTCTTCAGAGTTATTTTGAAGATCCTGCTTAATCTTATTTAAATCTTGATCGCGTTCTGTTTCTCTTGCTAAAACCTCAGGTGTAAGGATTTCAGAAGATATTTGAAATAATGTGTTAGAGTGAAGCAAGTTGACTTCATTGTTAAGTAGAACATCTACGGTGTTATTCTCTTGATTTATCGGAGCCCTGGATAGACAGTCTACGTTTACATTGCTTTCCCCCTTCTTGAAACGAATCGAGTAAACCCGACAGAAAAGACGCATATCGCAGAAGTCTACTGGATGTCATGGGAGGAAGTGTTTTCTTTTCGTGGAAAATTCTGGATAGTGGTGCATTATCAGTGACTAGCTCGAAATGAAGACCAAACAAATAATTGTGAAAATGACTCACTCTAAAAACAATTGAAAGGGCTTCTCGATCGAGCTGGCTATAATTTTTCTCCGATGATGTCAATGATCTGGAAGCATAGGCTATTGGACGTTCCTCGTTGTTAATTAGATGACTCATAACAGCTGCAATACCTGTTGGACTTGCGTCGCATGTCAGCACGATTGGTTGATGTGGATCGTAAGGTACTAGAACCCTATCTGAAGTGATTTCTTTCTTGAGACACTGAAAAGCTGATTCACATCTTCGTGACCAATTAAATTTCCGATTCTTTTGCAGAAGGTCTCGGAGGGGTGTAGATTTTGTGGATAGGTCTGGGATGAATCGTGCATAGTACGTTACCATGCCGAGAAACCTGCGAACGTCATCCACATTTCTTGGTCGAGGTATTTCATTAATGGCACGGATTTTTTCTGGAGATTTGGAAACCTTATTTAATTGGATGACATGACCTAGATATTCGATAGTTTCAAAAAGAATACACATTTGTCCTTGTTCAGATGAATGTCATTTTCTTGAAGACGCTGAAGGCAGGTTACTAGATTTTGTAAGCATTCATCTTTGTTGAACCATGTACAATAATATCGTCGAATTATGCCTCTACTTTAGGAAGACCCTGTAAAATTTGACCTAAGATTCGATTTAATTCTGCTGGTGCGGTTTTGATGCCAAAACTTAACCTGTGCATCCGGTAAGTTCCACAATGGGTAGTAATTGTTTGAATTTTACTACTCTCCTCATCAACAGGTATATGTAGGTAAGCCTTAAATATGTCTAGCTTACAAAATACCCTAGAATTTCGTAAACTATTGAGTATGTCTGGAATATGTTTAAAAGGGAAATTAGCTGAGACAAGTCGATCATTCACCCCTGTTTTGTAATCCACGCACAAGCGAACCTTACCATTACCTTTCGGGATCACTACAAGCGGTAAACCCCAATCACTTACCTCTGTTTTTGAAATAATACCAGCAGACTCTAAGTTATTGAGTTCCTCCTCAACCTGGGATCGTAGTGCAAATGGAACATTGCGCTCTCTCGTGTATACAGGTGTAGCATTTTCACGCAACTTTAAAGTTACCTTATGGTTTGGAAGACATCCAATTTTCTGTTCGAAGACATCAGAAAAGTCTTTAAGTACATCATCGATTGAATGGACTTGACCATCCGAACTGGAAAATACATTTTGAGCTCTGTCGATCTCTTGCAGGTTTATTCCCAAGTGTCGTATCCATACTCTACCAAGTACGGCTGGATGACCTTCAGGCACAATGTAAAGTTCTTCATCTGATTGATTTCCCTTATAACTAACTTTAAGTTGTACTTTGCCTTTAGGATGAAAAATGTCATTCGTGTATGACCTAAAGAAAACATCTGTCGGTGACATAGCTACCTTAAGGTCTAGTTTGTTGAAATCGGTCTCTGAGATCAGTGTATATCCTGCACCAGAATCTACCTCAAATTGCATTGGCCTGTCATTGATTAGAACTGTTACCGTATATTTTTTAGAATCTCTGGATTTTGAGGACTGAAAATTGTCATAAATGTCTATTACCCGTGAGTTATGGTTAATGTAATTAAAACCAAAGTCTTCCAACCTACTATTACTAACAAATTTAGCTGAAGAACCTGATGCTACATTAGAAATTTCAGTTCTTGGAAACTTTTCTTTCATTAAAAATGTAACACATACTTTAGATACGTGACCATGTCGTGAACAGGCTTTACAGTGCAGTGATGACCGATCCGACCGGCATTCTGAAGCACGGTGATTATTGCGGCCACATCTTAAGCAAAGACCATTAATTCCTAATTGTTCAAAACTAATTTTAGATTTGGATTTAGGAATGTAACGTCTAGGTTTAGAACTTTGAAATTGCCTGGATTTTGATGGAAATTTAGCATCATCTGTAAACTTTTTCGAAACTTTATTGATATCTACGTCACTAGATGGAGTATATGTTACCTGATGTTTACTTAATTCTTGTACCTCAAGCCGAGAAGCTTCTAGGGCTGTTGCCTTCATGACTACCTCTTTGAATGACGTCTCTTCCATTTGAAAAAGTTGCTCTCGAATCCAGTTGTCCTTTAATCCACGTATGAATTGTGCTCGTAACAAAATGTCTGCTGCTGAAACTTGTTTAGAACATTCACACTTTACATTAAATTCACATTCAGTGATGTTTTTTTGAAGAGAAGCTACAAATTCTGGAATGCTTTGGTTTTGTTTCTGGTAGGTACACAAAAAGTAATGCTGAGATACTACTGAGTTCTTATGAGGTGATAACATTTCACTGAAATGTTTACATAATGTTAGATAATCTAGATTTTTGATAGGTACTTCAGGGCCAAGTAAAGCTGATAGATTATTGTAATGTACTGATCCAATTGATACACTAAGTAACTGAGCTTTTTTCCCTAAATCCTTTACATTTCTTACAGCAAGATAATTTTCAAACCTTTCTAAATAATTTTTGAACTTTTCAGTTTTGGGATTGAACTTTTCAAAAGGAGGAATGTTTAATAACATTACTTATTCCTGTAGTTTTTCCTGATTGAGAGATTTGTAGTTTATCCATCAGCTTAGTTATAATACCTTCAATGAGTCCTTGTTGGCTTTCAGAAATTACTTGTACTATTTCCCTCAATTGGTCTGGATCCATGATTGAGTTTTTTATCGTCGCCAATTATTGTTCTATATTTGAATAATTAGAATGCACGCATTTGAAATCAAATTCATTTTTATTAAAACTTTAAACATTGAATTATAATAATTTGAATTGAACATCAGAAGTAGACTTGAATGTAAACAAACATTATTGAAACAATATTTACAAACAGATGATTATTATATCATAAGGATATAACACACAGATAGAGTGCATTCTGGTGCGCCGACCACTGTTCTTCATAAACTGTTGCCAGTGTGCGTGTAGTTGTTTTGGTAATCCCACATTAATCTGAAATTAACAAAAGTTTACTTAATAATTTGAGTTCTCACTAATACAAGTTAGCAATTAAGCAAAACTGACTTTAACCTTGCTGACCTAGCATTATGTGTATTTTGTACCATAAACCTCTCACCCATGGAACGCTTAATTTTCAGAAGATGTTGTATGGGGCATTTAAGTCTACAACTGAAAATTACATTACTATCTATATAAACTTTAATAAATGCTAAGTATTATTTCATACAACGTTACCTTTATTTCAAACTCTGTGAGGGTTTTTAAACCATCAAATACTCACTATGTCGTCTTTTTATGTTATTCTTATAAGTTTTTTTTTTTTTTTTTTATCATATTGTAATAATGATTATTTTACATTTTTCTTCAGTGGGACATAATTTCCTTAAAACATCTTTAATACTAAAATAGGCCTATAGCTGTACACACCCTCACAGATTCTACAATTTAAAAGTGAAAATTTGTTAACTACCATGTTTTTTTTATAATTTATAATGATTTTGCAATCTCTCAAATCGGTCGACTTAACTTTTAAATAAAGTTAGCCCAATTCATGGGGGAAAATTGTCGCATCACGGTCGTTGGTTTGTGATGCTGTAACAAAGCTAGCCGAGGTGACGAGGCCGGACACCTCGCTGCTGCTGGTGTAAGCGCGTCCGGGAGCGTGTCTGAGGGCATAACACGCGGGTGTTCATGGCCAGAGTGGCCAGCAGCGCCGTAAAGCGGTGCCCAGATACCATCGGCCCTTCGTATTATAATGAGATAGCCGGAAATATGGTATTCCCGGTACTATATACATCCCGTGTCTCCCTATTAGCATCTGCCCGCCCTGACGCCCGGTATCGCCCAGTATCGGCCATCGCCCAATACCGGGGCCTGTAACGATCCCACGCGCCTCCGTCCCTGGACACCTTTATTAGCGACAGTAATGACACACCGAGTACAAATCAGGGTGGTAGTTCCATTGTGGTTAGGTTAGGTGACGGGATGGTTGTTGAGTAAATAACAAGTATAATTGAGTAATATAATCTTTGAACCAGATTTAATAAAATAAAAATAATATAAATTAATGACTAGTTTTTTCAATTCTTTTTCGTCATATTTATAATGTTTTTCGTGCTACTTGAAGCAATTTTTGAAGAACTCATAATATTCATACAGTATTTGTATTATTTACCTACTATCGGTGTAAATAGTTTATTAATGCGAATTTATCTTTGGAATGGTATAGGTGCAGTGGTATGATGATAATCACGTCACTCTTGCAGTTTTATATGCTTCTTAAACAATTTATACCTGAGTCTCAATTAAATAAATAAATTTGTATAAATAATTTACAGGACTATAAACTTTTATGTTACTCGGTAAGTAAATAATATTTTATACAATGATAAAAAATCGTCCACTGGTCTAAATTGTACAAAAAAATCTGTTGATCTTGAGCCAGTTATTTAGAAAGGTTTAATAGCTGAAACACGTGTTCTTACTTATTTGCTAGTACAACAGTTGTATAATGATTCAATGAATTAGCCTTTTCGCATAAGATTAACATCGAAACTTTAAACCCTGTAGGGCGTAGCCTCGTTGGCCAATTTGAATTATAATGGGATTCTGTTCATCTACAGGATACTGACTAACTTTCTAACAGTATGAGCAGTTTTCTCGTACAATGCGCGCATACTTAGAAAAAGGAGGAAAAGAAACATGCTTGTCTATTATTTTATAAAAAATGTTTTAGTTGAAAAGGAATATTTTCAAAATAGTTTAAAAGAAACAAATTTTAATTTTACAATAAAATACACGATCTATTAGGTTTACTGCCCGAACTGTATAATTTTTAATGCCTGTTGCTTTTGGTCAGGTAGAGTTATTAGTGGTAACACTCAACATTAGGAGTGCTAATATTATTAAAAGAAACCCCTATTTGTAAAAAATTATAAAAAATTCTTGAACTATTAAATTTGGAATTATTGTGTCGCCTGCTCATGCAGAATTGCAAAACTAAGTAACTAAAATAATTTCTTTAGTTTATACTCGGTCACTTCAATAAGAAACTTCAGAAAATTCATAAAGTACAATATTCTTATGATATTTTTCAAGTCAAACTATAAACACCAGAAGCTATGGCACGCGTACAGAACTGGTTGGCCTGATGAATGTATAATGTAAATCAGACTAGAGAATGCGACACGGGTGACGTATCAGATCTGGGCCCCCATGTAAAGATGTCCGGTCTAGATCCGGGCCGGTGATCTACAAATACTCGGTGAAATAAATTCACCAAGGTGTAGGACTTCATCTTTGGAAGAAATGCTGCTTGAAATAATTGGATCAGTATCAAATAAAGACCAGGTAGGACTGGAAAACTGGTAGTATAAAGAGGTAACACTTTAAAATTACTTTTGAACTTAGTTTTGCATTAAAAAAATTCTATTGTTTTTATGTTATACCACAATATCAAATAATATTTCACATAAAATTGTTTAATACTATAAAATGTAATAAACAATCTAAACGTTGTAAGGCCTGATATAGGCCTAATTATCTTAGAACGAATAATTGAAGGCCCTCATGTAAGCAATGAGTTGTATTCACTAAAGTTTATATAATGAGCCCATATTAAATCGACTGTCATTCATATTAAATTATTTTGGTTTTGTTAGAGTTTTTGATAAATTCATCGAAAAGTTTGATAAGTTCCTATTGATCTAAAAGACATTTTAAAACTATTTGTAAGTCTCAATTTGAAAATAGCAGTCGATTGTTCGTTGTAAACATAAAATTGACTATTTGAATCCCTTTTTAACTTCGATTTAATAATTATAATGAAAAAGGATCATTGATTGAAATATCTTTTACATGTAATTGATAATGGGTCCCCAATAAAACAATGGAAAAATTGTTCTGTAATTTAACCTTTCGCAATGTTTTTTCTATGAGATATTTATACAAAAGTTTAAACCAACAAACATGTTTGCAATGGGCAGTTATTTGAAACCTTAGAGGTTCCGTAAAAAGTCAAATACTCACATTAAATACAAAATTAATGCTTTTTATTTATTCAAGGCTTTTCAACCAATAAATATATTGATTATGACATTTTAAATAATAAAAATGAATAAATTAAAATGGTAGGCGTTTAAGGGTCCAGCAGGCTACAAAGATACCCAGTGTTTACCCAGGGCGCGTATGATGAGAGCCCCCGCCTCCGCCCCACGGTCCCATGCAGGTCCCAGGGGTGGCGCGGACTGTAGACGACAGTGTTTGTCCACTCTTGTCAACACTACAATGTCCTCGTCCTACTCCCATACGTCCCCAGTACTCCCACTGCCGAGCAATGCCCCGTCTCAGAAAGAGAATACATTAGATGACGGGCTGCGTTGTTCTCTTTGATATCGGGTACACTGTAGACAGCCATGTAGGCCGGAGGCAATATCAAAATGATAGGTGATTAATTTATTATTGAAGATGTTTGCACGATTTATACATAAATTTTAAATAGTATAGTGAAAATCAATCAATATTCTGAAACTCGATCAAAAAATCATTATAGAATTGTGTTTTTTTTTCTATTCAGATTTAAAACATTTTATTTGGTTGCTATGCAGTACTAATTGTCGATGCATTTAATCGTTTAACAAGTATTTGAGTTTCAGAAAAATTGAGAAAAAATTATTTAGGCCTACATTAATAAATTAAATAATACTTTTTCATTTACATTTATCTGTAATAAAATGGCATGACATCAGTAGACCGACTGAGCAAAACATAAAATTATGTACAGCATGATTATTTTATTGTTTCATACGTCCTCATAATATGATTGAGGCATAGCTGTAGGATAAAAGTCAGTGAGGAAAGTATATAGGGAAAGTAATGGAAAATTGCTTGGCAACACATAAGTACATAAATATTGTCGGGAATCTCTGATAAAATACACATTTTAAGATTTCCAAGTTCAAAACTCGAAAAGGAAAACATACTGGTTGAGAATGAAAACGAGCTGTAAGAACGCTGGTTTAAAATGCCAAGTCAACTGAGCCATCGAACGGATTCTCTGGCCTGAGCAATTGCACGCAAATCGTGACCGCAATATTACCACATTCCTCGACGTGATATATCGCCGCGCGGAGACGGACGCTCGGACACACTCATTCGCTCGCCGTTAATTTGAAAACAAGGCGGACCCGGTTCCGGTCAGCCAATAATTGGCTCGAGCTCAAGAGAGCATTTCCGCAATTACTACGGAACTGCGAGCGCCGGTGGCACAATGGCGTGGGCCTGATGCAAAACGTGGGTGTAGGGGATGGGGAGTTACTTTGTGGGCGACGGAAACTCCGAGTAGAACCAGGAAACTTTGAATCTTTGATTTGATATCAGTCAAGAGGTATTTTCAGAGATAATTATAAACCATAAAATAGAAACTTGTTTTAAATTTTGCTTTCACTCTGAAATAAGTGTCTTTGATGAAAATGAAACAAATAAATTTAGAGGAATAACTTTTGGATTTATAGCACTGGGATATCTATAACTCAATATCCCATAAAATCACTACCTAAACCTACTTTATTCCGAGAGAAAAATTAACAAAACCATCTGACCGTTGCGTTGTAGAAGAAGAAAAACAATAAGAAATTGAAGATATTTATTTTCAGTGTAATTTGTTATTGTTATAGGGTAAATAGAAACCTACAATTAAATAATTTATTTTCGTTATTGTCTTATGTATGTCTGGTATGTATTGTCTTATGTATGATTCATAAACAATAACAAAAACTATTTAAAATAATAATATATTTTACCGATATTATCCACAAAATACTTTAATAAATTAATTATGTCATCACCGTTAAAACGCTTATATAGGCAAAACCGTGATCAAATTAACTATTAAGTCACACCACATTCATGTAGCTACATTTAATTTTACTTCCATGGTGATGAACCGGTAACAAACCTTTATGAAACCCTGTGATGAATCATAAACAACGAACCACGACATAGATTAGGGTTAATAGGGGCTCGCCTTTAATAGACACATATCTGCTTTAGAAGAATTTTCCTTCATTAAGAAGCTACGGAGACGAGTAATGGATTAACGACTCTTAGCCTTATTAAAAAGTTGGTTATTATTTTGCGGGGGAAGCTGAGAACAGCTTTGCAGGAGGAAACCGAGGATTAGGGACAGTTTAATGTAATAATAAACTGCCAAGCCAAAGAGTGTAGATCGTTAGGCTTAATGGTGGGGGCTCATCAAACAAGCTAATCACGTAATAGCATTAAATTTAATTATATTCTGAACAGAAGAATACACCACTAATGGCTCTATCAGAGCCAGCTCCGAGGATGAGGACAGGTGCAGAAGTATCAGGACGGGCAGCTGCGAGACGAGCCTGCGGTTTTTGCTCTTTGATGTTAAAGTTTTCATCTGAACATTGATTTAACAGTATTTCGTAGATACAAAAAAAAATTATGTTGTATTATTACATTTAAATATTTTAACAAAATTCTAATCATTTTTTGTATAGGCCTAACTGTTTATAATATGAGGATAAAATTATTGGTAATTTAGTTAATAAATCACAAGCCCATTTTTAATTGTTTGGATCGTATTTGAAACATTTGAACGAGCAAAGCAAATGTTATACATAACGTTAATAGAGTTCTGTAATTAATTCAAATAAATCATTACTTGGTCCGTAACCATATTATGATTGACATTTGAAGATATGCTAAAGTTTAGATTTATGTTTAAGTAATAAATCTCTAATAGGGAAATGAAAAAGAAATAAAAATTAATACTTGAGAGGTATACTCATTCAACAAGCCGCGCGGTTCTGTGTAAGATTAATGATTAATTTTTTTCTAAAGTTGACTCTAATATACATACAACACAATTTAATGATACCGTTTATATACTATGAATATACAAGTATAATAGGAAACATACTAAATAAAACAAAAACGTGACATTGTTACCAAAACAACCCTCCAAGTTTTCTAAACATGGATCGTTTTTCTTTGCAAAATTAATGCAACAAGCCATAACGTAGTTTTATTACATAGGTAGAACAAGTTGGGTGTACTTGTTCCGGGCCAACCAATACATATCATATTCGGCTAGCAGTAAATAAGGCCAGTTAAATATTTACGTTGCTCGAGCGGCGGCGCGGCGGGGAGCCCTTGTTTATGGCCCTAAATTATTCTCAACAAAACACATAGAAGTTGGTTTGTTCCTGACCAATACCTCGACAAGGCAAATAACTTTGCGGTGCGGCGCGGCTGATATGCACGAGTTTGCCGGCGAAACAGATTCTGTTAGCTTTTGCATTTTGATTATATCATCAATTATATCATTATTTAAACAAGTATAGTATTTTTTACTTGTTGAAATTAAGTATAGAAACCTCAAGAGTCCTATACTTTCTTAAATATTTTTAATTTTTTTTCAATAAAGCTAACAAATAATTTTTTTTCCATTTACTTAAAATTTTACTAAATATTTGATTTAGGCTACTAGAAAAGACACCACATTATATAAAGAGACTAATATGTGTTTAATATTGATATAGTTTCTTAGAGAAAATAACTCCTTTGTTTTTTTGTCTTTGGCTATTTTAATCTAACCAGACGAATGAATACTGAATATTCGGGAATGTGACTGAGGTCATTTTTTCGCGACAGATTGTATTGAACAGTTTCACGAAACCTGCAATTAAATTTTCAGTGTCACGGTTAAGTGATAAATGTGGTAAATCAGTTTTAATAGTTTTGACTTCCTAGAAAACTGCAATATTTGACCTTTTGTTTCTCTGTTTTTGGCTGTTATAGATATTTGTCGTTTTTTTAAGATTTGTTAATAGCATTTAATTAAATAAATTGCACATTTTAATTTTTTTTGTCTCATTACATAGGCAAATTATATTTTTAATTAATTAGTTAAATTATAACACTATACTCGCTATACCTTTGTTACGTTTTCTGAATGAAGAAAAATATGTAAACCGTTGTGTTTAAAGATAATGTTTAATAACCTAAAATTGCAATATTAACCTAAATATTAATTCAACTTATTATGTATGATCTTGTATATTTTTGTTGGGCGCACCGAAACTGCGATCCACAACCCAGGTAGACGCCGAAACTGCGATCCTTACCCCAAGGGCGACCCCAGGCAGACGCCGAAACTGCGATCCTGGCACGGAGGCCGCCCCCGGGGACGATACTGACGATACTGTACGTAAGACGACACTGCGCCCTTGCTCTCAAACTGAGAATGACTGATATATTTGTGGGGGAAAATAAAGAAGGAATGTACACCCTGAAAGTCTTTGTTTATTGGTCCAGGTTAAGAATCATCTTCATCCCTGGGCCGGTAGCACATTGTTGCGCAGTGGGCAATTTTAACTATACGGCTTTTAATGCAAAACATGGTACTTGATTCCCCTATTTCGAACGCCGTTTTCCAACCGATTTTCTTTAAGTTTGGTAAGTGTTTAGTTGAATAGTTATATTAAGTCCCTCATACCTCGAAATTTTGAAAATTTAACAAATATTACTCTCTGTGACGTCGCAAAGTAACTCGATTTTCCTTAGTAATATTTGTCAAATTTTCAATTTCGAGGTATGAGAAACTTAATACTGTATAACTATTCAACTAAACACTTACCAAGTTTAAAGAAAATCGGTTGAAAAACGGCGCCCGAAAAAGGGGAATCAAATACATGTTTTGCATTAAAAGCCGTATAGTTAACATTGCCGACTGGCCCAGGGGTGAAGATGACTCTTAAGGGGGTGGTATGCCCGAGTTTAGTACAACTTGGAAGTCCCAGTTCATTGGCATTAGTTGAAAAGTGACTTGAGCGACACGTCGGACGGCGAAAGATTCCAGAGCCATTAGCCTATACCGGACGCTGGAATCCTCGCTGGACCCTCCGCTGCCTGCTGGTGGGCCGCTGTGCCAGGATCGCAGTTTCGGTTGTGGGATTAGCGAACCCTTTTGAGGATTAAAACTAGGATCGCAGTTTCGGTGCGCCGTTTTTGTTATAAAACGCACGATTCCATTGTATTGTTTTATTTGGAACCAAGTTAGAGTATTATTAATTGTATACTCAAAACGAAATGCCTCAATCTTTTAAGTTTCAGGGTTAATAATTTTGCATACGACTTGAAAAATTTTTGTAAATGCCTGACTTCAAACTTTTGTAATTCGTTTTTGTCGTGCTATTAGGTGATATTAACAGAAATATTAGTAACTATTAAAAACTTCTCTAGGATGTTTTGTACTAGCAATATACTTTAAAAGGAACTAAGCGGAAACTGTCTCAGTGAATAGGTCGATTGCACAGGAAACACAATGGGTTTACCACCGTTCGATGAACTCCTAATGCCGCCTCTCAATCCAGCCGTAAAAACTTTACGATCCAATTAATAAAAGAATGGGGTTTAAACATCTGCGTGGAGAAAATGTTCGGGGTAAGGAACACGGAACAAACCCGACAGTAAATATCGCCGAGATGTTCAGTTACGTCCACAATAAAAGTTCTTCCTAGACAAAAAACGAACGAGATCGGCTCCATTAGCCAGGTCGTGTTCCTGACAAAGTTTACGAGATATGTTAAATCAGCCGCTCGGCCAGGCCGGGGCGCGGCCGCGGCCCGCGCTCCCAATATTCTTTAATACTTACACCGGCAGTTTATTCCTGGCCGAAATATTGGAGGTCGTAGTTTTCGAATTTGGCGTGGCGAGTGGGGGGCCATGCTGGCCATTGCGCCGTGTATGCGTGTACCCCGTACCGCTCAGCTGTTGTACTGCCCGGCCGCCCCATAAACCCAAACGCGCGTCGCGTGACCCGTTTTTGGATGTTGCTATTTTATCCCTAATGCCATATACAAGTCCTGGGAGGCTATCGGCCCCTTGTTTGTCTGGGGGTATCGCATATTGTGTGTCGGTGGTCAGATAGGCGGGCTAAATTAATGAATTGATTAATAATAATGATTAATGAGTTTTAATTCACTAGTTACATGGTTTTTATAAAAAAAATAAAAGATACTATTATTGAAGCCTCTGATGTATTACTAAGTGTTTTAGAGTCTAGCAGAATCACTAACACTCTTCAAAAAATCATTACCGGTACATCATAATAAAATTCGACTAACAAGGTTTGGCTGTATTAACCAACATCTTAATTTAATAACAGTATAAATAACATATGTGGTAAGCATAAAAAACAAATATGTTCATGTGGCCATTTAATTGCTAGAATCCACTTCCAATTTCTTTCATTTCATCATGGTTGAAAAAAAAATAAACTTTTATCTGATCTTTTTTTAATAAATTTGTCTCTGATTCTTTTATACTTATTCCAGTTCTAAACAAAATACCAGTACTTGTTCTATACTTAAATGCAAAAGACAATTCAGTTAAATTATTGAAACTAAAATTAACCTTAACACAACTTATGACAGTTTAGTGGTTTAATAGAATACTTTGTTGAAACTTATGCTTTGGTAATTTGGTATTAAAGAGGTGGGATGAGAGCCATGTGCGGAAAGCCCATTTCGGATGTCTGCAATAGCAGCTGTTTTAATATTTCCGAGGTTATGTTGAATACAGCTGACCTCTCAGCACACTGTGAAATCGGACACCTCTGTCGTTGAGCGCTCTTACGTTTATGTCTTGCTGTAAATTTGCCCATATTATGGGCCAAGTCGTGGTTTTTACGACGATTCTGAGCTAACTTCAATGCAAAATGTCATAATCTTTTGAGCTGCTAGGCATGGAATGCGCTGGCAAAAAAATATTCAAAACAGTAAGTATAGTAGTGAATTAGTATTATAACATGCGTCTACAAAACAAAGTGATAGATCTAAAATACAAGTTTTTAGTAAAACATATGCAGTAAATAAATGCAATTAGCTTTTTTTAGGCATAATATTATCTAAAAGTGTAAACTAAAGTAAATTGTTTTTTGCATTACTATTTACAAGCACACGCATTTCTTTACGTTGTTACAAGTTAAACAATGTCAAGGAATAAACGGCAATTCACATTCAAACATGTCTGCAATAGTTTATATTTCTAAACTATTTGAAAACCTTCTGCCGGTACAAGAGCACAGAGGAGGGAAGTTTGAGAAACTTCAATGTGGTTGCTGGGAAATGTACAATTAACAACACTTGAACAAAGAACTTTGCACATTAACTGCGCTCTGTACTTGATATGCCCTTTACTTTCCTCTTTGCTTCCCTTTACACAGAAATTACATGGTATAAATGCTTAAGATGTTACTTAGTTTCTAGTGTGGTATTAAATTTAACATGTTACAGTTGACAGTTTAACTTAAAAATTATTCAAATAGAGTGTTATTTTGTAAAGGCTACCCATCCTAAGCGAACAATAACAAAAAACTTTGTTAAATGTTTATTGATGAAACTTAAACATCCTTTTTCAATCTAAATGTTAAGATTTTCAAAATATTCAAGATTACCCTCAAGTAACATTGAGTTGTATGGATATTAAGTTATAAATAAGAATAATAAATATAACAATTTTATAAACTAAATTGTAATTGTTTAGTTTTTAATGAGCCAATTTTTACCATAAGATAATACAATATTGGAAATTAAAATACAAAATATATAAACTGTAGTCTTTCTAATTTTTTTACAAAAACTGAAAATAGTTTTTGACATTAATTTATTTTATGGTTAAATTTAAAAAATGCATACCTATTCATTGCTAGAGATTGTAATAAATATTTATTACTTCAGTAATACTTGGGATACATTTTCATTATAATATAATTATGTAGATAACTAGTATATTGAAGAAATTAATTAATAAACCACACATTTAATTAGTAGTGCGTGTTAAGGATTCGTTATAGCAATGGAGAAAAATTAATATGTTGTTACATAAACAAACCATTGGAAACTTTGTAAATAAATAGTTTTAGCGGTTATTTGGGTTTGTAATTACCATATTATCATACCACTTTTCCAAAAGATGTTTTAAATAAAAAAAGATACTTTTGAAAAATCAATTTACACAGTTATATTTTGTCATTATTAGCCTTTGATGCCATATATTGTTTTTGCCATCCCTTTCTACTCGGGATTTCTGGAAAGTTCGCCACAGGATGCAGCTCACTCACGTATAATATCAAATTACTTATTTCTATCCAGGTCAGCAGATACGCAAGTACTACACCTTGGACCAATAAATAATACGCACTTACAGTTTGCAAGTAATGTGATACATACACTTTCAATTGAAAGAAACCTTTATTATGACTCGTAAATCTAGTTTAATAAAAAAAAGTTGTAATATAAGAACACCAACAGTTGCATCACTGAAAATTCGATGTCAGAATGTCCTCAGGTCACAACAAAGGTCCCCATTACGAAATGGGTTACAGGAAGGAAAAGTGTGAAATAATTGTTAAGTCAGGTCTTACCCACCCGAAAATATAGAGTAGTCAGAAGAAGCTGATTACAGCTATTGGAGACGAGCTGGGGCACCGCCGGCGTTTTTGAGGTCTGCAATTTAGTGCCAGTAAGTCCAGTTGATACCATCGTACGGTGTCAGTTTCAAAAATAGACCCTTGGGAACTGAGTTGGCCCGTCAAACTTTGTAGTTTATTTTGGACAAGGCTGCCTGTGTCGTATGTTAAATTTCTTAATGCAGGGCGTCAGAAACTTTTGAGTTGATTCTAGGAACAGATTAGGAGCCGAGAGGAATTTTAAGTAATTCTGACCTTCAAATGTTCTTTATCCCCTACTTTAAAAACTTAACATGTTTACACAGTAATGGAACGTTTAACAGTAAAAATGTTTGCCGTGTAAAGTATGTTAAGAGTAAGCAAATTATATTTGATTATCAAAAGTTGAGTTTATTAAATATAAACACACAAAAAAACCGCTAAAAAAGCTAAATTATTTAAGTAACATATATTGTTGTGTGGTAAATTATTGCGGTCACTGTTTTTATTAATCAGTGATTTAAAAATTTTCTTATTCATTTACTAAACAATAACACCAACTCACCATCACCAACATTAAACTTTAAGAAAAAAAAAAAAAAAAAAACACTTTTTCTTTAATAAAATTACTCAACCCATCTTCTACTTTTGTTTCAATGTAGCCTTCGGTTGTATAAGTCTCCGTACATTATAGATACATCAATTGATTCAAAATAATTCTTTTTATTGTACTCTAAAATTTTCTCAATACTGAAAGAGGTTTTGTAAAAATCTATGTAAGGGGAATAAACATTTAATCCAGTCTAGAAGTGAAATGCGTAGGTAGACAAGTGTTTACGGCGTTTTCCTCATGGTCTTTAATTCTCAAGCTTAATTCAGGTATTTTACGATGCTGAACATAGTTGATAATTTGCCGTTGGTTTATCAGGGCCTAATAATACAACTTAAAAACACCTAGGCATTAGATAGTAAAACTAACCCAGTTTAGACCGATCCATATCAATAGGATGGAAAAAAACTCCATGACTTAAGAAGATACGAAAAACAAATAAATTCTCATAACGATAAGAAGTTATACGACTGCAAAATTTCAAATTACAAGAACAAAACGGTGTGCAGCCCGCACACAATCAGGGCGTCCGGTGGCCTGCGCGGCATTACGGGGTATAAATGTCACCCGCAAGACCTACTCGCTTTATAGGCCGGCCCGGGACCGTGATAAATTCCCCATAAGGATAACACCCGGGAGAGTTATCGTCGACGGGAGTGTTTTTACGATGACGTCGCTGACCGCCGCGGACGCCTGTCGCCGGGGAGCCGTCGCTTACTGGTGATAAATATCACGTGACATGTGTGACGTCACCGGTCACCGGCGCGACCGCAACCGCGATGTCCAGTCCGGCGACATGGGTGGAAATCAGGGTATGGCAATAGTGACTAAATATCGTATCACTAAATCACTATTTTGAGACAGGGTCCTCACATATTGATTATTTTAACCTGAATATGAATGAGAGATGAGTGTATCATGATTATGGGGCGATCTTGTAGTCTTGTTACTGACTAAGGCCAACATTCTCCTTAGGCAGGACTGTTAATTAATAGCCCAACAGCCAATGGTATCTAGGGACCTACCGTTTAACGTGGGAGCCGAACCACAATTTTAACCTCATATATACGAATTGGTCTAATTATGAGGATGGTCTTTGTGGGTGAACTAGTATTCACCAGTGCGGACGTTAATCCCCACTAGGGAATATCAATCATCATGTCATCGCTTATAACTATCCACAATTCGTGACTTCCAAGTAGATGGATTACAGGACGTCGCCACTGCCCCAGTCATGGGAAATTAACCCCACTTGGGTCTGTACAGTACTGTATTTTCAGTATTTCTATTCCAACATCTTCATGTTAGGTCAATCACAAATTTCATAGTTTTCAAGCCCAATAAAACTTGGAATTCTTTATCCAAATACGGAATTTAGCCTATAACATAAATGACTTATAATATTGACCTGTCTGTTAAAAGGTTCTGCCTTAACTATGTCATGACAAATATATTCCACATATAAAACGTATTACATATATAATTGCATTAATTAAGTATTATTTCTAAGTAATGTAATTAATTATTTAGTATTAATACTATTAAAATCTATGTACAAATTGAATTTGTGTTTTCATGTGAATAAAAACATATAGAATTAAATACAATTAGCATAAATGTCAATAAATATTTAATAAGGATGAACGAAAAAAAAAATTAACCCTTAAAATAACGAAATAGAGTCGTGTGTTTATACAGGTGATCATAATTTAATATTATAAAAAGAGTTTAAATACAAATAAGTTTTATATAAACCATGCTTACACCATGCTTAAATGTAAACCCCGTAACGTATCACATATTGTTTGTTCGGGACAAGAGACATTTTATTAGTCACTGATGATAATAATGGAGTTGATGATCATCCAGGCTGCGCTTTAACTTCCTAATCTCGTAGTGTGCCACTGCCACAATAAATTAGATTTATTACTCTGTTGGAATTGCTACGGAACTAAGATGCGGAAATGGTAGATTAAAGTCACACTTGTTTTACCTCTTAATACCTCTTAATTCCGCAAAATCCTCTACAATTGCTCTAGTGAATCTTTATCTTTATTTTTTTGATAATTTATTACTCATTGTTAATAGTAGTGGGGTTTTGCCGGTTCTGGCGCAGGTCAAGGCCAAGCGGTTCGAACCGGCAGGTGTGGTTGACAGTGATGGGTGTGTTTTGTAAGTGGGTCAAGGCCATCCGGAGGGAGTTTTAAAAAAGTGGGAGCCGCAGGGGCTCAGTCGGGGCGGGGACTCGGGACGGGTCGGATCGGAGCGGGAGCGGGCGGGCCGAGGGAGGGGTTGTTTTTCATTTTTTCGTTTATTTATTTTTAATGAATTTAAATTAAAGTCGTGTCGTTGTTGTTGTGCAGAGAGGCGTTGGAGCGTCGTGGACCGGTGACGCAGTGGTAGACGCCGAAGGTGATGGCGAAAAGGAGGTAGACGCACAACATGCACAGTACGCATTTGAACAGTTGCAGCAGGCGGACCATCCCTCGTTGGTTTGCCGCTTCCAATTGCAGCCTGTTGATCTCCAGTCTGAGTCTGTCCTCTTCCAATCGTGATTTGAGCGAAACGTCGTCCATCATCTTCGTGTGCGTGTTTTTTTTTTTCGTGGTGGGGCAAAAACGGGAGCGGTGTTGACGGTCGGAAAGTTGGCGATGAAATGAGAAGCGAAGACGAGCGCAGTGCATATTTATTGTAGAGTGGTGGGGGGTGAAGAAGAAGAAGAAAAAAAACAGTTGTTTGCGATTAAACGTCATTGTCAGCCGTGTCGGACGCTGCAGCCTCGGAAGGTGGAGGAGTGCTGTTTGCAGGTTCGATGTCCTCGCTCTCCATCTCCTCGCATTGTGGACAATTGTAGGAGATCTCCACAGTCATGGTGATGGTGTTGTGTGGAGCGTTGACTACGTCATTCAAAGTTTCAAAAATATCCCGCAAGTCTTGTTGCGACTTTACGGTAAATGTATTTGTACTTGTCGCTAAAGGAAAGCCGCTCATCGTTCGGGAGTTGGCGAACAAATGGCGAGCGGCGGTGAGGCGGCCGCCTATACTCGGTAGGGGTACCGTGGTGGGGGAAGAAAAGAGTGGGGGGAGGCCAGTGGTGGGGCGAAGCCTGGGTGGGGAACGAGGGAACTTCGGTCATCGCAGTTCGCCGCGAAACGCCGTCGGGATAGGTTGTGGGAGCCGTACGAAGATAAGCGCTAGCTGTAACACAATGTAGAAAATAGTAATACTTTGTTTGTAAATTAAATATTAAATTTATATTTAACCAGAGTCTGCATTTCTTGTTCCTCGTCGTTTAATTCAACAATTTTAACACCATTATTTGTCTGTTCCTCTTCCTCTGCACTTTGTGACGATGAAGACATGGAGGTGCCGGAAGAAGATGATGAGGATGAAAATATTTTGGTAGGATTGACGTATTGCACTGTGATGTTGATCCATCTTAAAGGATAGTTATCAATGAGTGTGAGTAAGTTTTGGAATAGTTCTTCCATCTCTTCTCTGTCGGTAATTAAATGTTGAAAGGAAATGAATTTATCATCCATGTTGTTGTCAGTGCGAGTAATGAAATAAGAATGAGAAGCGTATCGAATGATCCGTAGAATATATGTTGTAAAAAAAAAGTGGTGGGGGGTAATCTCAAGGTCAATCAAATGGAGTTTTAAAAAAGGGCTGCAGTCAGTGACTACAGCTATACATCTGAAGCTTCAACAGGATCAGAAGACCAATCTGATCTGTACTTGCACGCACTTATGATGCCTGTACAAAAGTCGTCCTTATAATATGCATTGCACTCTCGACAATTGACAAGTTTTTCCGGATGGAATTTGATACACCTCTGGGGACAGCAAGTGTGGAAGTATCGTGATTTAAAAATCTTGAAGGTTCGCAATTCCGGTGGCGGTATTTGCTTTGTCTTGCATTTGCAGTAACAGGATCCGAAGAATTCGCACTTTGTACAGGCTAATCCGTCTACCATCCACCTCCCTAAATCGGTGCATTTCTGTTCACAACAGTAGCGCGGCGCGTCCTTGTTTTTCTTCTCTTCCATGTTGTTGCTTCTAAGTCTAGGCGAGAAATGAAGTTGTATAGTGTAGGATAGCGTGTTTTATAGATTAAGAAAAGTGGTGGGGGTAATCTCAAGGTCATCCAAATGAAGTTTTAAAAAAGAACATCTTACAAATGTAAGATGGTTATTTTATATTTATGATGCAGGTTTGTCCTTTTCTTCTTCTTCAGGTTCTTTCTTAATATTCTGTTCGTGTTCTTGCTTGTTTGCTCTAGCCATAGCGATGAGTTCTTCAGTGGATAGCGGATGCACCTCTGGAAACTTCAGGATCAGTTTTGGTTGGAACCCTTCTCTAGTCAATACATTGAGATCGGAGCTCATCTCTTCTACGGTTCTATAGTCCTTTCCGTAGATCTTTCCATTGAATTCAATCATCATTCGGTATAACATGGTACCAGTAGTTGTTACCGCTGCGACTGTTGGAAAGCAAATGATGATTTTGTTTGAGTTGAACACTCATTTTATAGCGACGAGTTGTTGTTATTATTTTGCTTTGACATTTAGTAGTATTTGTGGAACTTCACATTAGTTTGAGTAGACGGAGTGGATGTTGTCCCCGTCTGTGTGGGAAAGAACACTTCATCATCGCAGAAGTTTTGTTTGGAAAACATCCTCTTGTTTGTGACATAAGTGTCGACATTCAAGTGATAACCACCGGCAAGAAGAACTCGCAATTCATTAGTGAAATTGTCGAGCTGTTCAAAAGTTGTAATAGTGGAGGTATCGTATGATGCACACTTGATCTTGAGAGACATCTTGCTATCACCGACGATTGCACAAGCAACGGAGATGTGTACAGCACTGAAGGTAGTCGTAGACTGAGGGAATTCCCACGGGCATTGCTTCATTTATATAGTTTTTGAAACTAGGTCAAGGCCACCCGAAATTGTTTTTTATATAAAGCAACATACCGATATGTGTACAAACACATACCGATATGTTGCTTTATATATTTTTTTTAATTTTTTTTTTTCTTATTGTCATTTATTCAGAAATATTTGACAAAGGTGTACAAGAACAATAGGAAATTACAAATTAACTGTTGGCAGTGGGCATGACGTGAAGTGTGAGCTCTGTAGAATTGCTTCCGCTTGGACCGTGGGATGCCAAGTAGAGAGCGCCGGGGTGGATGAGGCGTAGATCTTCGTTCTGCAGAAGTTGGACGAAGCGTTTGGGAAGAAAGATTTGAAATTTCGGTTCATCACCGGGCGAGTAGGGCGCTTCACTCAGCGTACAGTTGATGGCGTCTCCGAAAGTTGTTTCCATCTTCTTGATGGTGTGGATGATGTAGTGCTTTTCTTCTTTTAATTCTGAACATCTCTTGGTGGGTAGGATGGTAGACTTGGAATGTTTGTTAAACTGATCAACAAGTGATTGTAAAAACGTCTGCGATGCCATCTTTACTTCTTCTTTTCTGTTGATAATATTCTTACTCTTGCGAATCTGCGTGCGAGGTGTTGACTGCTCGGAGGCTAGAGTA
The DNA here is from genome assembly GCA_030545055.2 of Neoaliturus tenellus. Taxonomy (NCBI): domain Eukaryota; kingdom Metazoa; phylum Arthropoda; class Insecta; order Hemiptera; family Cicadellidae; genus Neoaliturus; species Neoaliturus tenellus. The sequence continues at coordinate 189,393,682 of CM061532.1, read as the reverse complement.
ATACTCATGCTGGGTCATGCCCGTCTCCTCGCTTTTATATCCTCCCCATCCCCCACCGCTCTGTTGGAGATACGCGTTCAAGCGATAAGCGTTCTTTAAAGCGCATTGGGATTGCCGATGTTTAAAGTTCTTCGATGAAATACAAATGTTTGCAAAGTGACACTGGAAATCCCTGTCCACCTGAACATTTAACACTTCATGGTTTGTAAACGCCTGTATCCAACTGGCTTTCTCCAATCCTTTTGTGTAGATAATTTTAAATTCCTTACAATAATGATTCATAATGTGCGGCATCATACTGTAGTGTATAAAACCTTCGTCCCATCTCAAGTTGTGAAAGTGTTTTATCAACCATTTGTTTGTCACTTTCGCTTTGGTGGTTAATCTGTTGAACGGTAGAGGCGGTTGGAATAAATAGTGATAAACCACAGATGTATCCATATCTAAAACTACTAACTCTTTTATAATAAAACTTCCGTCGTTACCGCGGAACGCTTGAAATTCAATTATACCTCGTCTTACCTCCATTACTTCCGATTGGTTGGAAAACGAAACTCGTTTATTCATGACGAAGGTCGGTAAACGACTGTTTGTAAAACTGTGGTGGACATCCTTTTATACTGGAGGTTGTTAGTTTACTAATTGTTGCACGAGTCTTCTTCATTCATCTCTTGGGCTTGTTCATCTATATTAAAGTTAGTTTGATAGTTGTGCAACTGTCTCCACATATCAACTTCGTGAGGTATTCTATTGAAGATGGACGTACTACAGGACCGTATAGAATCGGAACATACGGCTGTCTATCCAATGTATCGGTCAAATACTCTTTTATGATCGCGCTTGAAAATATCAGCTGTTTTAGATATCTCGTTATAGGACCGGTAGCACAACTTAGACTGTAGAATTCATCTTTTGTGAGGTGTACCTTCATCTCGTGCTTGGTTAAATCTCGAAAGCGAACGATTTGTCCACCTCGATGTTTCACTATATCGATTTCGATATTCGATTCCAGCAGACTTAATTTTGTCCTTCTTCCAAATGTGTTGTTACTCAAATAACATTCCAAAAGATGTAGATGTTTCCTAAACGATTCCCAGGAAATTTCAGTGAAGGCCACCATTTTGGATCCATGATTTAAAATAACAGTTGGTGAATAATCCAATGATTTTATAACTCCGGCGGATACGCTCTTCGTCATACACGAAGAGATGGGATAGTAGATCCTGAGAAATACTTCTGCCAAAATATTGGTGGAAATGGTGTCGTCGATCTTTCTTCTTTTTACTCCTTTTTCAACTTCCTCTTCTTTTTTCTTGTGTTTAAACTTGAGGAACTCATCCATTTCTTGTTCAACTTGTTTTTCTATATCCAAACTATTGTCAGCCATGAGAGGCGTAGTTTCTTCTTCGTTAGTATTTGCAGTAGGCGAGCTCATCTTGCGAACGATGCTTCCCATACGACGGTCAGAAATATAATGAGATTTTCATTCTTTTTTTCCCCCTTTTATAACATTCGCATCAACCTCAAAACAGTTTTTTACAACACATTTTTAACGATTCCCGTTAATGGAGTGTACGTCACTATCTTGTCATGTAAAATCAGACAGTATGCCGAAGTTCCATCCGGTACTGCTTCTTCAAACTCCATTTCAATTTTTATATTCACACTTGACGACTTTACGGATTCATTTTGTTTTGAACAATCGATAACGATTATCGGAGCTTTTGAATAAAACTGATCCGGTGATAATAGTGGTGTATTTGTCTTTCCGTAATATGACGATTGAAACCTCGCATACATATCGTATAAAATGGAATAACGTTTTTTGCTGAACATTACATTTAAATTGTCATAAGGAAAGAATTGAGAGTTTAGAAAAACTTTGAAATTTTTTATCTTGCAATGGTCAAATTGACCGGCGTGCGAAGTTATAACATCTTTTCGTTTAGTCTGGAAACCGAGTATTATGTACCGTGCCCGTTCTAAATAAGTGGACGTCTTCACAGTCCATGTTTGACGCTCTGTTTGAGGTAGTGTGGGATATTCATGGAATTCCCAACTTCTAAACGGCATGACGATATCACGGTCAGATTTCAACTTTCTCAACAATACGATTCTGTGTTCATCGGCTAATCTGACATGCGGTACTCTCCACACGACTTTATCCAACTGTAGTTGCCATTCCAGTTTGGCTTCCGTAGTTCCAGGGTCTGCAAGTATCAAGTCCTTGTTAGTTGAAGATCTGAGTAATACCAATTCTTGTTTGACATTTATTATTATTCGTCTGTAATCTTCAGCGAATCCCAAAAGCAAACGTAAAGGGACATGAAAGTCAAAATGACCATTGGAATCCGGTGTTATAGTGTCTTTATCGGGAGCAACCCATCCGGCGGTGACTATTGAATTTTTCTCATGCGGTGTTAATGATGTTAATCCTTTCAGTGTCGTTGTTAGACCGACCTTTTTTGTTGAATCAACCGTCACTCCTGATATTTCATATCTTATTTCATCAAAAAGATATGCCATCGGGTTATTTATAAATGGAACCGTTGAACCGGTCTTTCCATCCAATTTTAATACCCGTCCTTCGATGTACAAGTAACTTTCACACGGTAACGTGTAAATGTCCTGTTGTTGAATGGGGATCCTTATTTCATCGTTATTGTTTAATTTTGATGAAGTGTAAGGGTTGTGCGTGTGATATTCCTTCTCCCATAGTGTTTCGTCGAACGTTGGTCCTTGAGATATATCCAGGATATCCATCGTTGGTAAGTCTTAGTCCGATCTTTTGCAGGAAACGAATGTTGTCCGGTGTTAACTCGTCCAATGTTGAAGAGCTACTGAGCTCTCGGCTCTTCTGTTGCGGTTTAAATGTCAATCCCATGTTGAACTTATGACACCGCTCTTATGTGTAACCGTATTGTAATGGTTTCTCCTCTAAAGTCAACACTGTTACCGTCCTGATCCGATATGTTCAGTACGATGTCCGAAATGAAACTGGTGTTCAATGGCAGGTATATTAGGTTTTGTGGTTTCTCAACTATTTTAAAACCGGGAGCCACTGTTGGATAAAATGTATGCAAAATATGTTGGTTTACTCCATCTCTATACGATCCGTGTATAATATTGCATGTTATATCAATACTGTTCACCTTCAATATTGTCACTGTGGTATCGCCTGTATGAGTGGTTCCAGGATCTAAGACTTTTCTTTTCTTGTTTGAAAACCCGAGTAAACTGGCGATCGACTGTTCCAAACTGAAATCTATATAATACTTTGAAGTGATTTCCGCTTTTAAAGTATTGTTATTTCCTTTTATACTGATATTTTCTTCTCCTAGCTGCTTCTGTAATACTTGGTTTATATCGTCTATTTCATACGATCCAGTAGATAAAGTGATTACCTTCAATTGTGAATAATTTCCTTTTTCGTCTTTACTCTCGTAATAATGTAGTAAATTGTTTTTTCCCTCCGTGACGTTGGGAATTGAATTGTACGTAGTAAAATCCAATAGTGCAGCTTCCCACAGTCTATCCTTGGATAAACGTAGTGCCGGGAAAAGAGTGCTTTTCAGTGTGGATGAATTTCCACTCAGTGACACTGTATACGATGACATCTCAAAGTTGACTGACGCTTTTCGCTAAAAACTCCAAACATAAATGTCCGCATATTTCTGTATTGTTGGGTTGTTCTCTTTTGTAATTGTAAAATATATTTTTGGAGTTCCGAAAATAATATTGAAGTTCTTTCGGCGGTGGTAGATTGCCAAAACTGTCAAAGTAGTAAACGTTCTGTCCGAGTTTTTTATAGCATACCCAATGAGTTCCTGGACCATGAGTGGAATCCAAATTTACTATTCCAGTTTCATTTTTCCATATTTTATTTGGTAATGCATCTTTCATAAAAACTCCTCTAAAAAATGGTATTCTTAAATATTTCACATAATTTGATAATTGATAATTTGTTAAGGCTTTATTCGGAATTATCAATTGATTGTTCTTATTTAGTACACACGGTACGGTCTTAGGTATAGGCCTGCTCCGTTTTTTACCATCGACCAAACGGAAGTTTTCTTCGCCTTTGCTTTACGAGTCCTACGACGTCTTTTTCTAATGTTTCCATCTCTTTTGGGAGCTCTTCTCTTTGCAGGTCGTCCTCTACGACGTTTTCCACCACCGAATTTTGTTTTCCCCTTCATGGCTGTAGTAACTGCCCAAGCGGCCGCTTTTTCCGCAATACTTGCGTCACTTGATTTCACTCTTTGCCAAGCTTTTTCAGCTAGCACTCTATCCGCTATCGATCTATTTGTTGAATCTGCAAACTTGGAATACGCTATATCGTGTTCTTTGCAGGCCTGATCCAATTTATTAATACCAGGATCTCCTCTTGCTAAACGTTTTGCCAACTTAGTTCCGGGTCCGCAATATTGATAACCCCCGGGCAGATGGAATTCGTATGGTAGAGCGTCTATCGCTCGATTTAGAACAGCACCAACAGGAATCCGTTTGAGCAGGGATAACGCAGCTGATGTTATACCACGTCCTTTCTTGACGCTGTCTTGACGACGACTGAGCGGTGCGGTCTTCATTGTGTCGTCTTATACAACCGGCGTGTTTACTCTACGAGTTGCTTTACATGAATGAATGAATAACTCGTGCACAATTTTTATATTTAAATACTTAATTATTCAAATTAATTATATACTGATTTATGATTCTATTTTTAATCCAAGCTTCTCGTTCATCGGGTTGAATCACCACATGACTCGTTGTACTAGCTATATGATTGTGGGTATCAATAATTAAATTGCCTACTAATCTTATTAAACAATCTAAAGTTACAGCATCTTTTGGATGTTGAGGATCATGTAACTGCATAATACGTTTATCATTACACGTGTAAGCGGTTGAATCACTTTTTGATGTTGTTATAACTTGTCCAATAGTAGCAGCATCGTTGAAATCTTCACCTGGTGAAACATTAATTATTTTCTTCATTTTAGCATCAAATTTGGTTCCATTGCGTTCATTCCAAGTTATTGTTTGTTTCACTGTAACACAATCATTTTCTTCATAACCAGGTATAATATTTTTTATTCTTCTATTATGACCTTCATATGTACCTAATAAAGGACCGCCCGCAATTAATGTTTGCACCATTAAAGGTACATCCGAACTTTTTTCACCAAATCTTCCATTTGTTATTCTTTTACCTCCCGCATCCCATTTATCATTACTTCCTTGCATTAAATCAAACTTTTCATTTCCATGTATAAATGTATCTCCTCGCTTTAGCACGGCATCTTCATGTTTTACAAAATTCGATGTTCCCCTTTTGATTTCTTTAGATAATTGTTCCATAGTAACACCGTCTTTCGGTTTAGAACCAAACTTTACATTTGACAACACTTTTCCATGACAATCGATTTCATCACCATATTGTAAAATACAGTTGTCCTTGATGTATTTCAGGTTTACAGCATCCCCGTCTTCCTTTGGGTACCCAATGTCATTTATAATAAATTTATAAAAAGAAAATCCGCGTTGAGTCTTTTCCGGTATTATAGAATGTAAATATTCTTTATTAACTGAATCTTTATCATTTTTTGGATTTGCCACGTTTGTTATTCTATGATTCCCAGCATCATATGACTGTCCATCCTTTAAATTATTACCCCACTGCAATTGTAAAGTATTTGAAAGTTCAGATGATAAATACTCTTTATTAATTGCATCAGAACTATCAGTTGGTTTACCAACATTAATTATTCTATGTGATTTGATATCGTAAGTATTCTTGTCTAATTTCAATGATGTAGAAGTAGCTTCTTTAACTGTTTTTAAATTCGCTCCATCAGTATCTTCTTCTGGATCTTTAACTAGTTTTAAACGTTTATTACTTATGTTATAGTCACCTTCAGGAGTTTGTGGTAAACCGCCTCTTTTTCTGTCTTCTCCGACTTGCACCCCTAACGCGGAGTACCGTCCGAACTTGTCGACACTCATGTTAGAACTGATACATTATACGCTTGCAACTCTTTTATATCCGCGGGCAATTATACGACTATGCCGCGATTCCTAAGTTCATCAACCAGAGCCACCCATTCATTATTTAATCCCGTATGACCGGCTTTCATGGCTTCATGTAGTAGTCTCATTCTGTCAACCAATTTATTGATGTCTTTGTAGTAAATCACATTTGTATTGTACAGATTTTTCATCAGTCCTTTACCAGATGTTGAAGTATCTCCTTTACTCTTTTTGCCATGTTGTTCAAGAAGTGATAAATCCATAAGTGATAAAGATTTTCTTTTTAGCGGTTGTTTCACCGCCGGTGCGGTACGTAATGTTGGCAGTTTTCGAGGAGGAAACAGCTTTTTAATAACGATGTTATATTTCGTTGCACGTGAACGATTAATCATTGCATCCTTTGAGTAATTCCTTTTATAAGCGTTGGTATTTTGTAGAATTTCTTTAAAAACATTTAAATCTTTGATTGAATATCTTAGTGGTATGTTTTTAAAAATTAATTCATATAACCCTCAGTTATTTCAAGTTTTGAATCACCTATTTTTAATTCATTCCCATCAATCCTTGCTCCGTATATGTGTGATTTACCTAAATTCGGATTTTATTTCATGTCATGTAGCATTTTCATTATGTATTTCCTTCCAAGAGGTCCATGCTGTAATATATCGCTACTCAATTGAGTTAGATTGGGAATCGATTGTTCTGCTTCAGGTATCGGTTGTTCTTCTTCTTTTTCAACAATTGGTTCTTCTTCTTCTTTTGTTTCTTCTTGCGAAAACTCACTAGCGCTTGTATATGAATCATCATCGTCTTTTTTTAACGTTTCTACTTCTTGTTTAGAAACTGGTAGTAAAACATCTCCTTCATAACGAGGTTTACCAATGGTTTTTGATATCTGTTTTAAAGGTTCCGTAATAGGTTTAAATGTAGTCTCTAGGAATTCTTCTCTTTCACTTAAACCCATCCTTAATGCACGATTCTTCATCCTAATAGAATCACTGAGTGATTTTATTTCTTTCAATAGTTTTTCTTGATTCACCATGTTTACACTATGAAGTCTGATTCATTACTAGACGTACTGCCATTCAATTAATGGATTAATACAAATTTGTCCAACCCTATTCGATATCTTCCATCTTTTATAGCTTCATCTTTCATAATGACGAGAAAGCCATACTTTTCAGCCCACGCTTTGCCGCACATCTCTTTAAATTTATCAAATGTCATATCCGCATTCACATGATCGTTATATATATGTTTCAAATTTGTTTCATCTTGCTTGAATATTATCAACAAATTAGCATTATCTCTTATAAGTTGCTTTGGAATTTTACTGTAGGTTTGACCAATATAAATACTGTCAATATTATGATGTCTCCCCATTGCAAAATAACTTCTGATTGTATCGTGATTTTCACATGATACATCGTCAAATATAAATACAGAAAATGGTTTAGCTTCATTTGGCTGCATAATTGTTTCACTGGCATTAAACTTGTAGAAATTTACTTCTGGTACACTTGCTAACACTTTATCCAACAACTGGTATTTAGGTTGTTGCAAAGATTTTGAAAAAATGTATATATTATTAAAACGTAGTCCTTTTGGATTAGTTATAAGGTTGAAAACAACATTTGTTTTTCCACAATTTGAAGGACCGGTTATCAAACATCTTATGGAGTTTGGTAGTAATTCCCCATGTTTACCACGGTTTAACTTGTCACTATCCACTGTCAATTCATCTATGTTATTAATATTAAATCGTTCCTTTTGCTGTACAATATCCATCTTGTTTAAAGGTTCAACACATAATGAGTTATTAAAGTATTATACCAAGTCTTTTGTAGGAATCCAAGAATCTTCACTCTTGTCAAATCCCAACCAACGGACTTTAACTTTATCCTTTTTTCTTTGTAAAACCTTTTCGACAAGATATTCATCACCAACTGTTGATTTCAATAGTTCATGCCCATAGAATCCGCCTTGAAGTAGTTCACCTTTGTTGTCCTTTAAAATGTACGTTTCTGGTATTGTCGGCTGCACCTTGTAGATTGTAAATACTTCGTTAGTCCAGTTTGGTAGATATCTCTTACTGAAAACTCCTTTGTATTTACTTATACGCACCTTATCGTTTACTTTAAACTTTTTAGGTTTTAATTTTTCAATTTTGGGAGCAGTATTTTTTTTTAATACGCTCTAAAACAAGCTTAGCATTGCCGCTATTTACTTGGATAGGTTTCATACCAATAGTGCGATGATACTTGTTATTGTACTCTTTTATAAGCTGCGGTAATATATCGTACCACACGTACGATCCTCGTTTGGAAAATGTTTTATACATTGCTCCTTTTAATGTTCTATTGTATCGTTCTATTATCGAAGCTTTGACTTCCGAATTTGTAGAATAATGATTTATGTTATATTTTTTCATTAATGCCGCAAATTCCTTATTGAAATATTCTTTTCCATCATCAGTTTGTAAATGTTTGATGACAAGTTTATTTCTTTTAATAGCCGTTTCCATAGCTTTTGTAACACTTTTCCCACTCTTGTCCTTAAGCGGTAAAGCGTCAGCGAGCTTGCTAAAACAGTCTATAATAGCTAATATATATTTAAACCCTTTATTCAATTTACTATGTGGTATCATCTCTATGAGATCGGCTTGGTAGAGATCGTTCATTCCTTTTATAACTATTCCTTCTTGGAAACTTCCTTCTTGCCGGTTTATGAAGTTCATGTACAATCTTATCCTTCAATCCTTCCATTCTTAGATGTTGTTTCCACGCCGGTTTAAAAAATACTAATCCTCAGACTGGTTTGTCATCTTTTATATCATTAACAAATATGGGTCAAGGCCAAATAATAGCTGTGTAAAAAAGAGGGGGCATGGCATTGGGCTTGCCATGCTCCCCTCTTTTTTACGGAAAGGAAAAAAGGAAGTAGGTGAAAGGACGAAGAACAGGTTTTATTGGTCGATAGGAGTTAATGAATAATGTCCAAAAGGAAGAGTGTGTATATTGTCTTGCTGGATATGCCTCTTGTCATCCTTGTAGCTTAGTGCCCATTTGGTTTGTTTAACACTGTAAACTTGATGGTTGAAGCTTCTTATTGTATTAAAAGTTGCTGTGGTTTCTATATTTTCGAACAGACATCTTTTAAAATGTTCAAATTGTACATTCTTCTTTAGATATGATGTTTTAATGCCTTTTGCCTTCTTTACAACTTGATGTTCTTCTTTCTCACTTATGTATAGTTGAAATGAATAAAGCTTGGACATCAAAGCCACAATCTCTTCCATAGGCGCACCATTGGTCTCATCTTTGAATTTTCCTAAGACTTTCTTGTTTATCCCGTTGTCGTAGTTAGGGTGCTGTTGCGGATAATCAGAAAAATCAAAATCATCTTTATAAACAAAAGTGCGTAGATCTTCATACATATCATTGGTTATAATCCAATAGATGAATGCGTCGGTGTCCATGTATGCAATTCCAATGTTCTCTCTTCCATAATGTTTCACCATTTTATTATAATGAAAATCGTACATATGAGTTTTTGATATATCTAAAATAGACATTCCGACATAAACAGGGCGATCCATCTTAATTGAAATTTTGTTCATAGAAACGGCAACAAGGTTTTCATTAATAATTATTGAAGATGCAAAGTTTGGTTTTTGCACCAACTTTTGTAGTTTTGTTGCGTCATTAACCAATCTTAAATCTTTGTGATTCCTCTTGTTTTCTAATGTTTTACCGAATATTGCATTATTCATCAATTTAAAGAAATCCTTTTGAAAATTGGACGTTGCCGCTGTTCTTCTTCTAGTGTTGTTATCAATATAGGATTTCAACCAACAGGATTGAGAAAATTGTAGCACCCTATTAATTCTGGTAATTTTCAATCCCATCTCTAACGCTTGTTGTACTGTCCAATAATGCGCTACATACCTCGTCTTGTTGGTGAGTGTCATCATTAATTTCGGCCATCTACCAGTAGGAGATATTTCTGTTTTTGCTAATAGCGGCAAGTCATAATGGTGGTCGTGAAGATGTTCCGGGTACTCAAAATCAACGTCAAAGATGTAACCAGTATCTCCGTGTTTAGGGATATCGGCGATGTTATCGATCGAATTTGGATCAACCCATTTAAAATTATCATATGGAAGGGGTTTTGACATAGCCCATCCGTATAGGTTATTTGCGTCAAAATAACCTATAAATGTACTTGGTTGTGACGCGTCATAGTTGGGGAGGTATTTATTGTTGGCTTTTACATATCTGGTTACACTTTGCGTTAATCCTCCTCGGATACCAGACTCTATCATCAACACCATATCTATATCGGTTAGTAGTTGAAGTTTACAGTTTGTTTCTTTTAACATGGCCTGCCATGCCAATCCGGGAGCTGTGTACGAATGAAGAGGGTCTAATCCGTATGCTTTTAAACAGGTATTCCTAAATTCTTCCATTATGTCACATAATAGTGTCACATCCAATTTAACGTAGAAATCCGAATATTCTCCCAAAGTTCTCATCCCTAGTTCATTCCATACCTTACAAGCGTGTTGATAATCTTCCTCACTGATGTCCTCTTCGTATAATTTACTCTTAAAAGCTTCTCTAGGTGGAAGTGAGGTTTCTTCAAATCTTTCCAAACTGTCGATATAATCGTAAGGGAAAACACCTTTGCGAAGAACTAGATCCAATTTATCGTTATTCACAATCTTTCTTGTTTCTATTAAATCTTCTTTCCTGAGGTTATCTGAAAGTCTCGATAAACTGCACGGCATAAACCGGTACGAATCTAAAAATCGTAATTTTATATTTCCAATCTTCTTACTAAAACTTATAAACTTCTCAGTTGTTTCCGCGATAACATCAATCGCACCGTCATCTCTCCCCAATTCTGGTATTATAAAATGACCATCATAACCGCTAAGGTTATGCAGTATTACAGGTATATTTCTAGGAATCTTGTAATTGATGTTGCATCCATTACATGCTGCACCCCTATAATATCCTGTAAGATGATCATGATCCTTAACTTTGTAGTTATTCAAAGTAAACTCATTTTTACATAAAAAACAATGGGTGGCATTTTCATGTTGAATTTCTTCTTCTTCATCCATAGGTATCATTGGCACAATATCGCTATACAAATTTTCTACATTCCTAGCTATTTCATATAGATGATTAAGAAATGTCGCAGCAACATCTTCACCACGGTACACCACAGGTCTTGACGTCAATCCGTACCCATTTAAATGTTCTTCAGCCAATGTGGATTTAACCAATAAACAAAAACTGTTTATTTATGAGGCTTATGCATTTGATATTTTATACTCTTCCTTGCTTCAACGTTTTCATCTTCAATAGGAACAAGTGTTGATTCAAAATCAGCATATACCACTATAGGAATGCGATACTGATGGAACACCTTTTCAAACTGTAAGTATGATTTATTTAATGGTGGTAAGATAATCTTTGCTTCAAAGTGTTCATTACACAGTTGTTTATGTTCTTGTAACCAATGTCGTCCTCCATTTCTTTCTTCTTTAAAACAAAAACATCTTTTACAAATTACTTTTTTGTGTTCATTTTTTGATAGCTGCTTGTTGACAAGTCTTTCAAATGATTTTATCCATACATAGTGTGACACTTCATCCTTTGTAAGTAACAACAAGTCCGTATGATCTGCAAGCTCGTTCTTCACCACTTTTAAAGGAAAAACTTTATTGGAACTGTCCAAACCAAATACGTTAACTGATATTCCGGGATTTTGTTTTTCAAATTTTGAAATATCCTTCAACCCTACCGGGTAAGACATACCTTGAAAATTATATCTATATCTGTAGTCCTCATATTCTTCGCCAGCTCTTTGCGCATCGTGTAATACAAATTTTGAGGTCATAGCATATCGAAAACATTCCATATCTTGATTTTGAACATTTACACATGATTTTGTATCTTTGATCCTTTTCGGAAGTGCGATGAAACTGCTGCCCATCAGCCCATAACCGTGCTTGTGAACTCTTATGTCCATACCTACTACGCTAATTAGACTCCAACCTGATCCTCTTCCTTCGTGTTCTTGAATTTTAGTCAAAATCTCTTCAAGACAATCTTCTATTATTGAATCAATATCCGAATTAGCCATGATGGTTCGATTTTTTGTTATAAATCCTCTTGGTGACATTTCTTCTTCTACATTGATAAACATGGCGTCTAGAATCAAACCAAATTTAATAAAGTTTAATCGTTTTAGTTCTTCTTTTAAAATCTTGATCACAATTGGTTTAGCTTCTATAATAAATTGCTCTAACTCCAGATTTTCGTTTTGAATTTTGTGATGCATCACCACTCTACCGGGTAATGCGTGAATACTTAAACTTGGTAGTGTATTAGATGGTCCTGCTGTTACTTCTTCTGAAGATATGTTTTCATTTCTGTTGTGATACAACTCCTTATGAATGTCTAACAATATTTCATCTTCGTAAGTCTCTAAACATATCTCACAACGATGCATTTTAGCGATGTTTATCCTTTGAAATTTAACAGGTAAATGAAATGTGGCCTCTTCATACCGCCTTTTTATGCTGTCTTACCCCCACCAATTTTAATCTTCTTCTTCTTCTTCTTCTTCGCTATCTGATGGGAATAATTGTCTTGCGCAGAAAACCAATCTTTGACGTATTGATTCTACATCAGGATTGTGACTAGATGTTGGAGTTTCATGATGGACATCTTCAAATTCCAATGGTGGTGGGTATTCATTCTCTGTCAAGTCTATTTGTACATCTTCATGCGCCTCACTTGTTAATTCTTCTTCCATACTGTCAACACTTTCCGCTTCTGAGTTGTCGTCATCCGAATCTTCCATGCCGAGATCTTCTTGTTGAATTTTATATAATATTTCAAAAATAGGTTTCCTAGGATAGTCAGTGTTATCCACGGGAGCCATTCCGAATGAATAAAGGAGGCCCTCTTGTGTAGCTACTTATATACTACTATTTTAATAGGTCAAGGTCAACACACCTAAAGCGAGAATGGGGAATAGAGCACTAAGTGGCATGTTAGTCCATTACCACAAAGTGATCTATTCCCCACTCTCTAATGTAAGTCCAATTAGTAACCAATTATTAAATGTCAATTTTTTATTGTTTTTTAACCTTATTACTGTTTATATTAAGTCCAATTGTTTTTACTAACACATAAAATTTTAAATAATTTTGTAGCTTCTTCCACTTCTTCTTTATTCACTGTCTTTCATCACACAGTTCATAGGTTCTTCATCTTCTTGTAGTAGAATTCTTTTGCGTTCATATTCCAACTGCTGTATTCTTTCATTCTTTATGGCCAACTCGACAAGTAGTTGATTGATGTAGTTTTCGGCCATATCGATAGTTCTAGTCCTTACTTCTCCCAATCGCACTCCTGGTATTAGCCTTTGCAGTTTGTAGTATTTTTGTCTTATTCTCGCCTCTCTTGCCTGAGCTGACTCTTTAAAATGACTTTTCTGGACTTTCAAATGTTGTTGATCCTTTTTTGTTGTACTAAGGTCCAAAACATTGTCTCCACTTGCCATGATTCTGGTTCTACTGCGAGATGTGAGAAACAAGAATATTATGAGCGAAATGACTACAACAACGCGTCGAACCTCTTTTATCCACTTTCCCCCACCAAAACGCTTTCCCCCACCATGTTTTTTATAGGTCAAGGTCAAATAAACTTAACGCGAGAACGGGGAATAGAGCACTAAGTGGCATGTTATTCCATTACCACAGAGTGATCTATTCCCCGCTCTCTATTCTACATCTAATTTTTTTTGTATTTTTCTGTTTTATTTTTTTTTTTAATATTTTTATTTTTTTTTTTTACCCGTCATCATTTACACAGCAGGAGCTTCATACTTTATAGGAGAGTCTTCATCAGGTTCATTAAATGCATTCCACGCATAAGTATCAGGAAGTTCATTAGGTTCCATCTTTAAAACAGGAATTTCACTAGGCGGATTCCATACACCAGTAGTTTTATTTGTCTTCAGTTTGTTTTCTAACACTTCAATTTTGTCCAACAGTTCCAAAATATATTTCTTTGCACCAATCAATGTTTGTATCCTGGTATTGCCAACAGTCAATGAAGGCACTATAAGTTGCAATTGATAGAACGCCATTTTTTCTTTCCTGCACCGTTCCTTACCTAAAGCACTCAATTCCGGATGTGTTATTCGTTTTCCTTTACTTGAAAAATGTAAAACTTTACTTGTTGATGGAGTTGAATCTTCTACTGGTTCAGCCATTTTTCTTGCAATGTTCTTCTTAAGAGTTTTAGCAAATAAATGAAACTCCTACTGTGTTTTAACCCTCTTTTAAACACAATTCCCCCCACCATTTCATTTTTTCCCCCACCATGTTGTTTAAACAAAAAACCAAACTTCCACTTTCGCATTCACATTATTGTCTTTTAGAAATTTAATAAATTGTGAGCTGGATGACGATATTTGCCTGTTTGTTAAATAATCTTTCACCACTTGTTCATCTTTTCCTTCTAATATGTAGCAAAACACTTTCATCAAACTTCCATCATCTTCTTTGGATCTTATAAAGTTTGCAACAAATGTCCATTCTTCATCGAGAATTTTAAAAGTTTTTATTTCCATCTGAAAAGACATCTTTACTCAAGTTATTCTGCGACAGTAATGAAATCAACCTTTACTAAGCAACATTTATAACCAATACCCCCACCACTTTTTCCCCCACTTTTCGTTAGATCTCCCCTCCATACCGTTACTCTAGTATGTTCTACACCTAATAAATTTACATAAAACCTGTGCGCAGATTGTGCATCTTTCCCGCATAGCTTCAAATCTTATTAGTGGTGCTTTAACACGATGGTCAACGTACCCTCCTTCAAGTTCAAATTCGTCCCAATCATCTGCACAATCTGGACAAAGCTGGGTCCCATCTGCAAATTTATAAGCAACAATAATGCCGAATCCATAATGTTCTCTTCGATACTCGTGTATTGCATTTCTAACCGTATTGGGAATAAGACATTCTCCTGATCTTATTATGTGATGAAATAAAAAGTCATCACAAATTATTTTTCTCAAACAAATAACAAAAAGACTCTCCATCGTGTTGTAGATGAGAGTAACATTCGTACTAAACTGTTTTACTGCCTACCGCCCGCTTAAATAACTTATCCCCACTACTACTTTCTAGGTCAAGGTCAAACAATATTAACGCGAGAACGGGGAATAGAGCACTAAGTGACATGTTATTCCATTGCCACAAAGTGATCTATTCCCCGCTCTCTATTCTACCTCTACTTTTTTTACATTTTTTAATTTTATTATTTTTTTATCATTTTATGTTTTTTTTTTACTTAAAATCCCAATATTTCATTTCCTTCTTCTTCCCCCTCTTCAACCGCACCTTCGTTACTACACACATTTTTCAAACGTAACAGTTCTTTCTTCATTTTATTGTTTTCATTTTCCAATTGTTTAATTTTTGATTTTTTTCTTCCAATAGTAGTTTTAGATATTTAATGTAACTACCGGCTACGTGGACAGTCTTCACTCGGTTTTCTCCAAATCGCATTCCGGGAATTTGAAATTGAAGTCTGTAATATTCCATGTTGATATTAGCCTGGGTTTGTCTTGATTGTTCACTTCTTCTCCTTCTGGTCTCCTCTTCTGCATCAGAAGTAAGCGTATGATACAAAATTGGACGTTGCATCGTAGTTGGCTGCTCTTGTAAAAATAAAACTAACTTCAGTCCGACATCACATTTATCCCCTTTCCCCCACCACTTTACCGGTTGTCCCAAAAATGACGAATACATATTTCAACGGTCACGCTAGCACCATTTTTAACAAGATGGTTATAAAGAAAATAAGGATAGTCACAAGATTTAAGATCTTCATTTGCCAACATGAAATCAAATGCTAATTTCCTTGAATATTCATTATGAAATTTTTCATGAACACTAATTAGAATTCCAGCCTTTTCAAACTTATAACCGATGTCCGGGATTTTCTTACAATCATCTATGTCCAGAATTGGAAAATAATATGTGAAGGAGTTCGCGGGTGGTACCCACACTCTATCACACTCTTCACAAAACACTTTGTACATTCTCGCTCGCTCATCCATTTTCAAATGATTTTTACTCATGCCAGACTACCGTTTAAATACCCTACTACCGCATTATTCCCCTACCATTTTTATTCCAAATTTGTTTCCTCATGTTGCGGGGTATGAATAACATGGGCAGCAGCATTCCAAAGTTGTGACTGCTGTTCTTCTTCACCTTCAGATTCTGTTAATTCTTCCGGTTGGTGCATAAAGGATACATTTGAATTTGAAGCGGATCCAATATCATTGTTCATTTGTTGATTTAAATTTAAAAATTCTCCAACTATTTCTTCTAAAAACTGTCCAACCGTAATATTTACCTCTTGCTATAGTTCTTCGTCTTCTGCCATCTCACGATCTATAACAATTTCAGTAATGTAAATAAAAGTGGTATCTCTCGGAGACATGGTTTAAGAACATGTGTGGCTCCAGTAACAGTTACACGAAAAATGAACAGGATTGTGTGAAACCCTCGCTTATATAGGAGACTGGAAGGGGGGGGGGGGTAAAGTCAATTATAAAAATAAAAATTTGTAACTTGCCTTGCTCTAATTACTCTTCCGCAGACAGCTTGTATTGCATTGCAACCACTTCCACCTCTATCTTCATGCCTTCTACAAGATTACGTACGTGCAGCATCCAAGGAAACAGTATTTCTAAAACTTCAATCCTTACTCGGCATGCACACAATACTTCGTACGCATCGTGACGGTATACAAACACACTAACCCCCATGCCCATATCCCTCATTATGTTTTGTTCAATTTTCAAAAATAACCTATATAATAGCGGCCAAACTTCTGTGTGCTTAGCAAAAAACGAATCCAGTCTCTTATACATGTTTAACGTATAACAACAAGTCAAATAATGAGCAAACACATGTGATAGCTGCTTTTATAACGTTCGCTAACACTGTACAGTGAAAATTTTTAAAAGAGGGGGGGGGTCAAGTTCAAGGTCACACAGGAGTTTGACTTATGTAGTGACCACTCATGACTAATCTTGCGTATGAATCTTACATTTCATACGCCTAATCTGTGTATTAGGTGGCCCTGAAAAGGACCGTTTTTTTCGGGTTTTCACAAACCCCTCCTTAGACTAACGTGATGTTAAACCAGTTATTATGCTCTTCATTCCCCCTGAACTCATTAAACGACTCCCCCCATTGCCAGATGAATTCGGCAGTGTCCGGCGTAATGTACACAATCGGGCTTCCAAGGAACAACATTGGAGATATAATCACGATTGTTCTGCCCGACTCCAACCAATGTACTGCTTCCCAGATGTACGGGTCAATAGTGTCGTCCGGTTCAAGTTTTATACATCTAAGTTTTTCATCAATCAGTTGTTCTTCTTCTTCTTCATCCGATGTCTGT
This sequence comes from Neoaliturus tenellus, assembly GCA_030545055.2. Lineage (NCBI taxonomy): Eukaryota > Metazoa > Arthropoda > Insecta > Hemiptera > Cicadellidae > Neoaliturus > Neoaliturus tenellus. The sequence continues at coordinate 189,376,136 of CM061532.1, read as the reverse complement.
TCTTCTTCCTCTTCCTCTATTTCCAAAACTTCTTCGGACTCAGTACATTTGTTGTAAATGCACCATCCAGTGGAGCCATGTTCGCTGTACAGTGGGTAGGCGAGCAATGTTCCAACAGCGGGTGTGCGACTGTTTATTGAAAGTAGGTCAATGCAAAATAAGAGAAAGTTGGCAGGGGAAGGATGTTTGTGACGTACGCCGGGGGGGGGGTTCCGGTTCCGGTCGGGGGGGGGGGGTTCGTCAATGTCAAGGTCATATGAAAGTAGGTCACGGGACTTAGAGCGGCCAAAAAATAATGGGAGAGAAACGCAGCGCACTTATCATAGCGCTGGTTTCTCTCCCATTATTTTTTGCCAACAATTTGGAATTTGGAAAAAAGCTAACATTTTCTAATAATTACTTCGCCCCCACCTAGTCCAACCATCCTCACCTTTGAAGAGAAAGTCTTTCGCATCAAGTGTATTGATCGCTTTTTTGGTTCTTAGAGGTACGGAGAGCTTTATTACCCACTTATAGCCGTTACACCCTATTACAATTCTATTGCTCTTATCCGTTCTACTTACAAAAAAGTACCTCAAACCTTCCTTCAATCTCTTCAACCTGGTGGGAGGGTAAGACTTGTGGGAGACCACAGTCAGTTGTGGCGCAGAAATGTGTTTCACGACATGTAAACGGCAATACTTTTCGTTTAAAACACATTTCTTACCACAAACTGATCCTTTTTTAAGACCCTTACAGAGCACTTCAGGACATTTACGCGGATTTTTAAATGCCCTGCGTCGCTCTTTCATTAATAATTGATAACGCTCTGAAGGAGCAATTTTGAAAAGCTTCTTTTTTCGCTCTAAAACAGGAATGATAGGACGAGAAGGAGTAGATTCAGGAATAGGTGTGATTAATGGTGGCAAGGAAATATAAGAGTGAATAGAATTGAGTAGTAAAGGTGTATCCGGACGAAGAGGCTCAGCAGTTCTTGGGACATCCGTTACCTCCTTCTGCGGTGGCGGCATTGCAGGCACCTCCTTCTGCGGTGGGCCCATTGCGGCAGACCGGTCTTCTGGAGGCTGCCCCGCGTTCGTTGGTGACGGAGGTGGTGAGAAGATGCTCCCAAGAACAGTCATTGCTTGCAGAAGAATGTTTGCCGGAGCAGGAGTTCTGGACGAGGAAGGCGGTGTGTCCATCCGCTGCAACATGTGGTCCGGCACATTCTTCAGGCGAAGTCTCTTCGTCGGTACAGGCGGTGCAATAGGTGCAGACGTAGTAGTGGTACTTGTAGTTGTAGAAGTAGTGGTGGTAGTAGTCCACATGGCTCTGATGCGGCAGCGTTGGCGGCTGGAATCAGAATAAACAGACCCGTTAGTCGGCCTCGCTTAAATAATCACACAGCACACGCAACAAGTGAAAGTGACCTCGGGGGGGGGGGGTTCCGGTTCCGGTTGAGGAAGGGGGGGGGGGGTTATGCATGAGTGAATTGAGGTCAAGGTCACCAAAAAATAATAATGATCCAAGGTGATGGAGGCGGCCAGGACCGTCTCCACCACCCTGTGTTCCTCAAACACTCCCAATCCCAACCCAAAAAGTTACGTCTTGCTAGGGATCCCGATTTTTGGCCCGCACGCACGTGGCGATCCAGTTTGGTAGTCTGTGATACGGGCGGCCAGCCTCGGGCCTGGGCACTGGACTTGACCATTCCAATTTTACAATGGGGACTCTGGAACAGGTAATGCAAGACGCAACTCTAACCTCCCACCCTTAATCTAAACCCACCCAATCATATTTTTGCCTGACCAAAATCAAAAACAAAAATCAAAAACAATAAAAATATGCGCTGCCTAAGACACAACGCGCATGTCCCACCCATATTTAATGAAGTTCAATCGAACTTCTTTAATTTACATTTACATTTTAATTTAATCTACCCATCCTAACAGCTAGCTGTGGAATATAAAAAATTATTAGTACACAGATGAACACAGACATAGACACACACACACACACACACACACACACACACACACACACACACACACACACACACACACACACACACACACACACACACACACCATAACCCAATACTTAAAATTAAAAACACATTTCTTAAACATAAATAATACCATAACACACCTTAATGTTAACATCGCAATGCGCAAGTTAAACCTTACAACTAACACATCTTAAGACTAAAACCAAATAACACTTTGCATAAAAACCATAGACACACACACACACACACACACACACACACACACTCACAACAAATATTAAATAGTAATAGTCTAACAACAAGAGTAACTCAAATATATATCGGCCGCTTATACATTTGAGTTGCCCCCTGAGTTGGGTCGGAGCGCCGCGTCCGGAGCTCCGAGCCCAACTGCCGCGGCGATAGTCGTCGGGGTGGTTCTCGGTTCCCAGAGTGGTGGGGGCGCGGTAGGGGTTTAAGGGGGTATGGAACCTTCCAGCAACGTCAATGGAAAATTCCAAACGGCTATGCTTTGTTACATGTGAGTCGGCCAAAACGCAGGTGGAGCCTTGTATCTCTCAATTTGCATTAGATAGCATCAAATTACATCCGCTGACAAGTAGGAGCCTTGTACCTCTCAATTTGCATTAGATAGCATCAAATTACATCCGCCGACAAGTACATCCGCAGCTTTCCCCGTCGCATGACAGCATAATTATCGTCGATTGTTATCCACCCTCTTCCACCGCTTAATTATAGTTCCAACGGAAATAGGACGGCGGTACACGCAGGTTGTTTTTAACATACAATAGACTATTGTTTGGAAAAGCATTACCGATGCGCATAATCCTTGGCCTGGTTGGTACTTCTTACACGCAATACCTAAGACGTTGTAACGTCGGGGGGGGGGGGGGGGTCCGGTTCCGGTTGGAAGGGGGGGGGGTCATGCATGACTAACCATCCGCGTGCATATAAACGAAGGGAAGCTCGCGCGCCTCCCATATAGAGGGCTGACACCCCAGCGGTAAACAACCAATCCGTAAGTTCATAGCACATATTATTATAACATACTATTTATTTTTTAACACTTAACATTTTCACACTATTTCTTAACACTACACCAGTCATTTTATAAATCTCAATTTTTGTTTAAACTAAATATGCTAATTACCATCGCGTGCAGGAAACTCGCGCTCATTAATTGCGGGTTCCATTCTTACACACCTGTTTCCTCCTTACTATGCAAATTACTCTCTTACTTTAACAACACTTAAACTCTAACCGCTACTTCTCGGTCATAATAATGTAGTTTGTGCTACACTACAGGATTTGACCGTGCAGTAGTGCACGCAATCTTTCCTGCACGTCTGCTATTATTATACTTATTGCTACATTACACAAGATATTTCTTGCACACCTACAGGTTATACACTTTACAACCGGCTACTATTATAGTTATCACTACAGCATAAGATTCACCTGTACAATTGACTATTGTAATCTTACCTGATCGTGCACGGGGCATTTCTTGCACACTTGCAGCTTATACACTTTACAACCGTTTAATATTACAATTATTGCTATACCACAATAGTTACCTGTTCAATCACAATTGTAGTCGCCCCACTTGATTGTCCACAGAGCGATACAACTGAATAATTAATTAATTAACTTCCGCTATTACTAGTACTTTTCTTAAAACTATCCGTCTCTTCCTCCTACTCTTGTGACCGTAGCCGCAGCCGACTGACAAATAACCGAGCTCTCGCAAACCTCGCTCTTTTATGCGGTTTTCTCGGGGAGGGGGTTGGAGGGGCGTCCCACGTGACTCATCGATCGCATAAAAAGGGGGGTTGCCGCCGCGCGCGTGCCATTTCGGTGGCGGCATCGGTCGGGTGAGGTACTATCCGTAAGTCTCTGGCGCTTTTATAACTAACGCTTGTTACTCTAAAATGTGTTTCCGCTTAATATGCTAATTAGTGTCTATATATTCAGACACAATCGCGGCCGCTGACCATTTACCGGCTTGTTATTAAGCGGTCCACATGTAAAATCATGGCTTCCCACACTTTACAGCTGAAACTTTTACGCACAAAACACATTTTACAACGGCATTCTACACCTGCAGTTTCAAAACCGCGTAGTACGGTGGCTAGACTTAAAAAACGGTTCAGGTTTCACCCGTTGTATTTTGCACCACCTCAACTTGACAACGCTTGCACTATTGATACTATTCTACAGACAGTCTTGACTGACATGGTGAAGTACCAACATTTCCCTCTTGTCACGCCTATTGACGGCCCCGTCCAGTTCTTCTTCTTCACCATCTTACCGGGTCTATATCATCGGACATCCTCCGACTCGTGTCTCATTGCTCTCTATCACCTCACACGGTAAACACCTAAGACCTCTCGTCTCTCTCTCTCTCTTGCAAGCATGGACACACAACAGGGTTCACCGGTGCAGTCCCCTGAAGTGACTTCCACCACGGATACCACTGCTACCACTGCACGTCCGACAGACGGTTCCGCCACGCCTACAACGAACGCCGGCTCCCGCCCGGTACAAAGCGATGTGGTGACCACTACTGCTGCAAACGACGTAGAGGCTATTTTACGATCACTGATGGGGTTTGATTAAAATAAAATAAAAAAAAGAACACCCTCCCTCGGCCCGCCCGCTCCCGCTCCGATCCGACCCGTCCCGAGTCCCCGCCCCGACTGAGCCCCTGCGGCTCCCACTTTTTTAAAACTCCCTCCGGATGGCCTTGACCCACTTACAAAACACACCCATCACTGTCAACCACACCTGCCGGTTCGAACCGCTTGGCCTTGACCTGCGCCAGAACCGGCAAAACCCCACTACTGTTAATACAGTTAAATACTGACGTTTATATTACGACGATATACACTTATTAAATGACGTATTTTTTATGGTGCTAACACATGTTATTGATTAAAATTAAAAACTGATTTGCTGGTTAGGACTACAGACGTATTAAATCCTTTATTCCTTTTCTGTTAGTAAACGTTTTACATTTTTAATAAAACATGTCTTACGTAGGTTTTTAAGTTTTGCTTTAATATTATTTTGCACTCACTGTACTTAATGTGTTTACATAAAATAATATAAATTACATGAAAATTGGGTTTTACGTAATTTTATATTCTGAACTAAAAATGTTTTCTGTCTAAGTTTGCTAAGCCCAAATTGTGTAATTTTAAAATCGTTTTATAATTGGAATATTAAAATTTATTGAGCACGAGTAAACTATCAAGAAAGAATCAGAGGGAGATCAGTACGAGAGATCTTTACTGTCCAACAAATTTGAAAATAATAAGTCAGATTTCCTATTTTCATGAAGTGAGAACGATTCTGCAATACGTCCTCTCATGTAGGAGTTTAATTTGAGTTGTATCTTAAAAAGTTGTTAAGCCACCAAGATCAGATATCTGATGGTGTAATGTCAGTTAAGGCTCCTCAATAACCGTGGGTTTGGATCTGTTCTTCTGACAGACGAACAGACTCAATCCCAGCATCCCCATCGGGGAGCCCTGTTAGAGATTAGAACCAGATAGCTGATCTTGGTCTACATGTGAGGATTATTGCAGCATATGCTCCCATAACACTTAACTTGCTCCTCTGGCATAAAAACCAAGGAAAACGCTTAATATCAATAATTAAATATATTTGCAGGAAATTTAATCGTGGTCATATTAAACTGTAATTGGTGTACAGAATCTTGGGTTCTAACCCTTTCAGGATATTTCATAATGTAAGAAAGGCCATAGGCCTATTTTTATACCATAGTATAAGTTTAGACGAAAAGAGAGCAAAAGTAAATTTGAAATAGTTCAACCTATTGTTTGTAATTCATCATTGTAGAGCAGTTAGCTGCATAGGCTGCAGGCAAGACAGGTTACATATCAGTGTTCTAATAAGACAGGTAGAAATATAGCGTGTGCGATGATGAGAATTTTTCAAATGCCAACGTATGTTCATTAATCTAATATACTGTCATGATTGTAAAGGTTACTCCGATACTACGTGATGCTATATTGCTATGTCACTTGAATGTACTTATGGTTCAGCAACAGCATAATCTCATCGCAGTCAATTAATTAACTGCAGGTCGTCCGTAATTATGTAATCAATTAATTACTAAATGCTTGAAAGACTTGAATAAAACGAGCAATATTTTGCTTACGTTTGAACGACAAAACTTTACTAGAAAAATTTCAAATTTAGCTAGAGTTAAAAGAACTATTATTCAAGAACGTACCAGTATTGTTATAATAATATCAATAAAATTATTTTAATCCCTCATCCATTAAATGATCCGTTCTTTTAGTTGAAATACTACAGCTGTTTTGTGTTTTCAAGAACACATCTTTAGGTCAAAACGCCAAAGTAAAAATAAATATCCTTACATTTTTAGGGGGTATCCTTCAACTCCCAGGACGCGTCATTTGATGGATAACGTATTTTAGCCTTTTGACTAAGTGAAATCGAATCAGAGGCTAAATCATAATAGTGTGTTTTATATAAATAAATAGAACGTGTATAAACTACATATTTTAGCAAAACATTTTAAGTGTTTACTCCTGATTATTAAATGTAAGGTATATTAATAAGGTATGCATATTAATAATTGTATGTATATTAATATGGTATTTTAATAAAATAAGCGCATTAAACCCAATCATCTACCATAAAAATCATGCCTGTTTTATTTACATTGTATTTACGTAAAGTGCATGGCCACACGAGCGGTTTTTCTCGCGGTAAATACTACCTTATTTTCACGCTTTTTAAACTTATAGTTAAATTTTAATTATAAAAGCTACGGCGGGAAAACACACTCCATGTGGAATGCTCCATTACATTTAATGCTGCTCATATTTCTTGTGTATTTCGCTGATTTCCATGCTTGCGTTTGTGCGTAAAAATACGCTCGTGTGGCCGTGACCAAAATGAATGCCATAAAACACGTTGAAGACAATAAAGTTAAATTACACATTTCTTTCAACAAAACAACAAAATCTTTGCGATTTCATTTCAATAATTCTTATATGGAAGTGATTGTATTGCGAATTTAACTTCCTTAAATACAAAAAAAAAATAATTAAAACTTAAATAATTTGAATACAAATAACCGGAGAACACCTGCACTAAGCAGCATTCCAGAGACAATGGAAGAGTTAGAGGACACGGAAGGACGACGGATTTAATGTCGCCATGTCGATAGCGATAGTCAGATAGAGAGCACGAAGCGCGGAGCCGTTGCAGGGGCTCACGGAGCTGTCACCGTTGCACGTCACCGGTCGTCACTCACTGTCACCGGTCCGTACCATCGTACAGGTCTCCGCTGCGCTCCGCACCAACTATTAAATCCCTCACCGCAATATACGCTACCTGCCCTGTCATTTGCATACTATCACACATACTTCAATGTGGAGCGCAACTGTCGCTGCCTACCGTTTGTTAGCCTCTGTTGTGCATCTTCCAAGAAACTAACCATTAAGGGTTGTGCGGATAACTTTTTACACATATTCCAGCCAATATATGGAGAATGAACACTTCATGAACATCCATTTAATATCTAAAAAGGATATTACATTTACACAGGATATCTAAGATGGCGTGTATACACTTTAATGGATCCTATAAAAGACGTTTCATTCGCATAAAGCTAAGAAAAAGCATGTTTTAGTATGGAAAGCTAAGTGTTTGCTAGGAAAAAATAGTAAGTTATATTTTATCCAAATAAAATATTTCCTGAAATTATTTTTCCTGAAATATTGTTTCTGTTTTAAAAATTTTCAAATTTTAATTCAAAGCCTGTTCTATACAAGTATTTATGCTATTTATATGTGTTAAATATTTCTATTTTAACACTATTTTCGGGCTAAAAAAGAGTTATTTCAAATGTTACACAAGTTTCCAAACATTTTCTACCATACAAACTGATTGTTAATTCCATTATTCAATTCTATTCGTTTACATGCAAAATGCTACAAGTAGTGTGTTTTGGTTACTTCTGCGCCGGAAGTCGTGCCATCTGCCCGAGCAGCTGCTCGAGCAGCTGGCGCCAGCTGCTATGTCACATAGCTTCCGGTGGGGGTTAGAGTGTATATATGAGATGCTGTAGTTATATTTTATGCCATATAGGTCGGGGTGGAGATGGCGATAGTGTTGGCGTTAGGGTGAAGTGAATTTGCGCATAAAATTAAAAGTTAGTTCAAAATTGAAATTCGTCGGTGTTAACGAAACTCTAACAGTTGAACAAAAATTAAGAGTTAGTTCAAAATTGAAATTCAAACTTAAAATTGGGATCTGGAAAATATGTCAAGGTCATCCAGAGTAAGTTTTAAAAAATTCTATCCAACTATTACTAGAAATAGTTTTAAGTTGAAGTAGTTGGTGATAGCGGGATAATTGATTCGTGCCATGGGAGAGGTGTTTATCGTATGAAAGTTGGCGATCGAATGAGAAACGCCGCCTAGGGAGAGGGCTTATAAAACGGCAACCTCCCCCCACCACCCCTTCCCCAACTCCTTTAGACCAATAACCGGTTGCCGACACTATGTGGTAAAACTGAACCAGACATGGCGGCCGCCATGGATAATTCTAACCTCAAATCTTAGCTCAGCTGAAGAGAATAGAGGAGCATGAAGTAGGAATTGTGGTGACAGCGCTTATATGAGGAATAGTAGGGGTAAAATAAAAAAACTTGTTGAACACAGTCGATAGGTGTAACAAGTTCAAAATTGTTGAATTGTAACATAGAATGCAAAATGTTGTAAATAACACTATCATCAACATTAACCTGCGAAGTCTTTGAAGAGTATAATGGGTTAAAACTGTACTTCTTCCTAACTCTATTTAAATTAGTTCTACACTTTGAAATTGAAGGTTTAGAAGTACTTTGTAATATGTGTTGTGTTCGCAAAAGCTTTAATTTTAAACATTGTGCAGTCATTATAACCGATGTGTTAAGTTCAGAAGTTAAAAGAAGACTGAGATATAAAATGAAGTGTAAAAGAAATTGAAACAGAACGCCAGAGTAGTAATTTTATAGGTTAGAATTTACGAAGGCTATTCCATGGATAATTCTAACCTCAAACCTAGTAAGTGAAGTAGTCATAACATAAAACTAACGAGAGATGATGACCGAGCGGATGCGAGGCAATGAATGTTTGTAGCGCGATAAACTACCCACCTTTATAGAGGCAATAACTCCAGCCAGATGGCGGCAGATGGCAAGCAAATGACTGGTTGACCGACTTTCACCTGAGTAGTAAGAGAAGTAGGGTTCTGTGTCTATCCCTACTCCTTGGGGTCAATGACCGACCGGAAAGGTCAATGACCCCCCCCTCCCCTCCCCCCCCTCCCCTCCCCCCCTCCCCTCCCCCCCCCCCGAAAAAATGGAGCCCCCCCCCTTCCCCCACTCCTTCCCCTACTCCTCTGGGTTAATGGCCGGTCACCACCTTTCCCTACTCCTTCTAGGCCAATGACCGGTCACCACCGGTTGCTGACTCTATGTGGTGAAACCAGACCAAACATGGCAGCTGCCATGGATAATTCTAACCTCAAACCTGCTGCGCATACAACGAGTTCTCCGGACCGGAATCAGTCCATGCTATGCGCATGCGCCTAGTCCTGTATTACTCACTTTAGCGCTACTGCACATGGATAATTCTAACCTCAAACCTTGGTTTTGTGTTGTTGCGCATGCGCCGCTCCCCACTCCTTTGCCTTCCTTTTACACTGCTGCGAACTGGACTGGATTGAACACTGTACTGGAGTGAAACAACTTCCCCCACTACTCGAGAATCCGAGGAGCAATACGAGCCTGATCTTAGCGTCAGTCGTCAACAAACTTTCATAGCGAAAGGTTGTTGGCGACTCAGCAAGAGGTTTCAAATATATAGTAGGCCTATATATATTTGAACTTCTTCTACTACGTTGCGTTTTTTAATGCAATGTAGTATGTGTGTGTGTGTGTGTGTGTTTAGTTTTAAGTTGTATTTAATTTAAGAAATAATTTGCGCATTGCGATGTTAGTTATAAGTTGGGTTTAGCATTAAGGTGTATTAATTTTAAGAGGTGTTTAGCATTAAGGTGTATTAATTTTAAGAATAATGATGGTATTTGGTTGTGTTGAATTATTTGGTTTTTAATAATGATGTGTTGTTAGTTTTAAGTGTTGATATTAATAATTTATGTTGTTGTTTTGCCTTTCAGCTAGATGTTAGGGGGTAGATTAACTGTAAATTCAGAAGTTCAGTTGAACTTCACTTAGAAGGGGTGGGACATCCGCAAATTGCGGACTAGGTTTTTTGCATTTTGTTTAGGAATATGATGGGTGGGATTAGTTTGGGTGGGTGTTAGAGTTGCGTTTCTGCATTAGCTGTTCCAGTTTCCCTGAAATTAATGGTTACGCTTTGATGCGGACGGGACGTTACGCTTTGATGCGGACGGACCAGGGCCTCCCTGCTGTTCCAGTTTCCCTGAAATTAATGGTTACGCTTTGATGCGGACGGGACGTTACGCTTTGATGCGGACGGCCCAGGGACCTCCCTTGCAGAACGCAACTAGTGGGTTGGGAGTGGGAACCGCTAGGCAAACAGGGTGGTGGGAACAGTATTACTGTTCCCATCACCTTGGATCATTATAAATCTTGAATGACCTTGACCCACTTTCGGAAGGGTCAATGACCCTCCCCCCTCCCCCCCCTCCTCCCCCCCCCGAAAAAATGGAGTCGATTCCCCCCCCTCCCCCCCCTCCCCCCCTCCCCCTCCCTCCCCCCCCCGAAAAAATGGAGTCGATTCCCCCCCCCCTCCCCCCCCCTTCCCCCACTCCTACCCCCACTCCTTCCCCCACTACGGGTGAACGACCGGTCATGACCTGAAAAATTAAAATGGCTATAACTTGATAATGGATTGACGGATTTGGACAAGCGATACATCATTGAAAAGGTCTATGTAAGACAAACATTTTGGTAAAAGAAGAATTTGGTTATCTTATTTTAGTCAAAAGTTATGCGAATTATTTTAAATAAATACCTTCTCTTTCCCCTTTTTCCCCACCTCCCAGGTCAATAATCAGTCTCGGCCAGCTGCTACCCCTCTCATTTGCATATTGTTATAAAAGACGCACCGACTGCGGCTAACATTTCATTCTGATTACAGACGTTACGCTGCGAACTTGGAGCCACAACCATGTTATCTCTGCCAACTACAACTTCTACTTTAACTTCTACTTCGACTTCTATTTCTACTACGGCTGTTCCTGCACCTAAGAAAACTCTTCGCCTCAAAAACCTTCCTGATTGCTACAAGAATCGACTTGCATCTCAACCTTCAACTTCTGGAGCTATTCTTCCGCCAACCAACACTTCTAGACTTCGTAGTATTTTTTCACCGCCTTCGCCTTCAAAGGACTCCTCACCACCATCAACTACTATGCCGCCACCGCAGAAGCCAGTTCACCACCATCCTAATACCCCTTCCGTTGAAACCATTGTTCATCGTCTTAGCACACCTATTATCCCACTATCACCATTGCCTCCTACCCCACCACTTAGTACACCTGAAGATCATACCTATCACAAAACTGATTCCTCTCAACCTGCTACTAAATCATCTCCTAAATCAGCTCCTAAACCAGCTTCTAAACCAGCTCCTAAACTTACTCCTAAACCTACTCCTAAACCCGCTCCTTCAGAGCAATTTCAATTATTACAAGAAGAGCGTCGTAGGGCATTTAGCCGTCCCACTACTTGCCCTGAAATGCTTACTAGGGGAATTAAGAAAGGATCACCTTGTGGGAGGAAATGTGTAAAAAACGAAAGTTTTTGCCGTGTACATGTCGTAAAACACATTTCTGAACCACAAGTGACAGAAACCCCCACTGTTGAATACCAATCCAAAATTATTGGTGTGAAAGGAAATAGGCTTAAGAGAGGTTGTGTCTATTTTTTTGAAAGTGTTATTGACAACAAACACATTTTGGCAACTTGTAACGGCGTAAGATATAATATTAAAGTGATTGAATCCTTGCGCAAAGAGAAATCAGTTTATGAGTTAGACTCTAAAGACTATCTCCTCAGACACAAACTGGATGGTATTACAAGGTGGGGGCGTAGCAAGTAAATTCACATAGCTTTTTCCAAATTATTGCTTAAAAAAATACTGGGGGAGAAACACAACGCGTTATAGCGTTGTGTTTCTCCAACATTATTTTTCAACACTCTAAGTCTCGTGACCTACTAACCTACTTCCATCCAAGTAGTAAGAAAAGTACTTCCCCCACTCCTTTGGGTCGATGACTGGTCATGGTCAGCACCTATCCCTCATTTGCATACTATTATAAAAGCGGAGCGAGCGTTGGTCACCCCTTCATTTTTCTTCTACACGCCGCTCTTGTCGTTTCGTCTCTGCTGTTTACAATATTTCTTGCTTCAAAATGCCTCCTCATCTGAATGAAAATTTTAATTTTTCTGAAATTTCTGATGTTTTTGAACAATCTGAAGACACTTTAAGTAACGACAGTGAAAGTGAAGATGATGAGGACGATGATGATTATACTGTTGAACTTAGTGAAGAACGTAAAGTCATAGCAATTGATCCACAATTTCCATTTGATACAATAGAAAAGTTTATGGCTGAAGCTAATAAATGGTTGGACTCAGGATGTTATGTACGAATTGACTCTTTTATATTGTATGGTGATAGTCATTCTTTCCTTGTCACACCAAATGACAGAGACCGCATGTTGCAGTGGGCACAATCTATGATGGAGTGCTACGAACAAGGTGTGGACACTGGCGGCTATTTTCTTGCACAACTAGTGTAATAACAAATTACCCTTCCCCCACGTAGTGAAGAAGGAAAAGAAATATTAGGAATTTAATTATAATACTTCCTTCCACATATAAAGAAGAAGGGGAAAGGAGTGGGGATTATAAAGTGGTGGGGGAATGTGTATAAATGCAGGTTGTTTCAAGAGACTTTTATTATTATTGTGGCTTTAGCAGAAACAACATGGAGTTTAAATCTTCAGCAAAAATAAGGAATAATATAATAAAGAAAGAAATTCGCAAGAAAGAAAAGATTGAACTTATAAAATTACAACTTATAATACCTTCCATTGAAATTGGATGTAGCAAACTAAAGACTTTGGTGAAAACTAACGAATATTTGTTACAATTGCTAAAAACAATCGAAGAGTTGAAGAGAAAGAATGGACATTCTACATAGTAAAATTTGAACATTTTAATATAAATAAGTAAACTGAAAAAAGTAGATGTAGAATAGAGAGCGAGGAATAGATCACTTTGTGGTAATGGACTAACATGCCACTTAGTGCTCTATTCCTCGTTCTCGCGTTAAATTGGATTACCTTGACCTATTTGTTTGACTGTTAGAATTTGGTTAACACTGTTGAATTTCAGTTTTGAATTAATGTTTATTTTTATTCAACTGTTAGAGTTTTTTAACACTGTCGAATTTTAGTTTTGAACTAACTTTTAATTTATGCGAATTTTCAGTTCAACTCTAGTTAATTTATGCGCAAATTTAGTTTAACCAAGTGCCTGTGCTCTAGCCATTTCCTCTCCAACATTTGTTCTTTTAACATCTGTCCCATAACATAACTGTCCTAACAGATGTTAAAAGAAAGTTTGTTAAAGTTTGAATATAAAGAAGTATATACTAAAACTCCAATGGGAATAAAGAACACGAATGAACAATTAGTTTGTAGAAGGTTAATATTTTGTTGAAAATGTTTGATTTTCTAGGATAGTGAAGAGGATGAAATAGTGGTGGGGGAACCATTATAATAGGAGGAACGTGAGAGCCCACTTCATTTCTTGGTGAAATTTCGAAGAGTAAACATCTCAACATGTATCGTTGCGATAAATGTTCGGAATCGTTTCACGATGAAATTCTATTAGACTGTCATAAAGAACTAATTCACAACAACCCAGAAGAAAAACAAGAACAACAAGAACAACAAGAAGAACAAGAACAACAAGAAGAACAAGAAGAACAAGAAGAACAATATGAAATAACAGCAACATCTTCAACTACTTTACCAAATCTACAAGTATTTGCATTACCTGGTAAAGTAGTAATGCATCATAAGATTCAAAATGAAAACTTGAAGCTAGAAGAATTTATTAGAGAAGCAAAACCAATTGTAAGTAAAACTTTAAAAGAAGAATTAAAAAGATTGAACTTTCTTAAATTTGGTTTACTACTAGAAGCTATGTTTATAAATGTACAAGAAGAATTATCACCAAGAGGATTCATAACAAAAACCGAACCATTATGGAAAGTTCAAACATTGATTCAATAGTAGAGAACTGTATAGAAGAAATATTAACAAAAATTCAGGAACACGAAGGAAGAGGATCCGGATGGAGTCTTACAAGTATTGAAGTATTAGATATAAGAGTTCACAAACATGGATATGGACTAATGGGATCAAGTTACATTCCTCTGCCAAAAAGAATTGAAGATACAAAATCTTGTATTAATGTTAAAAATGAAGACAATGAATGTTTTCGTTATGCAATGACAACTAAATTTGTACCACATCATGTGAATAGACCTGACCAAGAATATGAAAATCAAAGATTTAGATACAATTTTCAAGGAATCACTTATCCTGTATCACTGAAAGATATATCAAAATTTGAGAAGAAAAATCCCGGTACGTCTATCAATGTTTTTGCATTAGATAGTTCAAACAAAGTGTATCCTTTACGTATTGCAAAAGAAGAGCTACCAGATCATACGGATTTACTACTACTAACGCGAGGAGATGTGTCTCACTATGTGTACATAAAGCAATTTGATCGTCTTGTTAACAAGCAACTTTCAAAAAATCGAAACAAAAAGATAATTTGCAAGAGATGTTTTAATTTTCAACGAGAAGGAAGAGAAGGAAGAGAATGGTTACAAGAGCACAAAAGACTATGTAACAATAATTATGAAGCAAAGATTAATTTACCTGCGGAAAACAGAGCATTCGTTAAATTTGAAAAGGTTCATTATCAATACCGTATCCCTTTCGTTGTGTATGCGGACTTTGAATCAACACTTGTTCCTGTTGAAGATGAAAATTGTGAAGCTAGAAAAAGTGTCAAGTATCAAATGCACAAACCAAACAGTTTTTGTTTAATGGTGAAATCGACATTATCAGAAGAACATTTAAACAGATATGGATTAACTTCAGAACCTCTAGTATATCGTGGTGAAAATGTAGAAAAAATATTTCTTGATCACTTATATTCAATAGCTGGAAATGTACAAAGATTATATACAAATATTGTACCAATGAAAACGATGGAGGAAGAAGAAGAAATTCAACATGAAAATGCAACTCGATGTTTCTTGTGCAAAAATGATTTTACTATTGAGAATTATAAAGTTAAAGATCACGATCACCTCACTGGTTATTACAGGGGTGCTGCTTGTAATAAATGCAACTTGAGCTATCGTTTACCACTATTTATTCCTGTGGTTCTGCATAACCTCAGTGGGTACGATGCTCATTTCATAATACCCGAATTAGGAAGAGATGATGGTAAAATTGATGTATTAGCTGAAACTTCAGAGAAGTTCATCAGTTTTTCCAAAGAAGTTGGAAACATGAAATTAAGATTCTTAGACTCCTACAGATTTATGCCGTCGAGTTTGTCCAAACTTTCAGAAAATTTAAGGAAACAAGATTTAATCGAAACAAAGAAGATTGTAAATAACGACAAACTGGATTTGGTACTTCGGAAAGGTGTGTTTCCATATGATTACATAGACAGTTTAGAAAAATTTAATGAAACATCACTTCCGGCTAAAGAAGAATTTAAAAGTAAACTTTACGACATGGACATATCTCAAGAGGACTATGATCATGCATGTAAAGTATGGAACGAATTAGGATTTAGAACATTAGGAGAATATTCAGATTTTTATGTTAAATTAGATGTAACTTTATTATGTGATATAATGGAAGAATTTAGAAATACGTGTTTTGCAGCTTATGGATTGGACCCTCTTCATTCGTACACTTCACCTGGATTAGCATGGCAAGCCATGTTGAAAGAAACAAATTGTAAAATACAACTTCTTACTGATATAGATATGGTTTTAATGTTAGAGTCAGGAGTTCGAGGGGGATTGACGCAAAGCGTTACACGACATTTTAAGGCGAACAACAAGTATCTGCCCGATTATGATGCATCAAAACCAACAACATTCCTGGGTTATTTTGATGCAAATAACTTATACGGATGGGCAATGTCAAATCCCCTTCCATATGATAATTTTAAATGGATAGATCCAGAATCGATTGGAAACATAATGGATATACCGAAGCATGGTGAAACTGGTTACATTTTTGATGTGGATTTTGAATATCCTGAACATCTTCATGATCAACATTATGATTTACCACTTCTTCCGAAGACTGAAATTTCCCCTACTGGAAGATGGCCAAAATTATTGATGACTTTAACCGACAAGTCTCGATATGTTGGACACTACTGGATGATACAACAGGCTTTAGACTTAGGACTGAGAATTACAAAAATTAATCGAGTACTACAATTTTCTCAATCTTGTTGGTTAAAACCTTACATCGACAACAACACAAGAAGAAGAGCCGTCGCTACATCAAGTTTTCAAAAAGATTTTTTCAAATTAATGAACAACGCAATATTTGGCAAGACTTTGGAAAACAAAAGGAAACATAAGGATATCAAATTGGTAACTGATCCAGTAAAATTACAGAAATTAGTGCAACAACCAAACTTTGGTTCATCTGTAATTATTAATGAAAATCTAGTTGTTATTTCCATGAACAAGAAGTCAGTTGAAATGGATCGTCCTTTGTATCTTGGAATGTCAATCTTGGATATTTCAAAAACACATATGTATGAGTTTCATTATAAGAAGATGGTTAACTATTATGGAAGAGAGAACATTGGTATTGCATATATGGATACGGATGCACTCATTTACTGGATTAAAACAAATGACATGTATGAAGATCTACGCACCTTTATATATAAAGATGATTTCGACTTTTCCGATTATCCTAAGGATCATCCAAATTACGACTACGACAAAAACAAGAAGTATTGGGAAAATTTAAAGATGAAACAAATGGTGTGCCGATGATGGAAATTGTAGCATTAATGTCCAAAACTGTATTCATTTCAACTGTACATAAATGAAAGGAATGAACATCAAGTCACAAAAAAAGCCAAAGGAATAAAAACTTCTTTCCTGAAGAAGAATGTACAGTTCGAACATTATAAAAGATGTTTGTTTGAAAATGTTGAAACAAACTGCAACGTTCAACACTATTAGAAGTTATAATCATCAACTTTTTAGTGTCAAACAAACAAAGTGGGCATTAAGCTACAAAGATGACAAGCGCCATATTTTAGAAGATAAAATTAATACTTTACCATTCGGCCACTACTCCCTGAACCCTATCGACCAGTAAACCTATTCTTCGTCCTCTACCTTCTTCCTTTTTCCTTTCCGTAAAGAAGAGGGGACATGGCAAACCCAATGCCATGTTCCCTCTTTTTTACACTAATATGAAATGGCCTTGACCTATATTCAAACTATATAAATGAGAATTAACTATTCTATGGGTCAGTATTTTTACAAGCGGTGTACAAGAAACATCTGAAGATGGAAAGTGTGAAGGACAAGATTGTAAATGAACTACATAAACCAGCAAGAAGAAGATTTCCAAGAAGAAGTACAATCATTAAAGGAATGAATGATCTTTATCAAGCTGATCTCATTGAAATGATACCGCACAGTAAATTAAATAAAGGATTTAAATATATTTTAACAATTATAGACTGTTTTACTAAAATAGCTGACGCTTTACCATTGAAGGATAAGACTGGTAAAAGTGTTACAAAAGCTATGGAAACCACAATACAAAGAAATAAATTTAAAATTAAACATCTACAGACCGATGATGGAAAAGAATATTTTAATAAAGACTTTGGAGCTTTGATGAAGAAATATCAAATAAATCATTATTCTACAAATTCTGAAGTTAAAGCTTCAATAATTGAAAGATTCAATAGAACATTAAAAGGTGCGATGTATAAACAATTTTCAAAAAGAGGATCATATGTATGGTATGACATATTACCACAACTTATAAAAGAGTATAACAACAAATATCATCGTACCATTGGAATGAAACCTATCCAGGTAAATAGTGCTAATGCCAAAATTGTATTACAACGTATTAAAAATAATACAACACCAAAATTGGAAAAATTGCAACCAAAGAAGTTCAAGGTCAACGATAAAGTTCGTTTAAGCAAATACAAAGGTGTATTTAGTAAAAGATATCTACCAAATTGGACTAATGAAGTATTTACAATTTATAAAGTGCAACCAACTATACCTGAAACCTATTTATTAAAGGATAACAAGGGTGAATTACTTCAAGGTGGATTCTACGGACACGAATTGTTGAAATCAACAGTTGGTGATGTATATCTTGTCGAGAAGATTTTACAAAGGAAAAAGGATATGGTTAAAGTCCGGTGGTTAGGGTTTGATAAAAGTGAAGACTCTTGGATTCCTTCAAAAGACTTAGTATAGTTGTTTAATAGCTCATTGTGTGTTTAACCTTTATACAAGATGGAGATTGTACAACAAAAAGATCGATTTAATATCAATAACATTGATGAATTGACAGTTGACAATGATAAGTTAAATCATGGAAAACATGGTGAATTACTACCAAATACGATAAGATGTCTAATAACTGGTCCTTCAAATTGTGGAAAAACTAATGTTGTTTTTAACCTTATAACTAATCCTAAAGGATTGCGTTTTAATAATATATACATTTTTTCAAAATCATTGCAACAACCAAAATATCAATTATTGGATAAAGTACTTGCAAGTGTACCTGAAGTGAATTTTTACAAGTTTAATGCCAGTGAAACAATTATGCAACCAAATGAAGCAAAGCCATTTTCTATTTTTATATTTGACGATGTTTCTTGTGAAAATCATGACACAATAAGGAATTATTTTGCTATGGGAAGACATCATAATATTGATAGCATTTATATTGGTCAAACATACAGTAAAATTCCAAAACAACTTATAAGAGACAATGCAAATATGTTGATCATCTTCAAGCAAGATGAAACAAATTTAAAGCATATATATAATGATCATGTAAATGCGGATATGCCATTTGAAAAATTTAAAGAGATGTGTGGCAAAGCATGGAATGAGAAATATAGCTTTCTCGTTATTATGAAGGAAGAAGATATTAAAAATGGTAGATATCGTATAGGGTTGGATAAATTTGTATTTATGCGTTGAACTACCGATGCTACATCTAGTTACATGTTGAACTTCACAGTGTAAACATGGTGAATCAAGAAAAACTATTGAAAGAAATAAAATCACTGAGTGATTCTATTAGGATGAAGAATCGTGCATTGAGGATGGGTTTAAGTGAAAGAGAAAAATTTTTAGAGACTACATTTAAACCTATTACGGAACCTTTAAAACAGATATCAGAAACTATTGGTAAACCTCGTTATGAAGGAGATGTTTTACTACCAGTTTCTAAACAAGAAGTACAAGCATTAAAAAAAGAAGAAGATGATGATTCATATACAAGTGCTAGTGAGCAAGAAGAAACAAAAGAAGAAGAAGAACCAATTGTTGAAAAGGAAGAAGAACAGCCAATACCTGAAGCTGAACAATCTATTCCAAATTTAACTCAATTGAGTAGCGATATATTACAACATGGACCTCTTGGAAGAAAATATATAATGAAAATGCTACATGATATGAAATCAAACCCGAATTTGAGTAGATCACACGTATACGGAGCAAGAATTGATGGGAATGAATTGAAGATTGGCGATTCAAAGCTTGAAATAACACAAGACGATTACATCATTATTGGTGAGCATAGATATAAAGGAACAAAAGGATTATATGAATTAATTTTTAAAAACATACCACTAAGATATTCATCCAAAGATTTAAGTGTTTTTAAGGAGATTCTCCAAAATACTAACGCTCATAAAAGAAACTATGTAAAGGATGCAATGATTAATCGTTCACGTGCAACAAAATATAACATCGTTATAAAAAAGTTGTTTCCTCCACGAAAATTGCCAACATTACGTACTGCACCAGCGGTGAGACAACCACTGAAAAGAAAATCTTTATCACTTATGGATTTATCACTTCTTGAACAACATGGTAAAAAGAGTAAAGGAGATACTTCAACATCTGGTAAAGGATTGATGAAAAATCTATACAATACGAATGTGATTTACTACAACGATATCAATAAATTGGTTGATAGAATGAGACTATTGCATGAAGCCATGGAAGCCGGTCATACAGGTTTGAATAATGAATGGGTGGCTCTAGTTGATGAACTTAGGAATCGCGGTATAGTCGTATAATTGTCCGTGGATATAAAAGAGGTGCAAGCATAAGACGTATCAGTTCTAACATGAGCGTCGACAAGTTCGGATGGTACTCCGCTTTAGGAGTGCAAGTTGGAGAAGACAGAAAAAGAAGTGGATTACCGCAAACACCTGAAGGTGACTATAGCATAAGTAATAAACGTTTAAAACTAGTTAAAGATCCAGAAGAAGATACTGATGGAGCAAATTTGAAGACAGTAAAAGAAGCTACTTCAACATCATTAAAATTACATAAGAATACTTACGATGTTAAATCACATAGATTAATTAATGTTGGTAAACCAACTGAAGGTTCTGATGCAATTACTAAAGAGTACTTATCATCTGAACTTTCAAATACTTTAAAATTGCAATGGGGTAACAACTTAAAAGATGGACAAACATATGATGCTGGAAATTATAGAATAACCAACGTGGGAAATCCCAAAAATGATAAAGATTCAGTTAATAAAGAATATTTACATTCTATAATACCGGAAAAAACTAAACATGGATATTCTTTTTATAAATTTATTATAAATGACATTGGATACCCAAAGGAAGACGGCGATGCTGTAAACCTGAAATATATCAAGGACAACTGTATTTTACAAGATGGTGATGAAATCGATTGTCATGGGAAAGTGTTGTCAAATGTAAAGTTCGGTTCTCAACCAAAAGATGCTGTTACTATGGAACAATTATCTAAAGAATTAAAAAAGGAAACATCCAATTTTGTAAAACATGAAGATGCCGTGTTAAAGCGGGGAGATATATTTATACATGGAAATGAAAAGTTTAATTTAATGCAAGGAAATAATGATGAATGGGATGCAGGACATAAAACAATAACAAATGGAAGATTTGGTATAAAAGATACAGATGTACCTCTAATGGTGCAAACATTAATTGCGAGTGGTGGTACATTAGGTACATACAATGGTCGTAATAGAAGAATAAAAGATATTTATCCTGGTTACGAAGAAAATGATTGTGTTACAATGAAACAAACAATAACTTGGGATAAACACTTTGGGACCCAATATGATGCAAAGATGAAGAAAATAATTAATATTTTACCAGGTGAAGATTCAAATGATGCTGCTACTATTGGACAAGTCATAAAAACATCAAAAAGTGATTCAACAGCTTACACATGTAATGATAAACGTATTATGCAATTACATGATCCTCAACATCCAAAAGATGCTGTAACTTTAGATTGTTTAATAAGAATAGTGGGTAATTTACTTATTGATACCCACAATCATATAGCTAGTACAACGAATCATGTGGTGATTCAACCCGATGAACGAGAAGCTTGGATTAAAAATAGAATCATAAATCAGTATATAATTAATTTGAATAACTAAGTCTTTAAATATAAAAGATTTTGCACAAGTTATTCATTTATGTAAAGTATCTCGTGGAGTAAACACACCAGTTATATAAGACAACATAATGAAGACCGTATCGCTCAGTCATCGTCAAGACAGCGGCAAGAGAGGACGTGGTATAACATCAGCTGCATTATCCCTGCTCAGACGGATTCCAGTTGGTGCTGTTGTAAATCGAACGATAGACGCTTTACCATACGAATTACATCTGCCCGGAGGTTATCAATATTGTGGACCTGGAACTAAGTTGGCAAAACGTTTAGCAAGAGGAGATCCTGGAATTAATAAATTAGATCAAGCTTGCAAAGAACACGATATAGCATATTCAAAGTATAAGATTCAACAAATAGATCAATAGCAGATAAAATTCTAGCGGAAAAAGCTTGGCAAAGAGTAAAATCAAGTGACGCAAATATTGCAGAAAAAGCAGCAGCTTGGGCAGTAACTACAGCCATGAAGACAAAAGCAAAGTTAGGTGGTGGAAGACGTCGCAGAGGAAGACCTGCAAAGAGAGGCGCTCCCAAAAGAGGTGGAAACATTAAAAAAGGACGTCGTAGAACTCATAAGGCAAGTGTAAAGAAGACTTCTGTTTGGCAAATGGTAAAAAACGGAGCAGGTTTATACCTAAGACCATACCGTGTGTACTAAATAAGAAAAATCAATTGATAATTCCAAATAAAGCCTTAACAAATCATCAGTTAAATGATTATGTAAAATGTTTGAAAATACCATTCTTTCGAGGAGTTTTTATGAAAGATGCATTACCAACTAAAATATGGAAAAATGAAACTGGAATAGTAAATTTGGATTCCACCTATGGTCCAGGCACTCATTGGGTATGCTATAAAAAACTCGGACAAACCATTTACTACTTTGACAGTTTTGGCAATCTACCACCGCCAAAAGAACTGCAACATTATTTTCGAAACTCCAAAAACATTTTTTACAATTACAAAAGAGAACAACCTAACAATACTGAAATATGTGGGCATTTATGTTTGGAGTTTCTAGCGAAGAGTGTCAGTCAGCTTTAAGATGTCATCGTATACAGTGTCACTGAGTGGAAATTCATCCACATTGAAAAGTACGCTGTTCCCAGCATTGCGTCTATCCAAGGAAAGATTATGGGAAGCGGCATTACTTGATTTGACTACCTACAATTCAATTCCTAATGTTACAGAAGGAAAAAACAATTTACTACATTATTATGAAACTAAGGATGCTGCAGGAAAATACTCAGAATTGAAAATAATTACATTTCCTACTGGAGCATATGAAATTGATGACATAAACCAATTATTACAGAAACAACTCGGAGAAGACAATATCACCGTTAAAGGAAACAATAATACTTTAAAAGCAGAAATAACTTCGAAATATTATATTGATGTCAGCTTGGAACAGTCAATTGGCAGTTTACTTGGATTTACAGATACAAAAAAGAAAATCTTAACTCCTGGAACTACTCATTCGGGTGATTCAACTGTAACAATATTGAAAGTAAATAGTATTGATGTCACGTGCAACATTATACACGGATCGTATAGAGATGGAGTTAATCAACATATTTTACATACATTTTATCCAACAGTGGCTCCCGGTTTTAAAATTGTTGAGAAGCCACAAAACTTGATATACCTACCGTTAAACACCAGTTTCATTTCAGACATCGTACTGAACATATTGGATCAAGACGGTCATAGTGTTGACTTTAGAGGAGAAACAATTACTATACGGATACACATCAGAGCAGCAACATAAAAGTCAACATGGGATTATCATTTAAACCGCAACGGAAGAGTCGGGAGCTCAGTAGCTCCTCGACATTGGAAGAGTTAACATCGGAAAACATTCGTTTTCTACAGAAGATTGGATTGAAACTTAACAGCGATGGATATCCTGGATATATCTCAAGGACCAACGTTCGACGAAACACTATGGGAGAAGGAATATCACACGCACAACCCTTACACTTCATCAAAATTAAACAATAACGATGAAATAAGGATCCCCATTCAACAACAAGATATTTACACTTTACCGTGTGAAAGTTACTTGTACATCGAAGGACAGGTATTAAAATTGGATGGAAAAACTGCTTCAACAGTTCCTTTTATAAATAACCCGATGGCATATCTTTTTGATGAAATAAGATATGAAATATCAGGGGTGACGGTTGATTCAACAAAAAAGGTTGGTTTAACAACGACATTGAAAGGATTAACATCATTAACACCGCATGAGAAGAATTCAATAGTCACTGCCGGATGGGTTGCCCCCGATAAAGACACTATAACACCAGCTTCCAACGGTCACTTTGATTTTCATGTACCTTTACGATTGCTTTTGGGATTCGCTGAAGATTACAAACGGGTAATAATAAATGTCAAACAAGAATTAGTATTACTCAGATCTTCAACTAATAAGGACTTAATACTTGCAGACCCTGCAACTACGGAAGATAAACTGGAATGGCAACTACAGTTGGATAAAGTTGTTTGGAGAGTACCTCATGTAAGATTGGCCGATGAACATAGAATCCTATTATTGAGAAAGTTAAAATCTGACCGTGATATTGTGATGCCATTCCGAAGTTGGGAATTTCATGAATACCCTACACTACCTCAGACAGAAAGACAAACATGGACCGTCAAGACATCAACTTACTTGGAACGAGCAAGGTACATAATACTCGGTTTTCAAACTAAGCGAAAAGATGTTATCACTGCAAATGCTGGTCAATTTGATCACTGTAAAATAAAGAATTGTAAAGTTTTCCTAAACTCTCAATTCTTTCCCTATGACAATTTGAATGTCATGTTCAGCAAAAAACGTTTTTCCATTTTATACGATATGTATGCAAGATTTCAATCGTCATATTATGGAAAGACTAATACACCACTATTATCACCTGACCAGTATTATTCCAAGGCTCCAATAATTGTAATCGATTGTTCAAAACAAAATGAATCGGTAAAATCATCAAGTGTGGATATAAAAATTGAAATGGAATTTGAAGAACCAGTAGCGGATGGAACTTCGGCATACTGTCTAATTCTACATGATAAAATAGTTACTTACACACCGCTGACCGGAATTGTGAAGAATGTACTTTAAGAAGAATTGTATAACAACTGCAAATTTTTGAGGTTAGAATTATCTGCTTTAATTTTTGAGGTTAGAATTTCATTTGTGAAAGACAAGTTGAAAACAAACAATTATGTAATTGTATAAATTTCAAGGATTTTACGAAAAATATAAAAGCGAGAAAATAATTAGTAGAAACTTCATTCTATCTTCAACCGTCGTATGGGAAACATCATTCGCAAGATGAATTCTACTAACGGAGAAGAAAATACACCTCTAATGGATGATAATAGTTCAGATATAGAAAAACAAGTTGAACGAGAAATGGACGAGTTCCTAAAATTCAACAAACATAAGAAGAGAGAAGAAGAAAAAGCTGAAAAAGAAGTAAAAAGGAAGAAGGTTGAAGTTAACATTACAACCAATATTTTAACAGAAGTATTTCTTCGGATTATCTACCCAATTTCTTCATGCATGACAAAAAGTATATCAGTTGGAATTTTAAAATCAATGGATTATTCACCAATTGTTATTTTAAATCATGGAAACAAAATGGTTACTTTCAGTGAAACTACTTGGGAATCTCTCATGAAACATTTACATCTTTTGGAGTGCTATTTAAGTAACAACACATTTGGAAGAAGAACAAGATTAAGTTTATTGGAATCAAATATTGAAGTTGATATAGTAAAACATCGTGGAGGACAAATTGTTCGCTTCAGAGATTTAACCACACATAATGTTAAATTATATTTCACTAAAGAAGAATTTTACACTTTAAGTTGTACTACCGGTCCCGTCACCAGATATTTGAAACAACTAATATTTTCAAGTGCAATAATTAAAGACTATCTAATTGATACATTGGACAAAAAACCTTTTGTTCCAATTTTATACGGTCCCGTGGATACTTCAATCTTTAATAGAATACCTCAAGAAGTTGAAATGTGGAGACAATTAAACAACTATCACACCAATTTTAATATTGATGAAGTGGCACAAGAAGTGAAAGAAGAAGAACAATCTTGTCTGTTATAAACATCGGCTCATTCAATTTTTAAGTCAGTTGTTAGTAAGACTTCATCATGAATAAACGGGTTTCGTTTTCTAATGCGCCACATATAATGGAAGTTAAAAGAGGTATAATTGAATTTCAAGCTTTTCGAGGAAATGATGGTAATTTTATTATTAAAGAATTAGTAATCTTGGACATGAACACATCAGTAGTTTATCATTATATGTTTAAACCTCCAGTACCATTTAATAGACTAACAACTAAAGCGAAAGTTACAAACAAATGGTTGAACAAACATTTTCATAACTTAAGATGGGATGAAGGTTTCATTAATTATAACATGATGCCGCACATTATGAATCATTATTGCAAAGAGTTTAAAATTATCTACACAAGGGGATTGGAAAAAGCAAATTGGATACAATCATTTACAAGCAACGAAGTGATTAATGCAATTATTGATAAAGATTTCCAATGCTACTTCAACGAACTTTGTATTTCATCAAAAAGTTTTAAACATCGAAGGTCACAGTGCGCTTTAAAGAATGCCTACCGCTTGAATAATTTCCTTCAACAAACTGGTGGGGGTAGTGTCGATTATAAAAGTGAGAGCGCTACCATGACACAGCATGAGTATTACTCAAACCTCCGAAGAGACAACATCTCCGACGGACATTCTTATTAACAAGAAGATTAACAACAACATCAATATGGCATCACAGAACTTACTTCAAAGTTTAGTTGATCAGTTCAACGCTCATTCTAAATCATCAATTCTACCTACGAAGAAATGTTCTGAACTAAAAGAAGAAAAACACTACATCATTCATACTATTAAGAAAATGGAAACTTCAGTAGGTGATGCTATAAATTGCACTTTGAGCGAGGCACCTTATACAATTGGTGATGAAGCAAAATTTCAGATCTTCTTACCAAAGCGCTTCGTACAACTACTTCAAAATGAAGATCTTCGTATAATTCAACCCGGCGCACTCTATTTGGTATCACATGGACCCAGTGGAAACAACTCTACTCAACTTACAATTCATGTAACACCTACTACTGATTAATTTGTACATAACATTGTAAATATTTCTTTGTATTTGTTTTTTCAATAAATATGATATAAAACAAAAAAATAAAAATAAAAAAAGCAACATATTGTAATGTCTTTGTACATTACAATATGTTGCTTTTTTTAAAAATTCCACGGGATGACCTTGACCCAATTCTGTATAATTATAAAAGGGGAAATGTACTTGCAAAATTCATCAGTCTACTGCTACCTTTCATACCGTACACATCTCGCTCTTAATCCCTGAATATAAAACTGCAACATGTCCCTAAAGGTCAAGTGTGCATCTTACGATACTAACACCATAACAACTTTTGAACAACTCGAAGATTTAACCAACGAAATGCGAGTTTTACTTACCGGTGGTTATCACTTAACTGTTGATGTTAGTGCTACTAATACAAGGATGTTCACTAAAACAAAATATTGCGATGATGAAATATTTATTTCTACACAACCTACAACTTCTTCATCGCCAACTGGTCAACATAACATCAAGTTCCAAAAGTATTACCAATGTTGAACAACTTTTGTCAGACAAAGCTACAACTAAAGAATCACGTGATCAATGTGAGTTAATAAAAAGGATGTGATACTTGTATAAATAATCATTTGCTTCTCAGCTCTCACCACGACAAGACCTATTTAAGAAAATGTTGTACGGAATGATGATTCAACTTGATGGAAAAATCTATGGAAAAGACTACAACACCATTGAACAAATGACCCAAGATTTAGATGTATTAACTAAAGAAGGATATCAAGCTAAATTAATTTTAAAATTTCCTGAAGTACATCCATTATCAACAGAAGAACTTGTTGCTATGGCTAAGGCGGAGAGAGAGAAAAAGTCTGAAGAAAACAAAGAAAAACAAACTTCCTAAATTTTAATAATCCTTACACTTGTAAGGTATAATTTTTTAAAACTCCATTTGGATGACCTTGAAATTACCCCCACCACTTTTCACAGTACATAAAACTCACTATTCAACACTATACACTCTTATTCTTTCACTGGACTCCGCAGCGTCAACATGGAAGAGCAAAAATACAAGTACAAACCTCGTTACTGTTGTGAACAACAGTGTACAGATTTAGGACCAATGATGGTGGATGGGTTAGCTTGTACTAAATGTGAATTCTTCGGATCTTGTTATTGCAAATGCAAAACAAAACAACTACCACCACCGGAATTGCGAACTTTCAAATTTTACAAATCAAGATATTTTCATACATGTTGTCCTCAAAGATGTTTCAAATTTCACCCTCTAGATCTTGCTCATTGTCAACGCACCAATTCTCATCAAGATGATTTTTGTACACATATGATAAAAAGATGTAAATACAGATCAGATTGGTATTCCGATCCTGTAGAACCATCAAATGTGTAATTTCAGTTTTACACTCTTTTTTAAAACTTCATTTGGATGACCTTGAGATTTCCCCCACCACTAGTTCTAATTTTTATATAATATTAAATCATTCCACTTCCAACACTCTAACTAACAACATGGAAAACAAATTTATCAAATTTGAACATATAATAACTGACAGGGAGGAGATGGAAGAATTGTTTCAAAACTTACTTTCTGTCATTGACGAATATCCTATAAGATGGTTCAGAATTGTAGTTCAATATTTAAATCCTGGTGAATTGTTTTCTTCATCAAGTGAAAAAGATGAAACAACTACTTCAGTTCAAATAATTGAATTAAAAGATGGAGAAGAAGAACTAAACGTTTTATTCAATCATAAGCTCAAGGTTCCCTATATAAAAACCCCCTCCCTAGACAGCCCCCCTCCCTAGACGCCTGCTCAAGGTCACCATTATATAAGCCCCCTCCCTATGCGCCGATCCTCATTCCATCACCGACTCTCCAATAATGAACAACTCTCCATTGGCCCGAATGAATTCTAGTTTTGAATTAAACTCTAAAGAAGAGTTACAAGACATTTTTAATATTTTACAAGAACTTGTAGATAATTTTACAACCATCAAAATGAATTTGGAAATAACATACGATTGTCCTATTTGTGATAAGATTGAAAGTTCGGACGAAGACAGTTTACTAAATCTAACTCCTGCACCATCTGACACTACTGATGGTAATAATGAACAGCAAAATATTTCCCCCACCACTTCTTTGTAATTCTTCGTTCCCCCCACCACTTCTTTATTTAACTAACATTTCTCGCTTTCACTTCTCATTCCGTCTTCAACTTTTGAACTATCAACATCACTTGTTTTAAAATTTCAAACACTACAAAATCATGATGGATATGATGGATGAAGTTCCCTTCATAACTAGAATAGAAGAGGATAAATTGAAATTGGAAATTAAACGATTGGAAATGGAACGGGAAAACCAACTCGAAATGTTACGTTTGTTCAAGCTTTTCAAATACATCATCTGGGGACTCTGCGTTTACCTTCTCATCGTCGTTGGTGTTTGCATTTACAACTCTGTAGTTCATCACAAAAGTTCAACTTGTTTAAACTCTGCTGTTGCACATTAATTATATGTTCACAAATAAAATTCAAAATTTACTTCAGCCTATCCCACTATCACCAACTAGTTCAACTTTGAACTATTTCTGGTGGTAGTTGGGTAGGCTTTTTTAAAACTTACTCTGGATGACCTTGACATACTTTCCAGATCCCATTTATAAATTTGAATTTCAGTTTTAAACTAACTTTTAATTTTGTTCAACTATTAAGAGTTTTGTTAACACCTTCAAATTTCAGTTTTCAACTAACTTTTAATTTATGTGCACTTTTAGTTCAACCCTAGTTACCTTGTTCGCAAATTCAGTTCAACCGACCACCAACGCTATCGCCATCTCCACCCCAATATTTCAACATCTCTGCCCCCAACACTTGCCCGAACATCTGCCCGTAGGGGCAGCTGCCCGGACATCTGTTCGGTTTTAAAAATATAAAAGAAAGGTAAAGGAGTAGGGGTGGCGCATGCTCACCAATGCAAAACTAAGGTTTGAGGTTAGAATTATCCATGGCGGCCGCCATGTCTGGTTCAGTTTTACCACATAGTGTCGGCAACCGGTTATTGGTCTAAAGGAGTGGGGGAAGGGGTGGTGGGGGGAGGTTGCCGTTTTATAAGCCCTCTCCCTAGGCGGCGTTTCTCATTCGATCGCCAACTTTCATACGATAAACACCTCTCCCATGGCACGAATCAATTATCCCGCTATCACCAACTACTTCAACTTAAAACTATTTCTAGTAATAGTTGGATAGAATTTTTTAAAACTTACTCTGGATGACCTTGACATATTTTCCAGATCCCAATTTTAAGTTTGAATTTCAATTTTGAACTAACTCTTAATTTTTGTTCAACTGTTAGAGTTTCGTTAACACCGACGAATTTCAATTTTGAACTAACTTTTAATTTTATGCGCAAATTCACTTCACCCTAACGCCAACACTATCGCCATCTCCACCCCGACCTATATGGCATAAAATATAACTACAGCATCTCATATATACACTCTAACCCCCACCGGAAGCTATGTGACATAGCAGCTGGCGCCAGCTGCTCGAGCAGCTGCTCGGGCAGATGGCACGACTTCCGGCGCAGAAGTAACCAAAACACACTACTGCTACATAAAAGGTAAATTCCCAATTAAAATGTAGCATTAAAAGAATCAATGTCTAATGAGGCTATAGCCCGATTATACTTACAGGGTTATCAAAAAAGAATGGTGCAAAAATAAAATTTGAGTGCTTCTTTTTACTATACATAAAATATTCTCATTGTTGTAATGCTGGAAAGGAAAGATTTCTAATTTTACATTAACAAGGTTTTGTTTCATCTTAGTTGCTTTCTTGAGTGATAGTGAACTGTAAATCAAAGGTATACCACGGAGCCAGAATAGATCGTTTTGTATGACTAAGCCTCAGCTTACAGAAGATATACCAAACCTTGCGTTCTGTTAGATAGTGCCATTACATGAAGAAATTTGGGTATACACAATTTTCAATGATATGTTCACATATATTCGGATTACTTGGTCTGGACTCCGGGACTTGATTGATTTGATCACTCACAGTGCAACGGCTCCTGATGTGTTCAAGTAACTGCACACACCTACAATCCAATATTTCAATGATTTTTTCTTGTGGGGTTTCTACACTCTTAGATCATAAAACCCGCTATAGAAATTGCATAACAGAAGCATCCGAATCCATAATGCAGTAAAGTTGAAGAGTGTTGGGGGTAATGTTTTAATACATCCTGGATATTTCCGCAGTAAATAACTGCACTAATATCTAGCAATTGTAGTGCATGTTTGGTCTATTCTTAATGTAAATTAAAACTCGTTAATGTTACAAATATTTTTACGCAATTTTCATGATTTGATTAGCCTACTCTTTGTCTACAAATGAAACAAATTTAGTTTTGCACTGTTCTTTTTTAATAATTCTGTATGTTATCAGAGAAATAGTCCAAATAAAAATCGTGTGTAAATAGTGTGGTTTCCTAAGATTATCGCGGTTGAGGTGGAGCCACCCACATCCACTCGCTGCGGAGCGGAGCGCATGTTACACCTGGAGCCGCGGCCGCGACACCCGCTCGTAATTAATGGCCCAGCTTCAGCGGCCAACTTGCCGGCTTACGGATTAATCATACCGAGGATGAAATTGACCTTTGGTAGTCCGGCAGTTGTATAATCACCTGTTGAGCCGGGCAGCCGCTGCCGCTGCCGTCCGCCGCGCCGCGCCACCGTCGCCGTCTCCGCCACAATTACACACCGACCGGTTACACGGTGTACAGATCTTATCTTGTGGCAAATATTAAATTCCTGACACCGATGTTCGGAGGGGAAACTAGTCCGCGGCTGACATGACGGGTTTAGGGCTGTCCTTGTTAGCGGGATTATGCTGATTCCGAGGCCGCTCGTGATGGAAAGGGAATTTAGACTCGTCAGGAAATATATTGGATGGGTATGCGAGTGGTTTCAAGGAGGGCGGTATTGTTACGTTTATGAGATTTTGATATATGTCTGGATATTAATTCACTGTTACATGATATTAAACAGTATAAAAAATGTTTCATTATTCTTTATAATCAAACAACAGAAAATGCACGATGATAAGATCGTTTAGTAATAAAAAGTTTCAAAAAATTTATAAAAAAAAAACAAAAAAAACGTAGATAGTTGGTAAAAAAAGTGGTTAATCTTAGTGGATAAGTATAAAAAAATATTCACCCAGCGTGAGCAAGGGTTTGCATACATTTTGTTTGTTAGCCTTGTTATAGTATTGTGAAAGTGAGTTTTAGTCCACCTCAGAAATCTGTTGAATACAATGTGATTTTTGGTTTTTTTTTTTAACTCTTAGAATATATTGGAGCAAGATGGACATTTAAACTGTAAACATAAACTTTAAAATCGTAACAAACGTGTTTGAGTAGTAAATTTTTTTAAATAACGTTTATTATGTCTTTCAGTGACTGCTAGTCAGCTTTTGTATGTTTAGTAAAAAACTAGGAACAAAGCCCGTTGTGGTTAAATACAACGGTCTCTAGAAAAATTGTACCTATATGCTATTACCGGTGAAATAAATAAAATATTGTTGTATTTGTTTTCAATATTGAAAGAAAGAATATTTGAGAAAAAAGTTATTTTCTATTAGATAATTCCCTGAGAATAGTAGTTTGTATACTGCTGTGCCCTCGCCAACTGTTACATTAGAATTCAGGTTCTCTGCATAAATTTTGAACTGGCAGTCAAAAAGTCTAGCTGCAGCTTCAATTTCGACATTACCGGCATATCCCCCATCTTCAGTCATTAGATTTTTATAATCTGTTGCATTTTGTATTGGTAATCTATGTTTTACCTCCTACTATAAAAGGGCAATAGTAGTACCAGTTACTTACTACTTCATCAATTATTTTGGTTATTTTGGTTCATCAATTATTTTGGTATTTAAGCGTACCTAGATTGTGTTGAATGGCTTAGAAAAGATAAACTTCTAAACAAACAGTTTCCATCGCGATCTATATTATAATAACTGGTAAAATTATTTATTTTCAGAACAATTAAAAATTCATACTTGTAATTATTAAATTTAGTTCTGTTTTATATTAATTTACTTTGATTTAATTTAATTTAGTTTTTGAAATAACAATTTATGATTGTAAAAATTACATACCGCTTAAAACCACGCATTGCTTTAGCACATAACTTTATTTAAACGCCAATAAAACGTAAGGAACTCACAACCACAAATCCCAAATGTAAACAACAAAATGTAAACAAAGAAAAGTCAAGGACATAACGATTCATCAATCAGCTGTTAAATTAATAACATGTGTTCCATGTGATCAGACAAAGTTAAAAGGAAAAAACTGTTTATCTTTTTAACTTTTTCACCATAACTCCTAAGCAAAACATCAAACTTTCACATTTTTGAGTAAATATACATAGACGAAGCTTTTCGGCAACACATAAAAGATTATTAAAATCAGTCCAGTACTCTAGATTTAGCTGTACAAAGTTTAATAAAAATATCGCTACCACAGTATTTTTTCAACGCAAACAAATTGGTAGTAGCTTTGGTTTTTTGTAAACAACTTTTTAACGATGAGGAAATCGACCAAAGTGGATGGTAATTTTCTGAAAGAGAATTAAATTTCCTACAAAATACTCTTAAGCTTTTCTTGAATAAACACAATAAAAGCAGCCAAAAATTGCCTTCAAATGAAAAAATCGTAAAAAACCATGTTTTATTATTTTTCACCATAAATACTAAAAAACATCAAACTTTCATATTTTTTGGCAAATCTACAGGATGAGAGCTTTCCAACGACATCTTAAAAATTAAAATCGGTCCAGTGGAACTCCAGATTCGATTGCCCCAAGATTTTCAAAACTGAATTTTCAACGCAAATAAATTGGTAGTAGCTTTCGTTTTTTGTAAATAACTTAAAAACTGTGAGGAAATCGACCAAAGTGGAAGGTGATTTACTGAAAGAGAATTAAATTCCCCACAAATTATTTTTAAACATTTCTTGAACAACCACAATAAATGCAGCCAAAAATTGCTTTCAAATAAGACATTTGTAAAACCCCGTTCTCAATGTATTTTTTATAAAAAACATTTTTTTTATTTTTTCATAAAAAAAACAAAAAAATCAATATTTCATATTTTTTGGCAAATATACAGGATGAAAGCTTTCCAACGACATCTTGAAAATTAAAATCGGTCCAGTGGAACTCCATATTCGATTGCCCAAAGATTTTCAAAACTGAATTTTCAACGCAAATAAATTGGTAGTAGCTTTGGTTTTTTGTAAATAACTTAAAAACGGTGACTAAATCGACCAAAGTGGAGGTGATTTTCTGAAAGAGAATTAAATTTCCTACAAATTACCCATAAACATTTCTTGAACAACCACAATAAATGCAGCCAAAAATTGCTTTCAAATAAGAAATTTGTAAATCCCCGTTCTCAATGGATTTTTTATGAAAAACAATTTTTTTTATTTTTTCATCAAAAAAAAAAACAAAAAAATATCAATCTTCCTAATTTTTTGGCAAATATACAGGATGAAAGCTTTCCAACGACATCTTGAAAATTAAAATCGGTCCAGTGGAACTCCAGATTCGATTGCCCAAAGATTTCTCTTAACTCAGTATTTTTGAAACGCAAACAAAACTGGTAGTAGCTTTGGTTTTTTGTAAATAACTTTTGAATGGTGAGGAAATCGGCCAAAGTGGATGGTGATTTTCTGAAAGAGAATTAAATTTCCTACAAATTACTATTACGAATTTCTTGAATAACCGCAATAAAGGCAGCTAAAAATTGCCTTCAAATGAAAAAATCGTAAAACACTGTTTCCAATGTATTTCTTATGGGAAACATGTTTTTTTATTATTTCACCATAAATACTAAGAAACATCAAACTTTCATATTTTTTGGCAAATCTACAGGATGAGAGCTTTCCAACGACATCTTAAAAATTAAAATCGGTCCAGTGGAACTCCAGAATCAATTCTGCCAAGATTTTCAAAACTGAATTATTATAAGAATAGAAGATATGCCAGGTTAAAAAAGCACAGTTCAAAAAAACTGATTAAAAAGCAACTGTTACAAATAATATTACGGAACTAATTCACAAAATGTTGTGATGTAATATTACAACATGTAGCTGTCATGCAACATTGAAATAAAAAATGAAATAATTTAAAATGCTTCAGCCAATATAATATTAAGGATATTATATATAACCCCTTCCCACCACTATTTCTCAGTCTCCTCCTACAAAGGATCAAGTAAAAAAAATGGCACTTGATAAATTTCTTGAATTTTGGACGCACGCTATGGTGCATATTTTTAAGGTGAGTTTAGCTGAAGGGGTAGTGTGATAATTGTGTTGGGTCAGATAATGTGTACTTCCGTCACTGATAAATAGTAGCTACACTAGCTACAGTAGCTAATTCACAGCCCAAGGGCCACTAGGTCCAATTTGGAACCATAAAAAATCTCTCTTAATATGGTTATCTCTAGAAAATAATTACCCTAATATACAATTTATGGCTATACAATATTTTTGTAAGCGATAGTTTACGGACGAAAAAGGTCCAAAACAAATAAATAAAAATGCATTATTTTTATGTCCTTTTTTATTATTCTTAATTACTTAGTTATTCATTACCCTGTTTATACCATATTTTACGAAATATTGAATGGAAATAGACGTTGAAAATACGATTTTAAATGAAAAACTACGATAGTTTTACCGTCTATGGTTAGTTGGGCCGCTCGAGTCCCTACAATCCCACACTCTCTGAACTCTTAACTTGTATAGGGGTTGTACTTACGCTAACCGGCCAGTTAGTGGCGAGGTCTCCAGCCCACTGTAGTGACGTATAGACGAGGCAGCCGCCGCCACCGCCGATCGCTACCTTTGTATTATTTATGATTTAGGACTTCTGCAGCCTCACCAATAGCCTTTACGACACCATTATAGAACAGGTTGAGCACTTTCGTTGATTTACCTTTATATTATGGCGTATTTGGAGGCTTATGAAAACGTTATGAATCTATTAACTGGCGGTCAATAGTATCGTATTCCCTCTCTGTATAATTTTATGATAGAGTGGAATTCCTTTCAAGGAGATTATGTCTTGAATGTTACATTCCATAGTTTATACGGTTCAATAAACTTCTATTTGGGTTTTTGTTTAGTTGTATAAAAATGACAATCAGTTTTATATTTATTAAAAAATAATATAGGCCAATTTCAACGTAATGTTTGATCCATCATAACTTTCACAATGATTTTAAAAAGAGGTTAAGGGTATTTAACTGACTTTTATAATTGGTTTAATGTATTTTTAAATCTTATCCATGGAAGTTTTTAGATTGGTTACTTGTAATTGGCATTATGATTCTTTCAAATGCATTACACCTACTTACTAATAATTAGTACTTAGGGACAGCAAGCCGAACCTTTGAATATATTTTTGAAAATGAAGTGGAAATGAAGTGGAAGGAATAATAATATTAAAATCATAATGAAAATACTGAATATATATACATACTCTTCTTACATATACATTTTTCATATACATGTATTACAGGGTGTCTCTGAACTCTCTGGAATCCTTTTGTCTATATTTGTTTCTTGCGTTGAGAAAAACATATCAAACATATTTTACGGTCCCAGATGCCTGGTTTTCTGTTTACATGTCCTCATAAAATTTGAGCTCAAGACACAGTCATACCATGTTTCAACTAACTCAAGAGGTTATATAGATCTAATGAGTTGACCAAAATTACGTACGGACATAAAGACAGAAAACTATGCACCGGAGACCCATGGCATATTGTAAAATATATTTATCTCTATGCAAGGTATACAAAAGGGTTTCAGAGAGTTCTGGGACTCCCTGAATAAATCATCTCTATGTTAAATTCATTTATATTGTTTTGGAGAATAAATTAAGTAGAATAATCTTCTCTAAATGTTTTCATGCCTTCAGACAACTGTTTTTTTTTTCAAGTCTTAAAGCCAATAAAAAAATTAACTTCCATTTTAGTGTTAACATTTTGATAGCTTTTTCATTTCGATTTTAAATCCATAAAGGACTTTAGCGAATTTAATATTTATAACCTTAAAAAAATATTCTATGACAGTGTATGATTGTGAATATGTATAGGCCTAGTGTAAAGGTTTCCACGAAAAGTAGGTGATTTATAATAATCATTAATGATTTATTATGGGGATATATTTAAATAATCTAAGTAGCAAATAATGTTCTTCCTTATAATAATAAATTTGTAAAATTGAATTGAAATTTATTTATTCTTGCAAACGCATATTGTGTATATGCTGTATTCATGTATTAAACACATAGTTATTTGAGAGAAAAACGTTGTATTTATTATGAAGCTATTTTTTAATTAAGTTTATATTGCAGAATGCATAATCATTATTGAATTTTAGTTAACTTATTATATAACTTTTTAGTGTCATCGATTTTCTTAGTTGTTCAACTAAACAGGCAATTTACTCACTCCTCATCAAATAATGTATAATGGAAAATTCAATTTCAATTAGTATTGCAACAGCGTGTCGAACATACTGCAACGCCTAATAAACAACACCTACACTACAACGATGACATATTTCATTAGTCAAAACGCCGCTCAAGCCGTATTTTCACAGGTGTCACCGATGTCTGGTGTGACAGCCGTCATACTCATCACATCGGTCTCGCTCCCTCTAAGGCGACTCGCCTCAGCGGAGGTGTCAGCCCCGATGTGAGGGGGGAGGGCGATATGAGGGGGGGCGATATGAGGTGATTTGTCGACACGACCTCAGTGGACGAGGCGCGGCCAATCAAACAATCACTCTATCCATCAGTCTGTCCCCGTAATGATGTTCACATACATTATTCAAATAGTATTGTATACAGCAGACGGGTATTTGGCAACGCGAGGGCTAAATGAATGGCTTGTCAGGCCGGCCTCGCCGCCAACTACTGTCAACCGCGGCCGCTACGTGTCCAAAGATGCTATCGTCCTTTGTTGCATTTTTATCCTGAGATTGAAATCTGTTAAGGAAATTCGTTAAAGAGGCTGCCCAGTCCGTCAGTGAGCTCATGAGCGTCAGTCAGCCTCAAGTCTTCAGTAGAGTAGAGCGCAATGTCTCGTTATCGAGGGTGCAGACAATACGATCAGCCTTAGATCAAGGTTACTTTTTCATCAGTCTACTTTTTTCATTAATTACTGGTATAACAATTAATACCACTGTTCTTAACTCGTTATCCAAATAGTGCCCAACTTTTTCTGAATAATTCTCAATAAGACTTTGCAAACAATAAATCAGCATTATTTTTAATTTTTTTCGTTTTTCCAACAAGAGTATCCAACGTTGCAGCCACACTGGCTGACCATTCCTGGGATCATCCTCCCCCGGACGCCTCGCCGCCGCAACTCCAAGATTTACCTTGACATGATGCCGCTATCAGGTTATCATCACGAGTAGTTCCAGTCGGGGGACGACCGCGTGACGAGCCGCGGTTATCGTCGAGTTATGAGCTCCGTCATCCCCGGTCGCCATGCCACTAATGAGTCATCCATTGTTCTCCCGGCTGATTGGCTAACTAGCTGACACAAATTGAGCCTTGTCTTATCCCTGCCTTTGTCATGGCGAGACATCCATTTTGCTGGAAAGTGCTGATCCGAGGTCACGGTCTGCATGTCATTGCGTTGTGTGAAATGTCGTCTGTTCTGCTGTGTGTGTAGTGTGGGGTTGTATCCTGGTGCGATGTTTATGATATTTGCTGGGTCAAAGCCAGATCTATAAAATTGTGTTACAGGCGTATGATTGATCTGACGCTATGTTAGAATAGATTATGGCCTCATTGTGATGACAATATTATCTAAAATTCCCAAGGTTTTGTTTGGGGATTTAATATCAGAATTAAATCCCTAGTAATTTAATAAATCCTAGTAAGGTCACACATATTTTCAGAAAACCCTCAAGATGGAAC
Source organism: Neoaliturus tenellus (assembly GCA_030545055.2). Lineage (NCBI taxonomy): Eukaryota > Metazoa > Arthropoda > Insecta > Hemiptera > Cicadellidae > Neoaliturus > Neoaliturus tenellus. Next base: position 189,337,076 of record CM061532.1, on the reverse strand, counting down.
TTCCCTTAAAAAATGTGTCCGACAGAATAATTAGCACCGAGATACAGATAGAAACCCATAGATCAAGTGAACGTCACGAAGCAGCAGTATATTTGAAAACGTCAGTGGAACGGTTTGGCAGCTAATCGAGAGCTGGGTATCGATAGGATCTGTATGTAATAGAAGTTAGTTATCGGTCAGCTCGCCAGGGAGCGCGGCGGGGTCAGAGGTCGCGGTGTCCCTGCGGTCTTCCCTTGACCTCCGCCCGAGATGACATTGCACCTCAACCTGATGGGGCATTGTTGGACGAACGATTACTTGGTTGGGCTCTCTCTGATTGAATCTATTATTGTGACTATCTTAATACCACTTCAAACCGGTTTGGAACCTTTATTGCTTTAGAAACAATTATAACTGTAACGTATTAGGTACAATTTTACATTTTACTTTCTGTATTGATGACAAATCAATGTATTACCTAATTAGCACATGAATTACTGTATGTTAAGAAGGGAAACAAGTCATTTTTAAGGCTGAAGTAAAGTGGGGATTTTTTTAGTACATTGTGTAGAATAAAGCCGTTTACAAATTTTTAAATGTTAATGATATTTAAATCAAAATTATTTTTAAGACTAAAACTAATATTTTTTAATATTGTAGGTTAATTTTTGAAAATTAATCATCACAAACCCCTATAATGTATAAACCCATAGGTGAGTAATATATTATTCACAAACAACTTTGAACATGAATTTTAGAAATGAACAATCCTTGGTCTCTTAGTTCAACTAGGGTTTCTTTGCATGGATCTAAGCTATACACTTGATTAATTTGATGGGCTAAATAACAATTCAGAAAATGTAACTGTGCAATATAAAGATGGTTGACATTTTTAATTAGTTATTGGTTTGGTTGTTATAGTGCGGCCTATTGATCAAACCATTTAATCAGTAAGTTTGTGAGATGGTTACGTTTAGGTAGTTTAATGTTCTTATAACCCATTGAGACTATAATGAGCCATAAAACCCCACGTAATGTGTATCAAAATTATGATTCATGTGGTCCAGCTTTTGAAAATAAAACACTTCCCTATTTTCTTCAAACACACTAAACGAATTTTGAAAGGAAATAAATACTTATTGGCTGGCTGAACAAACAGATGTAGACTAAACTTTTTGGTTTATATCTTTATTCCCATGACAAAGGTCTTTCAACATTTTAGTAATCTTCTCTGCTGTTAAACAATGAACACTGCAATTTGTTGTCTTTCCTTTCAAACTAGTAACTTATTGTTCTCCTCCCTATTTCGCCACTGACCTGGAGTATGATAATAGCAGAATTCCCATTTAATGGGCATTATTAAGTTTAACGAGGCTGTATTACTTCATCGATTAATAGGCAAGAGTCGCTAAACAAGAGAGGTAAGTTAAGGTCATGGTCATAGACAGGCACTCAAGGGGGCACTTGAAACTTGGCCGGTCTAACTGCCGTTCATAAACTACACCTGCTCTCGCCGCGCCGCGTCGCTTCAGAGGAAACCATACTCTGTCGCATCCATCGATGTATACTACTGGATTGAACTCTAAATTGGCCCCAAACGGTCCGGCGTGGATAGCGCTGGTGGGCAACTGCGGAATCAGCGTCATTTCAACGACAGTGCGCGCCGCCGTTTACACGCTCCTGTACTACAACAGAGTGGTTAAAGTGCATTGAAATTTATATATTCCGTTTCTATATTAAATACTGAATCCAACAGTATAAATATTTTTTAGTTCCTAAACTAAAGGTAATTATTAAAGGTGGAAATGTTTGAGAATCAATTTAGTCGGACATGGAAAAGTCACTAAGCGAGGATTTTTTTATTTTTGGGTCAGAAACAATCTTTCAACGGGAAAGTTGTAGCCAATGAGACGAATTTCATGATTTGATCAAGAAACCTACAATAAAATGACTAGATCGTTGGCAATCGAATAAATAATAGTGGCGCGACGAAGTTCATTTTGAGCCTCGTGATCTCACTGAGGCTACACTGAGAAAAATGTGGTTGGAGTTTTTAGCAAAACACATTGGCTAGAGTCATTTTTAGGAAATCCTGACAGACTTCGTGAAACCCTTATGGTCTTAGAGTTTGAATCCCATAAACTGTTTTGCTAAAACAACAAAAGTTTTTTCGCTAAACTTGTTTGCATGATTTATTGATGTACTTATCTATTCCTACCATAACAATTGTCTAAAATAGGTAAAATGAGTATGTATAGTTCAGAGAAATGTCATTTGTCTACGTGAGCAAATCCATCACCCTACTTTTATTAAATATAATTGCAAATTTAGCGGTTTAAATATTTCAATTTATGTATTCTAACAGATTCGACAGATAAAAACTTCTAAACACTTCCCCTTATTCTAGCATCGTATTTCGATCAAAGTTCTGTGTCTCTGATATAATGTAATCGACCGTTTAGCTAAAGCATCAACTCTGTTTGGGTGAATCCCCCGAATGAGTTGCCGCCTTGCCCGACTGAGTGCGCGCTCACACGATAGACCTAACCTCTCTTGGCTTGTAGTTCACTCCCCGTGTTTGGCTCCGGACCGCATTGTTTTGAGTGCTTTGAGTTCATGGTGTAACTCAAAAGATCTTTTCTATGTTCGAAGCCTGTGTTAATCTTCTGAAAAAGTGCGGGTCCCAAAACCATCTCACAGTTTTCAAAGGTAAGTGTTCAATTTTATCATGTCATGAAGTTCTCTAAAACCACTGAATAACCTTAACTTTAAGTTACTACTATATTGATTGGAATTTAAGTTTGATGTTAATCTCATGTTTCTATCCTCATTGGTAAAACTAATTATCGATCAATTCAAAATTTATTATATTCCTATGAACTGTAATGAATCCAAAAGACAACAAATACGATAATCATTTTATTTTATTTATTCATTATTATTTAATTTCTCTAGATTGGTAATTCCTTTACTTTTTCAGTTGTTTGTGGTTATTAATTTAGGCCTGTACAATTTCCTATCAATATTATTCCACTCGCTAAATCACAAGCACCAAGTCTTATAAGGACCTGTCATGTATTTGTCGGTCAACGGTAGGACGGTTACAGTAATTTACTATCATGTGTAATGTTTCGACATTCAACCCTCTGTGGTTAGGTATTTTTGACAGTAGCCCTCAAATTCAAATTTAAATAAACTTTATTATTTTGTAATAATATACAATAACAGTGTGTTTAACAATAAATTCCCGAATAGACTCTAGGTCTGTGGCTGGGAATGAGTCTTAGCCGGTCACACACTTCACTTTTCTTAAATATTCACAGGAACATATAAATACACATTGAATAGTAAATTATGAATCTAATAAAACTAAACTATGAAAAATATAAAAATATATAGAAACACTATTAAAGCGGATGAAATCCTACGTCTTTCTATCTAGGCTACTATTAGTTGTTTTGCTGTGTCATTAGATTAATTAAGTTTATTTTTTTAGGTTTCTAAATGGATCTAAAATGGCACCCAAAAAACTTATTGAGTGAGAAAAATATCATATAGCTGGTCAACAATGAACAATGGTGGTCCGAAGCCGAAGTCCGAAGCAGTAGACCTATATTGAAACACGTATACTAAAAAGCAGGGATGGGCTCAATTTAAACTTCACTTGTGTGGACTTGGACAGTATTAATTTATTAAAATTTTTCATTGGTTATTTCTTAAATTTTAAGTGATATTGAACTAGGTTAAGCTTTTACTAAAGATTATGATTCAATTTTGTTAACTATTACAAAATTATTGTCTTTACATGAAGAATGTTATACTATTATTTATGTAAATGTATGTTATACTAAAATATGTTTTGTGTTTTTTACCTATTTATTGCTCTATTTAGTGAAAACTTTTTATGACTGGAGAACATAAATTTTATTTGAACATAAACAATTGCTTTCTTTCTTTTCAATAGTAAGTGATTGAAAGCATTCAGCTGATGATTGTACTTATGGAAGATCCGATCTATTATTAAGTTAGATATACTATTCAGTTTTAAGTATGTAGCCACTTATAATTTTTTTGTACTTTAATATTTTTTGCTGATTAATGTAATTGATTCCTTTTACTGTACTGATACAGATTGTCTCTAAACATTTAAAAATCCAATTGATGTTAAATGTTTCTGTTACATAGCAGCATCAACATTTATTTGTTAAAAATATTGAAATTATAAAAGATTATTCTTGTAAATAGAAAAATATATTTTCAGGGGCTTACAAAACACTCTCAGAACTAGCAAAATTGATTAGTTTGGATAGTAATATAATCTGGAAGAGTGCTTTTAAAGACTCACAACATTACCCTCATTGTTTTGCTAAAACAAGTAAGTGTTCGTCAATATCATGATGGATCTTAGTAGATATCATACACAGTGCTTAGCTAGATCAGTATGAGCTTTATGAGGTCTCGTGTTGAATTAGCCGAACTGTTCGGCTGAAACTGCCAAACATGCTGGGCGATTGAGCTGAACGCTTTCCAAGACGGTAAACTGAAGTAGCTGAACTGTTTGGCTAAAACTGTATAACATGTTTTGTTAAAACTATTAACATGACCTAGTATTTTTCCAGAATACGAATGGAAAATCTTTTTAAACTTCTTTTGTTGAAATGCCTAAATAAATTTAGCCAAACGCATTTGGACAAAATAACAAACCGTTTGGCCGTCACAAATTTAGGGGCAACGTTTGGCTGGATTTACATAATATTTATCTAGAACTGTCACTAATTTCTTTTAGTGTACCGCGGGCTTCTGGAGCTACAAATCTCATAGTTCATTCTATAATTATTGGTTGCTGTGTACAAATAAACATTTTAAATTAATAATTTATTTTGAAATTTGTAATTAAAATGCCGTGAAATATTAACGATTCATAACAAAATAATTGGGTTAATTCAACAGTTACATCGAATATAAAAACCCGCTACAAATGACAAGGAACCGCAAAGAAATTAAAATAATTTTACCATGTTTGCCTTGTAATTGTAAAGAAGGGAATTATGTTTTTGAAAGAGGGAAAACAGGGAATTTTTACTTTACAATATTGAACCCCCTGTAAAGCAGTGGGTGGATAAGAGTTGTGTTTGTTCGAGACGATGGAATTGGCTAACTCGGAACTCCCTAACTCGTGTCACGAGCCGGAACTGGCTAACCAGGAACTGCCTAACCGCCAGTTAGTGGATTCCAATGTGTGTAGGGTGGAATTGGCTAACTGTCGCCTGGCGGAATTCACTAACTCGGAATTCCCTAACCAGGCGCGGCAGCCTCCGCCTTTCGCCGCTAGTGGCGCCACACACGACGTTGCCAACCGCACCACAATAAATAATTGTGTGTCCTAACGTATTTAAATCACCTTTACGTTTATTTAATCTTGTTTTTTCTTTTTTATTATTAATTGTAAATGTTGGACAAATGACAATTATGAATGTTGTGCAATGAGAAATGATAACGTAAATGTTGTAGACCTATTTTCAATTATAATTTTATGATTATGTAATTTAATAATACTTACCGTAGCTTATAATGGAATGTTTAAAACTTACAGAACTATTTTTAACAAAAACCAACTGTGCCACTATGGGTAAATCGGTTCTGTTTTATCAATTGACACTAATTTAAATGTACGGGGTGTATACCAGAAAGTCGCCTTCCCAGACCGGTAGTCACTAATTTTAAACACAAATCCCCACTTTGTGTGACATTTTTAGAATATACAAGTAATTTTAAGACTTCTTTATATTTTAACTGTTAACAAAATCCTAACGGTTGAGGACATAATGGTAATTGAAATTTTGATTTTCCCGTAAGAAGAACATGGAACAAAATTTCAACTCAAATATCTCTGAACATTATCGTTTAGACAAACATGTCCCAGCAGAAAAAATATCTTAGCCTATCCTTTTAAATATTTTCCCATCATATATTTTACGTTCCATAAAATTTACAGTACCAGGTTAACCGAGCCTTGCTCGTTGGTTTTAATTCACTTTTGTTATAGTGTCATGGTAATCAAGCTATTACCACACCAGCTATTAGCTACACCAGACTCTTCACAGATAACAGCTGTTAAAAACTGCTTAAAATTAATGTTTCTTTATTTTTGTTAACTTTTTGTTATTTCGTTACCAAAATAGCAACCCACAAGACCAATGTTAAAATTACGATTTTTAAACTTAAATTTAGACCAAAATAGATTTTTCCTGGGATTGAGGGTGTTTCTAAACTTATTTTTGGACCAAAACACTCTTCAATGCAAAGTTCAAGCAAAATCTACCCGCTAGATTTCGAGATCGTGAAACACGCACACCCCTTCAGACATTGCTCGTATTATAGTATAACCGTACATAAACGTTATGCTGTGTGAACGAGGCTTCAAAATATTTTTGTAAAAGGCAACTTATTGACCCAGATAAATTATTGGGAATATTTTTAATGCCATATACTTTGTAATGTTTACATCAAATTTGGCCCTAAAATAATAATAATAAGAACAGAATTAAGCAATTTTCCATCAACTACTTGTTGGTGCGGTCAAAATAAGTCCGTGTGGTTATTTAAAAAGATCTAAGATATATAACGATAGAACTATTTAACATGAATAACAATGCCTATAATAGTCACATAGGAAAATTGCAGGTGACCGCTTACGTTTTTGCCCGTATGACCGCTTACGGTCGCCTGTTTTAAATTTATAAATACATAAATACATATAAATGCATATTATTAGATAATAGGAAATGAAATAGGTTTTTGTAAGGTTATACAATAATTTTCACTAGAGATCGCCTCATGGATGAAATCCAACCAAAATGTCAAATGATCTGGACCCAATCAGTTGAAAAAATATCTATATATTAAAAACAGTAAGGAAAAAACCTTTGGACAGTTCGTATGTGACTTCTACTGGACCAATTTACATACGGCTTGCACCAAAATAAACTTTTTTTGGTTCTATATTAGCAGGTTTTATTTGTATTTCAAAAATATTTACGTTAAATCGGTAAAATATGAAAAATAAACTTTTCTTAAGGAGATTTAACATTACATTTTCTTAAGGAGAGAAGCCAACAATTACAATCCTTTGGACAGTTCGTCTGAGACTTCCACTGGACCAATTTACATGCTGTTTGTACCAAAACGTAAACCTTTGTATAAAGGAGATTTTATTTACTTTAGCGTTAACTTACTTCCTTAAATTAAAAATATCAACATTTTCAAACCTTCACAATTTATTTATTTTACACGATTTCAATTTAGCTCATTGTAAACACGCGAGGTATTTTGTTTAAATACAGAGTGAATGAGCAAAAGGTCATGAAGGATTTGGTTTATTATGGCCAGTACCTACCTAAAAACGTTTACAATTATTATGATGTACTGTCGTTTATGGAAAGAAAGTTGCTTAATTATGTAATTAACGTTATCTTACTTCTTTAAATAAAAAATATCGACATTTTCAAACCCTTACAGTAAATTTATTTTACACGCTTTCAATCAGCTGATTGTAAAACCACTAGGTATTTTGTCTAAATACAGAGTTGATGAGCAAAAGCTCAAGAAGGGTTTTGTTTGCTATGGCCAGTACCGTATACCTAAAAATCTTTGCAATTATTATAATGTATTATCCTTTAAATGGAAAGAAAGTTGCTTAATTATGTGAAATAGGTGATTGCTATGAAATTAAGACTAAATTGTGAAGGTTCAGTTTAAATAGATTGTTTACATTTGTATGAAAAGAAACGGATGTATATCGGAAATTCGTTGTGCAATCAATTTGTCGGTTGAAACGTTGTAATATGGCTTACATTTATCCCCTATACCTGACAGTATTCGTGGCACAGTCGGTAGCGTGACTTGCTATAGATCTGATGGTCCGAGTTCCAGACCGATCGTCAATTGTATATTTTTTGTAATGTGTCTAATAACGGTGTCACTAATAAATGTTTTACTGATGGTACCGATATTTATTTTAAGCAAAATAGAGACATTAAAATATTTATAGGCCTTTTCAAACTCTCCAAAAACTTATTTATTAAACTAAAAAAATTAATAAATACAAATTGATAGCTTAGGCCTGCTTATTTCTGATATTGTTTAATTAATACAACTCTTTGATTAGGCTACTAAGGTTTAGGCCTAAGTAAACAATCGATTTGTTATGTTTATAAAATACTAAACAGTGTTTGTATTACATAGTAAGGGTGCAGCATTGTCTTTAAGGAATAAGCCTATATGCCTACTTTGACAGACACTCCAACAAAAACATTTTAGTTTCTTTTTCATTTACTACAATTATATACATATAACTTGAAGAATTTGAAGAAAGCCATGAAAACTATTATCATACATTATCCATATATTAAAATATTTCAGAGCTGTTGTAGCCTAAATAAGTGTGGCAAGCCTAGACTCATTGGTCAGTTTTTGTTAAATTAAGGACATTAAATTTAAGGATTGGGTGTAATGCTGTGTAGCCGAATATTCGTTGTTAGCAAACACAACAGAGTATCTGATTCCGCTGCATAATTCTTTCTTTCGCGCTAAAAACCAATAAGCCACCAATGGTAGGCTGAGAGGCCTCACCTACGTTGCACGTATCCCGCCAAATGTACTTGTTAATGTTTTTTAATAAATAAATAAAATAAAAGAGTTGGTGCAATGTAAGTTATTTAAAAAATATATATGTATATATTTGAAGTATTTTCCTTCTTAATTAAGGAGGGTTCTTAAATGAATGTTGATAACAGCTCTCCCGCTCTGAATAGACCTACTTACTTTCCCGCCAATAATGAACCTTATATATTGTTACCTGTTATTTACAGCACCTGATAATTGAAAATGAAAAGTACAAAATTTAATTTTTATGGAAAGCAATGCATGTTTACTTGTCTATCCATTTATTTTATAGGGATTTAGTATAAAGTACACGTGATGATGACCTCATTTTGTTGAGGGAACCAAATGACCAAATAAATTGGTCAAACCAACAAAACCAATGATTTGGATCTACCAAATGGTTTTGGTTATAAAATGTGTTATTTCCAAGGAAATATTTTGTTTACCCACATAGCACAGAATATTGATTTTACCTCAAATAAACGTTAAACATTTCAAATTATATCAAATAAAAGTTTTGAAATTTATTTTACGTTTATTTGATATTCAAAATATCAAAGTCAAATAACGTCAACTTTTTTATATTTATTTTATGTTCAAAACGTCAAAGTCAAGTAAGGTTACATTTTTCATATTTATTGAACATATACTTGAAAATGTGCTAGACCACATTAGGCCTAACTTATAATTTTCTTATCGAGATTCAAAGTGGAAAGAAACGGTTAACCTCTTCATATGAACTGCAAGTACTATTTAAAACGAAATTAAATTAAACCCAATTGTCAAGTTAAATTTATATCAAATAAAAAATGCATTTAGTTTATTCAAGTTCAATTTATGTCAAATATAAAATGTATTGAGTTTATTTAGGTTTATTAAATAGCCTACACAAGTTTTTTTCATATTCTTGTGATAGTAAAAATATAAAATTACATTACTTTTTTGATAGTCTTACAGTATTTGTTTAACACATTAAACGGTCAAGTAGTAAGTCATATAAAATTTGGGTCAATCTTTTGAGTTTTCACTTACCATGTTCTGAGCGAAGCCCGAGTAATAATGACTAACTAGTAAATAAGAACACTAATTTTCATAGCTTCGGTGGCTCAAGTAGTTAGAGCACCAGGACATTGAGTGAGATGTTGTACGGTTCAAATCCTGTCACTGGTGGTAAGTTTTTGCTCAGTTATATATATATATATATATATATATATATATATATATATATATATATATATATAAATAATCTTTTTGTTAGCAGAAATTCATACATTCATAAATTTGGATGTAAAAATAATAATTTGAATCTTTTACTGCAGCAATATTTACATCTAACAAAATTTTTGGTTGCTAATACTAAAGCTATTTAACAAAACAATTTTGTCATCCCAGCAAAGATTTGTTTGTCCCTATTTCAACAAAATTTTGTTGTTATTATTATTTTTTCCCTGAACAAACTAAACAATTTTTTTATGTGCACTAAGTTTCATTAATAGCTATCCATAAATAAAGGAGTTTACTATTCTCCATATGATTAACACCAGAAAAGAGCGTGCAGGTTTGCTGCCATAATTATTAGAAAACCCAAGATTATTTACCATAAATGGATGGATGTAAACAAATTAAGCTAAATACCAAGTTTCATAAAAATGATTGGTTTATAAGTGAAATAATAACACATCCTTACTCTCCATAAGATTTACATTGGAGCCCCTAAATACAATGTAGGCCTAGCCTACTGTCTTGTTGTGCCATAATTTACAAAGGGTTAAATCCATTCATAGAAGCAATTGGAAATGACATTTCACTTAAATTCCAAGTTTTAATTAATTTTAAAATTAAAATAACGATAAATAGTAGCCAATATGTGTGTCTATGGAAGCAGAATATACTTGAGAACACGAATCAAAAGATTTTGTGTATATAAAAAATGTCATTGCCTTAAAAATGTAATTTTAGTAAGCGCGCGTCACGATTTCCCCTATGCTGCCCGTGTTAGCGGCCGGCCGGCGCTTTTGCCCACCAGCGCTCATCTCGGCCGGACCGCGAATCGGTTCGCTACAACACGGGCGCGAGCAATCCAGTAGTATACATCGATGGTCGCATCATGACTCCCAGTAGCTAATTCATTTTTTGTGTTAAAACTTGTGGAAGCATGATTAAAAATTGTTTTTAATAATTTTGCATTTTTATTCCACTCAAATGTTTAATATGACATTAAATATTTCAAAAATGTTCTGGTCAAAGTTTTCTATTTCAAAAATTAATATTATTTTAATATAAAATGATCTTCAAATTAGCTGTCGTAGCTAATACTTAACGTTAAGATGAAAGAGAACAATTTGTGGACGAAAAACTATCATGTATAATTTATTTACATTACATATTTAAAATGAAAATGTAGTAAAATGTTAGGACATTACTGTTTACTGTTCTGTACATTTTTATAAAATGTATATTCTATATGGCTCTCTCCCCCTGCATCGTTGGCATTTACGGTTATGTTTACTATGTATGTTACATTGAAACTTGTGTTTCTTAATTAATTTAGCAACAATGAATCAACTCCCATCGGCCTGTTTTCTTGTAACTTATAAATAAGTTTTTCTTTCACAGCCTTTTAAAAGAAATTAATGTCCATACTTCAGTAATGCTCTACTATGGAGATTAATATATTGTGTTGATAAGTAAATGCTTAAAATTGTTGTTAAACTTTTAAAATTTTCATTTTAATAAATAATTGACACCTGCTTACAGAAATTATGCGAAATAAAGTGACTTGTACCTCGACAACACATGGAAAAACGACATACAGTGGGATTATACATCTTTAAAAAAACTTTGTATTCCTAAGGAAGCACTGCTTCAAACGATTGTTTTGGGATTTATTAGGTCAGTATGTAACACGTTGTATTTATCTGACTGCTTGCAATTTTTACATTCAAACCGATTCCAAAGGTTTTCCAATAAACACACATGCAGCAGGCTTTATGTGGTAATTGGAAGTGGTTTATTATTTAATTCATCTTATGGGTCCAATATTTCTTTAAATCATGTTGAGGCATTTATAAAACAAAATTATTTGTGTTTGTTAATTGTGGTTAAATTATATAAAAGTTTACACTTGCAAAGTTACAAGCCTTTGCCTTGAAGTGCATAAATCCAAACAAAAAAGGAAAAAGTACTTTAATTTCACGATAAAAACAGTCATTTAGCTCAATCAGAGCGCTAACAACCGTCGACTCATATTCAGCGGGCGAGGTAGGCCTACGGGACGCAGCGAGGCGCGGGCGGATGTGCGAATAAAAGAAGCGGCGCACCGCGCATTAGTTATGACGTGCTGGGTATGTTAATGAAAGCTAAGTACACTGCAGCCACCGCCACAGCCGCCATTACACACAACAACACACATAAATAACGGCAGTCGCAGTCGGTAGCCTATCCGGGATCTGCCGTACGCTATTATTTATAGTACTTAATCCCATATGTAAAGTAGGTTCTTCACCACATCACTCTTACTTTCTGGAGCCGAACCTGTGATTAAAATGTGGCTACTATTTTCCTAGATTAAATCTTTATAACCATTTTTTATTTGCCAAAGATGCGGACTGTGTTATTAGAATGTACGTCGACCGAGCGCGGTCCTTCTTTGTTGCGCATCGCCCTTGTTATTTATATCGCATCGTATTCTCCTCTGTATCTCCGCACTTTTTCCTCTCTAATGTCTCGGGTATCCGCATTGTCTTGGTCGTGGTAATGTATTCCGGTCTGCGGATGTCGTTGCGCCGAATAGTCGCCTCTTTCTTTCTTTGCAAGAATAATAATTCAGATTTATGCCGCATAACGCACGCCCACTGCATGTACCTGTGCTCGAGGAATGCGACTGTCTTATCCGCTCCTACAAATGCGACTCGTGCGTTATCTCCCCGCCGCGCCGTATATTTAGTCGAATATTTGAATAGTAATCACAATTTAAAGGACCATTATTTACATTTTTTATATTAAATTTACATACCGACATGTAAATTTGTTTTTACTTTTATTAAAATTAATATAAACAAAATATAAAATTTCAATGCTCTAGGATACAACTGAGTGGTTAAAAATTAAGTGTCAAGTAGTATGGATTGAGAGATATAACATCAAATGTATTATCAACAGAATAAGTAAAAATAGAACGAAAATACATTTTGAAAAGAGTTGAGTTAATTTCTATCAAGTTTTATTTAGAAGTAAAAAATATTTATTTCATAAGGCAAAACATTTTTGCTGGAGAAAGTTAATAAACAAATTCTATTTGTTTGTTTTTTTTTTTTTATATTTTATGAAAATGTCTTAAAAGCTAGTTTTCCTGCTTTTACATGAATCTAAAATACCCGCTAAGGTAAATAAATATACGATTATACTATTGTCAAGATATAGAAAATAACAGTGAAAATGTGTCCCTACAGTGCCAACAATGCTTTTTAATTATTTGCTTGAACACTGAAGACAAACCAAATTATATTTGTCGTATGTCTTGTATGCGCTTGTACAAGTACAGTAGTAAAAATTACTACTTCAATCAACCTACTACACTTATCAGCCTCCTGAAAAGGATTCATTTTTAAAACAATAATTTAGACATTACCGTTTGAGATAGATTTTAAGGGCATTTCTCTGATTTCAAACCCTAAATATTGAATTAAACATTACATAGTGTGACCTAGACCTATTATTTTACCCTTGTAAGTAGGCCTACACCTCGTAGGGATGTTCCAAGGAGAAAGTCAGGGAACATTTTGAAAGCTCAGGACCTATGATATACAAGCTTAAAGGTATATTTTAATGATTGTTTTATTAACCAAATATTTCTGCACCTTAAAGTCTAAATCTGACAAAAAAAAAAAAAAAAAAGTTAAAAGTTTTTATAAATATTAATAAAAGTTTACTTGATTGTTATTTTCTACACGGATATTTTTTTATTTTATTTTATTATATTATATTTTTTCATTGGGATTGTGTTATATATGATGTACTAAAACATATCTTCATTACAACTTGCATACAGGTTGGTTATAAAGTCCCTTCCCCCCTAGTATTTTTCTACAATTTATATTAAAAGTGATTTTCAATGACGGGATTCATTGTATAGGTACATACTCTAACTTTTGTAGTAATTTAAAATTTCGGGAGTTACCTGAGGTCTAAGATGCAAGAGTTAACTTCAAAATTCCTTATGAGAAAGCTAGTCATACGACATGTCAAATAACACTGCCTTTTTCCCCTAAAAACGGCGGTGCAATCTAAATTCAAAAGGGTTATACCGTTTTCAAGATATTTGTAGGTCTAAGATGTAGGAGTCGACTTAAAAATTTTAACTACAAGCTAGTCATGCGACATGTTAAATAACACTGCACATCCCCCCTGAAAACAGTGGTGCAATCTAAATTAAAAAGGTTTATACAGTTTTCATGATATCTTTTCATAAATATTTTTCATAAATTTAAGTGAATGTTAATCTGCTGTTTTTTACCCGTGCTTTAGTTGTGTTTCCAGTTCAATTAATGATTTTGATTCAGTATTTAATATATTTATAAACTACAAGCTTATATCTACATAATAATTTATACAGTATGTGTTAGTAGTTGGGGACCGATAGTTTGCTCGGTAAACTCATACAGGCATGTTCTTTATAATAATACCAGAACTAGACACTGCCCTTAAATGCCTAGTGAAAAAAGGTTTAGTTCTTGTTCAAGATGAGCTCGATCGCTTCGCTCACTCACCTTCCAGACTGTTTCAATGTATTCCAGCAGGTATGTTCTGATGTATATTTGTTGAAACAGGTGTTGAATCTGTAACACGAGGATTCTTATTATTTAGTTATCAGCAGTTTTCATCATTATTACTACCAATGCTTTTGTTTTTATATTCAAATGCAAGTTTACAAATTGATTAGTTAGTTGTTTTATACTTTTACATGACTGCATTAATTTATCAAACATTCATAATCAGCAGTATGAAGTACGATTTAAAAAAAGGTCAATTATTTTCTTTACAGTGGTACCATTTAATAATTTAGTCACTGGCTGCCATGCAAAACCACCCATGTTTATACTGGAACACGTGGTCTACACTTAAACAGTTGAGTCAGATGTTTTCATTAATGTTTTGTTTTGAATTTTATCTCCATAAGACCAATGTTTAAACTTTTTCAATTCCAATTAAACATTATAAAAACATAGGTTCTTTTTGCAAAGAGATATGTATTTATATTATTTTTAGCCCTAAACTAAGCTATCTACAAAGTTTGAAGAAAATCGTTCGAGCATTTTTTGAGTTTCGTGTGCAAACATACATACTCGTATAACTAAAGTATAGGATAGGATTTAATGTATCCTATATTTATATTCTAATACGAGTAAGATATATTTGTATGTATGTATACATTTTGATCTCGAACGATTTTCTTAAAACTTTCAAATAAATAACATAGTTCTGAGGAAGAAATAATATTTATATGGGTCTCTATGCTGGTAAAAATATTATTTCGTTACAATCTTGAATTGAAATAAAAAATTACATTGGTCTTATGGAGTTTAAAAAACACTTAAGTTGTTTTAAACAGCTGACTTATCTGTCAAAGTACAAAACACATTCTCGAGTATAAACATGTAGTTTCTTTCATTGTATCCAGTAACTGCATTACAGAATGATACTATAATAAAAAAAATTTACCAGCTTTTTAAATAGTATCTTATACTAGTAGTTAAGACTATTTAAATAGTTAAAAAGAAACAAAAAATAAAAAATAAAACAATTCTAAGTAGCTTTTTAATTGCAATTGAATTTTAAAACAAATGAATTAGTAATAGTGATTAAATAAGCTGTTAACCGTAGAGGTTAAATCTATTTGATGCAGTTTCAATAAATTCATAAGAGAGTGCAGCACCCTTAGGCCTACATTAAAACATTTTGAAAGCCAAGGAGGCGAACCCCATGAGTTCATCGTGGAGGTGAGTGAGCGGAGCGAACGAGCTCATCTTGAAAGAAAAAACCTTTTGGGCATGGCATTTTAGCGTACCGTATGTGGCTAATATTACTATGACTGTAGAGAATTTTGTAAGTTCACCCAGCGAACGCTCTTCCCCCTGGTGGGCCTACTTATTACCTTATCTTATACTCTATAACAAGCAATGTTTGCGCGGGCAAACATTTTTTCCGTCCAAGAACTATTATTATTATTTTATTTTTTATAGGGGTTTTGGCCACGAGGAATCTTGGAACTTTACCCATGTCTTGGAAGATTTTTTGTAAATACTACACTGAACAAAATTCAGCTGGTAATTGTCTATAAAAACCAATGTGTTACATCTTAAGTGCAGCACCCTTTTGCCTGGCGAGTGATCGAAGCAATCGAGTTCGTATTAAAAAGGAAGCGGGGAGTGAGTGGAGCGAACGATCTTAGTAAGAAAGTGACGCTTGATAATTTTACCGAGCATAAGCTCGGTCCTCCTTGTACTAAGAAAGTAGATAAAAATAATCCTTTTCTTAGTGAGGTGTAGAGTTTTAAGCTTAAGTCAATTCCGTCTCTGCAATTTAATTAAATAGAGTGTAAGAGAAGGAATTTTCATCGTCAATTGAAACGAATGAAATTTGTAATGCACTCCTCTTAGAGAATTCAATGAATTTGGTGTAAAACTATAAATGATTATTAGTATTACGCCAAATATTTCAGGCCATAAATTATAGCAATTATAGGAATTCGAGTTAGTTTATAAAGTTTAAAAAACGAGGTATAAATTGTACCAGTTGTAATATATCGATTATTATTACCTTTAAAGTTTTTACTATCTTACGTCTGTATGAATTAAAGTAGATATCAAACTGATTCAGTAAGAAAATACATGTTATTATTAATCATTAAATCCCGATACCTTTATGACATTAATCGAAAGAAATTCCTCAGAATAAAAATTCGCCTTATTTAAGTCTCGCTCGCAAATCCTCCAACCAATGAACGAAACGTATTCTCGGATCCGTTACATGCGAAAGGCTTTACAACGGTAAGAAAAACGTCATTTTGACAAGGGCGACTCGTATATTCGTGCCTTATAAGGGCCAGAATCGCGTGCCTGAGTGACATGACTGTGTGCCTTATGGCGTGTACCGCTTAGCACGCCAGGCACCCGCCTGAGCTTGCCATCTACTACACGACATTATCTGTCTGTGTTGCAGTGTTGTCGTCAGCCAACTTGCAACGACACCTGACTACCAACTCTTATCTTATCATCACACTTTAACACTCCCCCGCTAACGGTTGATGGCTCAGTACTAGCACAGTGAAGTCCTAGTAAAGTATGATTATTTGTACGTAAGAGCAATTTATATGGTCTATATAAACGGAATTTTAGCAAAATGTATTAGGGGTGTGTGGATACGAAACTGTTTTCAGGTAATTTCAGATTTGGTAGTATAGTTTATCTTAAATATATTCAAACATTTGAAAACAGGTTACTGAAGTACAAACTTGGTACAATGAATCAAATGCACGTGTTATTACATTTAATAAAAGAAACACCATTCAATATTAACTGAAGGATAAAATTACTTCACTAACAGTAATTCAAGAGATCATTAGTAAAAGATTCTTAAGAATGGGGTATCGGTTACAAGGCAAACGCCTTTAAATTGATTACTGAGGGAATCTCACAGATAATTAAGTATCGACGAGGTCTCATGTTCGATAGCAACTTTAACAACAATTCAAATTGACTTTGCTCTCGAATCTTAAAATTGCTTCTCAGCTTTCTTGTGATTGCATCTCCCCCTCCCCTCGGCACACCGACACCCAACTGCTGCCATCTGGTGCCAACATTGGAAACTAATTAAACCCAAAGTCATTCGTCAGATCTTCACCGACTCGGAATAATCTCTGGATTCTCATTTCATTTAATATCGAGATCATCTCTCCCTCTGATTTTGCAAAAGATACCCATGAAATATCTCACCCTCACGTTTACATTCACCCTGACTAATCCATCTGTGCCTGACTTATTCGCCCCATTAAAACCTAATTCCTGCTTCGATTTCTCTTCCTGATTTATGGAGAATGTTCAGTTAAAAGAATTTCGACCTTTGATTCTTTCATATATTAAATTATGCATAATCCATGGTCACTTCACAAGTATAGGAATGTAAACGTGGATTGTGAACATTGTATATGAGTTAATGAGTCGCAATCAATTTTCATTATATTATCATAAATATTTTGACATTTATCTCTCCTAACCTTGGATATATATAATTATGACTTTTATTTTAAACTCGAATACATAGTAAGTTTTCAAAAGGCTTTACGGAAATTGGAAGAGCGTAGCAAATTTAATCTCCATCTTTTAAATGCCATTCACTGTATTTGTATGGACATAAAAAACCAGAGGTATGTTTTTCTTTATGTTCACAGATCTTACCCTTAGACAGTAAGTTTTGTGTAATTTATACTATGAATACTACCTAGCTACTACCTACCTAACAATAGCTTTTATTACTTATTATTTTTAAGTAAATCGATTTATTCATGATCCTATTTATTGTTTAAATACATTTAAACGAATAAAAGATTTTCACCACTTGATTGAGTTTCAACATTAAAATATAAATTTGTAGCTA
Source organism: Neoaliturus tenellus (assembly GCA_030545055.2). Lineage (NCBI taxonomy): Eukaryota > Metazoa > Arthropoda > Insecta > Hemiptera > Cicadellidae > Neoaliturus > Neoaliturus tenellus. The sequence continues at coordinate 189,318,779 of CM061532.1, read as the reverse complement.
ACGAATTGTGACATTCACAAAAAAATCCTTCGATAAGAAAATACGCTGATTAAAAAAAGATCTTTTTCATTGAAGCATGCCAGGGTGGTCTTGGAAAAGAACCACCGAAGACAATACTTGTTAGAAGAACGAGAGCTATTAGAGTGAATAAAAAATGAAATGAACAGCGGCCGTAAAGCACGAAGCCAATCATGCGTACTGTACAATATCGGTGGGGCAAAACAAAACGCCGCCGCCCGAGCACGACCATCGCCGGCCGCTCTGTAGATCTATAAAAATATCTCCGCCAAGGACAAACGATTGCTGGTGGGTTGTAAGTTATAAGTGGGACGCCTGGAACATTGGTGTCCGAACTATATCTAATTGATGCCTGACCGGACAAAGCAAAAAATATCTGGAATTATTTTAAAATAATTGACCATTTTTACTAATCATTACTTATAAAATATCAGCTCTAAGGTGAGACAATTGTACTTCAGTAGCTTAGAACTAAAGGAAGCAGGTAATATACTATTGAATAATGATTATCGTATGGTTTTTAATGGAGGGAGACCAGCAATTAACTGACTGTTCTCCTCGCCTGAGAGAACTGCAATTTTGGTTTTCCATGCAAGAGGACCAGCGGATTAACGTGACTTCCGAACCTTGGGTGAAGCTGAACGATCTTTTTGTCTCCGAGCTGGGATTTGAACCCAGGCCCTCTAAGTGATAACCCAGAGTTCTAACACTGAGCTACGGCCGCTACCAATATACTATTGTCATTACTATGACATACTATTGTCATCACTATGAGGTGAAAAAGTATGACAATAGGAAATCACTACTTATTTGTCTTTACAATTAGAAATTACATGTAGCACTCCATAGATAGTTTGAAATTAGTGTCCATTATTGTGATTTTCCATGCAGTATTTTTTATTCAAGTAATGTGTTAAGTGTAATAAGTGTAATACCGTTGATTTCCCAATCGCTACAGATAGTTCGCTAAATATCCTCTCAAAATATCACGGTTCTGACCACCCTTCACACGTGTCCCAATTTCCCCCAATAACTGGCCACCGGGATCGGGCCCATTGTGTACCAAGTTTATCTGCAGTGAGCCTGTAAGAAGCGCCGTTATAGCGGGACGTCCGATTGTTTACTGCCTTATTGTATTTGGCAAGATTACTCTGTGCTGGTCCGTTAAATTTTACAATAAACTCGATTTCTTCTGTTACTGCTTATTGGCCGTGAATGAGATTGCTTGGTTGTTGGAGAGACGGGTGCTCTGCGAGAAATGGATACGCTAACGTTGTGTGTTTGAATCGCCTTAAAAAGTATTATTAAACGGGAGGACGAAAACTTTGTTTACTTACATGGAGGAGATGCATTAGTAAAAGTAAAACTTATTTTGCTGCCCATGTTAATCTTTTGAATCTTAAACATTATTATTACTAGATATTTCCAAACTAAAACTAATAAAAAAAATTGTTTAAAAAATAAGTTGATGTATGATAAACAGAATATTATAACCGAAAGAAAGTTCCACTTTAACAACATGTCTAATCATTATTATAATTAATTTTATCGTTTTGTAGCTGATCACACACATTTGGCCATAAGTTTAAATGATGTAAAAATAATAATAATAATAAGTATCCACTCAAATATATGATGTATATGAAACACTTGTTATTTTCACCCCTAAAACAAACAGTTAAAGTCGTTTTAATATTTAGAATGTAATTTTAAATTCTAAAATTGTTGTGTTAGATTCGCTAAAGGTGTCACACTTTAATAAACAGAATGAAATCATAGCCAACAATTCACTCTAAAAGGCAATAGCAATTTTAACAATTTCTTCAGTTATTATGTGGCATGGATTTCATCAAATAGTTTAACAATCATTGGGAATATTAAAAGTTTCAATAATTTTAATTTCACTCTCATCAACAATAAGTAATACAATACACGTTTTATGGGGTGTAGATAAGCATTCGAAATATCCCATGTACAGGATTGGCATTGCCGACGTGATCGTCCTTGAACCGAGAGGACAACAAAACCATATCGCCCAGACGAGGCGGCCGAGGACCCAGACAAAATGTATAACAGATACTCCGATATGAGGCTCGTGCAGACAATGGCTCCGGCCGCCGATAAATAATGTGGCTCTCTCTTTGTACCTTGTCCGCGGCGTTCGAGGAAATAATTTTATTATAATTCTCGGTGCACGAATGTTAGAATGCCATCGGCCGGGATGTTGTGTATGTTGCCCGTATCGGAGACGACCGGTGTTCCGGTATAAATATCGGAGGTCCCGATGTCGTGGACCGGTCCCCCCGACATGTCTTAAGCGGTACAAAAACGGGATTTAGTGCTACAACCGGAGTCCAATACTCGTACATTTAGGACTGGGGTCATATATTTGGTACATAAGGAAGCAGATACTGTTTTTTGGAGTTTGTAGACTTATATTTACGTCAATGCTTTTAATTTATTACAGTGATAAAAATTCAGCATTAAAATTACAATTTGATTTGTCTCTAAGATTAATTTATTTTCTAAAAAATGGTACCTCAACATTTATTAGACATCAACTAATTATTTATTTCCTTCAAGTAAATCAAAGGTTTCCTTGTTAATGGCGCTTGCTGTAGCATATAACAGTTACTGTTCATCATCAATTCTGACTGGCCGTTATACATAGACCGTTTTACAGTATTAATGCCAATAGCATCTATTCTCAAAGATACTATAAAATCGAATTTATTAAATATCGTCGGTTATAGTGATTTTGTTTTCACCCTTCATTATAAATCATGACGCAACATATACATCAAATAAATTTCGATGTAAAATGATATTTAAATTTTATAAGTTTATACCTTAAGTGAAAATATTTAAACTTGATCAAACCTTCTCTTACAAACTGCACCGGGATCTGCAGAGCTTATTACCAACACCTTATCATCCAGCAATGCTGCACCTCACCATAAATTTCCTTGAGAATAATCCGTACAGATAACTCTACAGTCCTTCCACCGCTGTTTAGCCTATCTACTAATACACACCCGTAAATCGCATTAGGCCGATCCCTCCCATAAATAAGGCGTTGATATAATCCGTCAGCCATCTTGAAATGCATAAGCGACCTCGAAAGATATTTTGAGAAGTGCAACGCTACCATAAATAAAGGATGGCGTTAGTTGGAGATTAAATAGCCAGTGTCTAGCTATTAATCAATGGCTATAAATTAGCGACTGTTAGCTCCGCCACACTCATCATCAGATTATATCTCGATCTGACGGGGCACTAAATTCTCACTCTTGGCCGGATTAAGCTGTTAGAATAAGTACAAATATAGGAACTGCACACCGGTCCCGCTAACACTGGCCTGAACGCAGGGCCGGACCGCTCGGGACCGCTGATATCCTGTCCAACATTTCGGGTCCAAAAATACTGGTCAAAGGGATCCGTTACGCTTGCTGTTTTGTTGAAATTTAAAAAGGAAGGTTGATAGGAATAAATAATGTATGGATATCATAAATAAATGAAAAAGTAAAACCAATACTTTGAAATTTCGTTGAAAGATAAACCTCAGGGGTCTTAAAATGAATTTAATTTTATGTGTCAGATAAAGAACAGAATCCTTGTGTTCATTCATAACCTTAGCAACCTTACAGCGTTATGCTGTCTATATATGTTTCCATACACGCATTTTTAAATCTTTTAATTGGAAGATATATTCTAATATATTCCAATATTATTGTTCAAATTTATAGCAATGCACGTGTTACTGAGCAAAAAGCCTCAATTCAAAAGTACTTTTTATTACAAATTTTTATGTATGACTTGAACATTTTTTAACTCTTGGTTTTTCTTTTGTTAGTTAATTCATTATTAGTTTGGGATAATCTTTTAAATTATAACATTCGTAAAGCTATTTATGTATTATCTACATCTTGATATTTGAGCTTTCCAAACGGAATAGCTTATGCAATTTCTATATTGATATATAGTTTAATATATACACTGAGAGAAAAAAGGTGTTGAAACATACTTAAAAAATGATGAAACACTCTTAAATAATGGCTTTTTCATTACTTAATGCTATAAGTATGTTACTGCATGTTCAGACATTCTAAATGCATAAGTAAGTAACATACGTAAAGTTCGGCAGTAGTTTGATGACGTCACACTGTGTGACGTCACTGCAACTTACTTACCACTGTATGAAACATACGTATTATAAATATGATCAGTCATCATGGACCATTCTTTGTTGTATGTAACTTCTTTGCCAACACATGAAACATACTTATTGTAATGGTTTTTTATACTGATGATTTAGTCTTTGCCGTATGTTACTTACTTTCCACTGTATGAAATATACTTATTGTAACCACGTTTTATCCTGATTAATTATTCTTGGTCGTATGTAACATACTTGAAACTATATATGAAACATAATTATTATTATGGTGTTTCATCATTATAGTTTTTCATTTGACGTATGTAACTTGCTTTTAATTATATGATACATATTTATTGTAATTGTGTTTCATAAAGATGAACTAATCTTTGTCGTACGTTACCTACTTGTCACTAAATGAAATATACTTACTGTAATTATGTTTCATCATGTTGACTTATGCTTTTGCGTACATTTTGTAGTTGACCGTTAAGGAAAAATACTATTTCAAATTAAGTTCTGAAATGTGATTATTGTTGGCATTTACTATTTTATCTTAGTATCATATACAGATGCTTTGTTGTGTATGAAGCCAAGTTATATGATACTACAAATACATCAAAATTTGAATACTATTCCACCTCTATACTATTTTTAAAAGTTAAGTGGCAGACAAGCTGTTTCAAAACTTGAAATATGAATATTTTTGGCTGTATGTTTTATATCTGATTTCGACTAATGTAATTTTAATGCTATGTTATGTGATACTCAGTTTTATATCCTGAAACCATTAATTTTTTACGGTTTTTTTTTTTTTAATAAATACAATTTTACAGCAATCAAATATCATACAGCCTAGAGAGATCTAACCTGAACGAGTATAAATAAATAGTAAATCCAGTTAAAAATCAAACCTTATTCAAGTCTTGTCCTCATACTATGGTACTTAACAATTACAATAGAATTTCGAAAAAGTATAACAAATCAGAGTTTAAAATTTGTTGTTTCTCATTACAGGTTAATACTGTTTTAAAAAATCTAGATAAGATAAAAAAATTAAATAGCTATGGAGGTGTAGGCAGAAATAAAATAAATGAATTTAAAAGAAAATATTTATTAAACATGTATTTTATACACTTACAAATCCGCTCATTTCCAATGTATGATTGAAAGAGTTTTTTTCACAGCTACACACAAACACAACACCATAAACCGCGAAAAAACGCCCAACACCTAAACACTGACCGACCGGCGCGGCGCAACGAAGCTGTCACTTCACGAATTCACTGCAGACTGACACAGAATGAGAGAACGAAAAACTGTGGTTGCATACTTATTTTCCTTGTTAATGATGTTTCTTACTTATTGCATTTTATAATTGGGTCCAGTACAGATTTAAATAAAATGCATAATTGTAGTCTCACCATAAGTAAGTTACATACTTTCAAGTCAGTTAATAAGTATGTAACACGGTTTCGACGGAACACTGATATGATGTCACTAACGGTGACGTCACCGTTTTAGGACTTAAACTTTATTAGTAGTATGTTTCAACATTACAAATATCATGAAATCATGTTTCACTGGTATTAGGTATGTTTCATGTATTTATACGAAATAATTGAAACATACTTATTTGACATGGTGAAACATACATTCACGAATTTTTGGATACGTAAGATTATTACTTATATTATGTGTTACATAGATATTTAAGAATGATTCATACTTCATAATGATAAAACTGTTATACCATTACATACGTATATTGCATTTTTCTCAGTGTAGGTTTTAGAAAATATCCAAAACTCGTAATTGAGACCTAATCCTATACCGTATTGATATTTACCCTGAAAATTGTTACAGGATTTTCAAATGATTGTGGAAACTGTTACATACTTATATGATTGATTTGAGACCCAAAATTTTTACTGTTTACTGAAATTCTAAAAGAAACTGCCTAAAACTACAAAAATGAAACACAACGTCTGAAACACTAACATATACACTAGACCTATATTTACACTACGTATAATACTGACAGTATATATACGAAAATATCGAAAATGGCAATTAATTTCAACAGGAGACTCCGGTCATCACCAGGACCAAAGAGAAAATCCAAAGAGAATCTTTTAAGACCTGAAGATAGCTGAAGTGTCTGGCGGAAATCGATTGCTATTTTCAATCTTTTCGTTTATTTACCGTCTGTTATATATGTAGTGTAAGTGAAGATATATATTTAAGTATTGTAGACGTTTTGTATTTCATTTATAATTGCAATGTACAAGTAAAATACTAATAAAAAGGTGTTGAAAAGAACCAAGGAAACTCAATTCACGTTTAATCTAAAATACATATTACAGAGTTAGGAGAGGATTCCAATAAAATTATTCAATCAAAACTGTAAAACAGTTTCAACAGTAATCCTGGCAAGCGGATTATTCATGGCAGTTCTCATGTTTTGAGCAATTCCAATCAACCACAGACGGATTACTGGAAAAATACTAAAATTTTATAAATATAAAAATTTGTGCTTTAAGTGCTAGATTAATGTTCCTTAAAAATATCATTACATATTATAATAATATTCTGCTTATTCATTTTGATACAGTCATTTATTTTTATTCAGCAATTGTCTTGTAAGCAATTTGTTTGCAAATATTCTATATCAAAAATTATACTCTAATCAATAACCTTACATGTAACTTTTAAATTGTGAAAATCATTCTTAAATTTCAGACTTATTAACAATCCTTGAAAAACTCCAACAACAAATTGTTGATTCTTTCTTTGTTCAACTATGAAATTTGGGATGAATTTTGTAATTGATAACGTTGTTTTTAACTTTATGTTTATAGTCAAAGGTAAAACTATAAGCAAAAACGTCTTATTTTATTTTGCCTATTATGAATACTATTCATACTCATTATGAACACTGGTTCTACAGTATTTAAGCATGGGATAAGCGGTCACGGTTGACTCACGTCGGTAAACGATGACGGCGATTACTCGATAGGTAGTCGCAAATCCCCCTCCAGTCGCACTCGTCGCTAATCCATTTGAGCAATTTGAGCACTAAAGCACGGATCTGGTTTCGGTCTGCGGTCACAGTCTAATGGAACCCGAAAAGGGTCGCCCTTCCATGCAAATTGTGCACGAATTATCCAAATGTATTACGCGGCCTTTTAGCAACATTTTTTGTATCATTTATAGTATGTAATAAAAGGGTAGTCAAGGATTTAATAATGAAAAAGTAAAAACTTTACATACCATGTTCCAACAGTAAAACAATGAATGGTCAATCTATTTTATGAGATTTTGAGTTTAGGTAATTCATCATTATACTGAATTGTATAGGATTGGAATTTCAATTCGTTACGTCAAAGACTGGGATTTTTAAAACATACTTAGTATTTTAACTATATATTCTTCGGACAACGAGATATCGTTATTACTTAGGTCAAGACAAACACATTAACACATTTCACCATAGGAACATGGCTTTCTAGTGCGTATTTTCTTGTCTATCTATCTGTATGTGTTTTGTGCAAAAATGACAAATCTACTATATATTTGTCAAATACCACTCACTCATGTATCAGAGAATCTCCATAACCATGGGGTATAGAGGGTTGAAATTTGGCATGGACGTTCCACTTGGCTAAAAAATGTTCACTAAGAAACGGTTTTGCAAAATTCCTTCAGGCCTCCGCCCCACACGACTTCAAAATTGCTATCTAATGTTAACCTTATGGCCAATTTTTAATACAAATCAAAGCAACAACGAATCTAAAAAACTATGGGACCTAGAATGTTAAAATTTAGCACGGGTGTTCTTCTTTGCTCATGGGTGCTCACTAAGAAACGGCTTTGCAATATTTCATCAGGGCTCTGGCACACAGGACCTCAAAATTTCTACCTAATGTTATTCTTATGGTAAATTTTTTATACAAATATAGGAAACAACGAATATAGAAAACTAAAAGACCTACGATGTTGAAATTCGGCATGGACGGTCTGCTTTGCTCATAGGTGCTCACTAAGAAACGGTTTTGCAAAATTCCATAAGGGCTCCGCCACACAGGGCTTCAAAATTTCTATCTAATGTTATCCTTATGGCCAATTTTTTTATACAAATCTAGGAAATAACGAATAGGAAAAAAAAATAGGAAATAAATTAATAGTTACACAATTAATAGTAAGAAGAAAGCAATTTGTGCTAACAGGAATCTTGATTTTGACATCAATAGTAACATAGAAAACTAAAAGACCTACGATGTTGAAATTTGGCATGGACGTTCTGCTTTGCTCATAGGTGCTCACTAAGAAACGATTTTGCAAAATTCCATCAGGGCTCCCCAGCACAGGACTTCAAAATTTGTATCTAATGTTATCCTTATGGCCAATTTTTTATACAAATCTAGGAAACAACGAATATAGAAAACTATAGGACCCACGATGTTGAAATTTGGCATGGACGTTCTGCTTTGCACATTGGTGCTCACCAAGAAACGGTTTTGCAAAATTCCATCAGGGCTCCGCCACACTGGACTTCAAAATTTCTAATGTTATTCTTATGGCCAATTTTTAATATGAATCTAGGAAAAACGTAGCTGAAATACCATATGACCTAAGAGAATTATTTGGAACGTTTTCAATGGAAGATCCACTTCGCCCATCGGTGCTTGCTAAGAAACGCTCTTGGAAAGCATCTTCAGGGCTCCACCCCTCGGGTGTATTAATTTGGTCTAGGGCCAATGGGGTTGAAATTTGTCATGGACATTTCTCTTTGTTCAAAGGTATTTACTAAGAAACGGTTTTGCAAATATAGTTTTTTAAGTCCTTTAGGGCTCCGCCCCACAGAACATCAAAATTACTCTATTGCATCCGTTGTTGAAATTTGGCATTGATGTTCCTCTTTGTTCACAAGCATTCACTAACAGTTTTGCAAATATAAAGATTATTATTATATAGTTTTGGGAGTCCTTTAGGGCTCCGCCCCACTGGACTTCAAAATTACTCTAGAGCATATGGGGTTGAAATTTGACGTGGACATTCCTCTTTACTCATATGTTCTCACTAAGAAATGGTTTTATAAATATAGTTTTGTATGTCCTTTAGGGCTCCGCCCCACTGGACTTCTAAATTACTCTTGGGCATACGGGGTTGAAACTTGACTTGGACATTCCTCTTTACTCATCTGTACTCACTAAGAAATGGTTATGCAAAGATAGTTTTTGGTGTCTTTTAGGGCTCTGCCCCACTGGACTTCAAAATTACTCTAGTTCATACGAAGTTGAAATTTAACGTGGACATTCCTTTTTACTCATATGTACTCACTAAGAAACAGTTTTACAAAATAAAGTCTTTGAAGTCCTTTAGGGCTCCGCCCCACTGGACTTCAAAATTACTCTAGAGCATATGGGGTTGAAATTTGACGTAGACATTCCTCTTTACTCATATGTGTTCACTAAGAAACGGTTTTATAAATATAGTTTTTTTTATGTCCTTTAGGGCTCCGCCCCACAGGACTTCATGATTACTATAGAGCCTACAGGGTTGAAATTCTACGTGGACGTTTCTCTCTACTCATGTGTACTCGTGAATAAACTGTTATGCAAGTCTTTTAGTTTTTGAAGTCCTTTAGGGCTCCGCCCCACTGGACTTCAAAATTACTATATAGCCTTCAAGCGTTGAAATTTGACGTGGACTTACCCTTATACTTGTTATGTTGCCTACTAAATAAAAAATGGTTTTGCAAATATAGTTTTTGAAGTCCTTTAGAGCCCCCTACGTAAGGACTATTGGGTTTGAAATTTGACATATTCGTTCCTCTTTGCTCATATATGCTCATTAAGAAGAAAACTTTTTGCAAAATTCCATGCTCTGCTTACACAATTCTCAAGAAAGAAGATTTCGTTGCTCTTTAAAGAGATATTATTACATGTAAAATGAATTTAATCACGGGCGAAGCCGTGACGGGCAACAGTTAGTATCTCATAAAGGTTTGGGGTTCAGCGTTGACATCTCGCAAAAATACTTATCTTATTTAGATATATATGTGCAAGATTGGATAAAAAAAAACAGAAAAATTTATAATTTTTGTATTTGTTTGAATTAAAACAAATGATGTTTCATTGAAATACACATGCTCTAAAATGGGCTAGATCCTAACATCATTTTGTAAATTTAACGATTTTCATGGTTTTGTATTTTAGCCATTAATCAGTTCTATTACTACATTTACATTGTTTCAAAGGAAAAGTGGTCAAACATTACGAAAAGGTTTAATTTTTCCGTTATTGTCAATCCAATGTTAACAAATAAGGTATAATTGAAAACTACATAAAATAGGATAACTTCTACGTATCTTACGTATATCATTTTCATAAATAAGTATTTCACCTCATAGGGAAAAAAAGAATGGACTCATGACTTAGAACCAACTTCGGGAAATCAAATACCTAGTTTTGATTGATTTGAGTTAAGCTCAGGATAAAGGAAATAAACGATACATTTATTGACAATAATTTGAAATAAGCTGGAAGTCTATACAAAATTTTAGTATCTAAACAAAACTACGTATACTCTTCTTGAAAAATTAATCAAGATATATTTATTTACTTAAGTTGATTCTTAACTTTCTTCAGAAATTCCAAACCTTTAAAAATAAAACCGAGTAAATGATTTTCCCTGGCGTCATGTAGGTTTGGCGATTCTCGGAGTGAACGAGAAGTGCAGCGTGGCGAGTCGAGCACGGTATCATTAGGGGTGTTTAATTGCTGACGCATTGTAAGCAGAACCCCGACTACGCGTCTAATTGTAATCACAAGGCAAATACTCCCCCAGCTACCCCAGCCATTGTTTGGACTTCTGCTCGATCTCCACATTCCCTTTGGTCGATTTATCCTTGGATGGAAACAATTTCGCAAAGAGGCAGGATCGTCAATTTATTTTTGTTGTCTTTTATTTTTATAAGAATTTTGCTGATATATAGATAAATTTAATCATTGTTCTGATAAGCCACCGTCTTTGATAGGATATTGCACTGTAAAAAAATTAAAGTAAAATAAAAACAAAACAAAATTAAAATATTAAAAAACTTTTGGTATTTATTAAAAAGTATTTTTGCTATTTGTCTTACAGAACCAAAAAAGTTAGTTAAAAAACATTCGAAACTTAGTAATACACCTTAGATACTGTAGTAACAATTTAGAACATTATAAATCATATAAATTACTAAATATCATCAATAAATCATAGGACCAGTTTTTATGGAAGGAAAGTATTTCTTTTTTATTGAAAATAAGACAATTTTGGTAATTTGTTAACAATAAATCTCGCTTAAAGATGGTTTTGGATCTATTGAAAATAGTAAATTACTATTCGATTTGTATGACAATAATTAAAATCATCAAAAAATTCAAATCTTTGTTAATCAAGCATAATTAAAATTAAAATACACAGTAAATATCATTGTATTATGTGTAGTACAACACTCTAGGGCAACTAACATAAAAATAAAATCTGTAAGAAATCTTTTTCCTTTTTTAGCATTTGTGAATAAGACACTGTATACTTTAGTTAAGTGAGTCTTAGAAAAAATAGGAGAGTTAAGGTGTTATAAATAAACAATACCAATCCACTAGCAAAATGTAGAAATTTTCATTAGGCTAATCATGGTTTTTCGCAATTGTATGGCTTATCCTTAAAGCCAATACTGACTATAATTGCAACTTGTTATATTCATCACCAAGTGGGCCGACGATCTCCTAACACCTCAAATTACTTTGTTTGATCGTGGACATGGGAGCGACATCACTTTGATCCCTCGTGTTCGGCGTGCTCCCCTACGCCGCGCCGGGCAGTAGAGGTCCTAATCCTCGACATCCCCCGTCGTCTTGGGCCTGATTATGCCAGGTCTGCAGCGTCACCACCATCCCGGGTCTTTAGGGTAGTAATTGTTCACGCGCGGTAGGCAAAGCTGGGCCACGTGTCACATAATTGAGATGATAAAGTAGATGTTACCCTCATTCGTTAAACGCCTTTATTGATCGCTATTTTCTTGACTAGGGGAGGTGGCCTTAGATTCTTTGAGGAGGGATGAAGTTTGGTTTTCATTTGAATATTTGGTAGCCTAATATTTAGAAGTCTATAGAAGGTGACCTAAATTAGAAATAAAATCAATTATAATTTGGTTTCCACGTTTTTATATTTTTACTACTTACCAAAGACTTTTCTTTCGGCTCGCACAACTTAAGACTTTCTACCCGCGTATTAACACACAACACATGCTTTCCTCTCAAATTACAAAGTTTCACCCACACTATCCCAATACACTTAACAGTATTTTATAATATCTACAGTTTAGATAAAAAACCACAATGGTAAACAATCAACTCATACCTCACTTCAATTCAGCCACATGAATTCGATTGTTGTTTTCACTTTTCAGTGCATTGTTTTTTAGATTTAAGGTTATGATAGTTTAGTATATTTGAGTGTTATAAAGTATAGTATGATACTTATATTCATTGTTCCTCCAATATTGTTAAAATCTTGTTCTATTGAACTTAATTTTTCTATCACACACCTTATAAATTTTACATTGAATCAGAGAAAATTTCCAGATTTATTAAAAAATGTAGTAATAAAGCCAATTTTAAAAAAGGAGGATCAAAATCATATATTGATAATTATAGACCAATTTCTATTATATCCATATTTTTTAAGATTTTTGAAAAAGCAATGAATAAAAGTATGAAATCATTCTTAGATGTGTTCAAAATCGTGAATTCAAATCAATTTGTCTTCCGCCCTGGACTGTCAACAACACATGCCATCATTGAACATACAAATTACACAGTTGATTCATTAGACAAGCATCACAAGACAATAGGCTTATATATTGACTTGTCAAAAGCAGTTGACATGGTAAATCATAACATTCTCCTGAAAAAATTGTACAATATTGGCAATAGGGGAAACATTTATGATTGGTTTAACTCATATCTGAAGAATAGAGTTCTAAAAGTGTCTATAACATGTTTAATGGAAAATAACAAGTAACATTTTATCTGAAGATACAACATCAAAATAAGGAGTTCCGCATGGATCGAATCTTGAACCTCTATTATTTTTAATATATATTAATGCATTATTCTATTTCATCTTCTAAATGTCTAATCTTTTTCCTGATGACACATCAATTGTCACATCACATTTTTCAATAGAACAACTCAAAATTAACACACAAGGTGAAATAAACAATTTAACAGGATGGTTTGAAGAAAGCAAAATGAAATTAAATGTCGAAAAAACAAGTATTATGGAATGTAATATATCAAACAATAACAAAATTAAAAAGAATTAAATTATTATGAAAATCCAAAATAAAGCTATCTAATTGAATACAAAATTAAAATTTTTAAGAGTTAATGTGTAAAAGACAATTTAAATATTTCGACCCATATACATAAAGTTTCGAGAAAAGTATGGCAAGGAATTTTTATAACCAGAACGCTCTTATCATTTTAAAATTTAATACCTCCCGTCGCAGCAGTCCTGCGTACTCAGCGAATTTCCAAATTAATAATATTAATTTTGATCAGATGAACCTGTAAACAAAATTGCATTACGTGCTCATAAATCTGGAAATAAATGTCTATTCTCCTTATGTTAAATATAGGGAAAGAGTATGCAGGTATGCTGCCATGGGGAACTCTGAAAGTAGATTTTACGCATAAAAAATTTTATTTGGACCATATGAAGCCACATACTAAGTTTTATCAATATCTGTCCATAAATAAAAGAGTTGGCCAATTCTCCATATAATTAACATGTAAAAGAGTATGCAGGTCATGATAAGTACAAAAACCAAGATTTTTTAACATAAATGGTTGAATCTCAACCAAATGAAGCTAAGTACAAAAATATTCATCCAAAAATATTCGTTAATAAGTGAAATATTAACACATCTTATTCTACATAAGATTAATATTGGAGCCCCAAAATACAATGTCTTTAAACTTTTAAATATCTCGGCAACCAATGGCGATAGAGTAAAGCTTCAAAAATACTACATTGTGTAATTTTTGAGCTAAATCCAGTGGTAAAAATCAAAATTAAAAAATTTTTAAAATTACATATGAAAAATGCAAAAAAAACAAAAAACCCAAAACTACCCCTTCCGGTAGGTCGATGTATCTTGTTTACGAACTCATCCAAATAAAGTTAGGATTACACATCTCTACCAAATTTGGTCTTGATCGGACCGTTTTACGAGAGTTCTCGTGTCTAGGGACACATACATATATGCATAAATAAATAAATATATACATATATATACATACATATATATGTATATATAAATTTTAATGACTATTATTTTTGGTCTCTGGTCACCTCAAAACGAAAAAGTAACATGATCCCGGGCTTAGGTCTTACCATGAGACCTACGGTAATAGCATGTTCCTTATGGGAAATTCGCTAAAATTACATTTTTACCATGGATTTATATTTTAACATTTAAAATATGCTACACCTGTGTGGGGCAAAAAAGCACAAACACAAAACAATTATTCAAATTATAGAAACACAGCATTAGACAAATATTTGACCTAAAAACTCGAAATTCATTTAAACCTATTTTGAAAAGTGGATAATCCTGATATTACCATGTATTTTTATATATGAATCTTTTTTTCAATTCTGTCTAGAAGAAAACAGAAAACCCTTAAGAAATAAATAAGAATTTTTATAACTTAAGATCCACTCAAAATTTACCTTTTCAAAAACATTATACAAGTTCTTATCTAAATCAATTCATGTAGGCTATTTTGCAACAAAACTATACGACACGCTACCACAAAATAATAAAGAAGGAAAATGTTCATACAGGTTTAATAAAAAAATAAAATATTTGCTTCAAGAAAAGTGCAACTATAGTGTAAGAGAGTATCTTGAAGATAACATATAAGAACTTACCATGTACCATGTAACAAAATATTATGAGGAAAAAATTTATGAGATAGAAGACAACAAAAATGAGAAAGCACCACTTTACAAATAAAAGTTCTATATTATTGTATTTCATTAGATATAAGTTTCGTATATAATTTTTTAGATTGTCAATGACTTTTAAATATTTGTAAATTTAAATTTTTGTACGTTTATATTATTGTTGGTGTAATTTATATTAACATTTTATTGATTTTTACCTTTACTGTTACAACAATTTTACAAAATATATCCACAGAATGACACAAAATGGATAAATACTTTAACAAAATAGTTGCAATATTATATCCCTCAATTTAGTAACAAATTGATCACAATAACCCATTTATTTGGAGGCACAATTAATTGTTACATAAGAGTTTAGTTTCTGTAAATAAAAACAATCACTGGAAAATTTATTAACAATAAATAGTGAATAAAAAACACAATATAAAACCTTTTGATCTCCGGTTCGATCCCAGGCGACGAAACCTGGACCTCCATAAGACCAATTTTAAAATGATTAAAATTGTAATTAACGTTTATAAAGAAATAAGATTTTTCCTGACATAGAAAGAGACCGTATTTATATAACTTTTTATCGAAGAACTAAGTTATTTGCAAAGTTTGAATAAAATCATTCGAGCAGTTTTTGAGATCCATACCTGCTTAGGCTTCATATACACAAAAATATACGTTACTCGTATTAGATTATTGGATACAGTTAAATCATTATATTCTGTGCCACTCTTATAATATTTATATTATTAAATATTCCTTTTATACATAAATGTATACAAAATATAAAAGCTATTTCGTCACCACGGTTATCAATGTTGAACATTCGAGAACGTATCCAACCGGCGTGTTTGAAGTATGAGTCACAGTGGCAGGAGACCCTTTCATTTTACATATCGTTGAATAATTATGATTCGCCTGTTAAGATCAGTCACCCGTATTTTCTCCCGTAAGCCCCCCCATCCCTCTCCTTCTTCTTCGCCTTTTATCGTATAAATTATAAAGTGACGAAGGAACGATCATTGTATTTGTTTTGACTTCTAATTGCTTTCTAACGTGCAGAGAGGGGAAATTCTAAATGCTCGTATTACCGAATGGATATTTGAGAAACAACATAGACAAAAGAAAAGTTTTTTATATAAATCATACCGTTATAAATTAACACCGTTTTGCAAATTATCTTAAGAGAAAATACTGAGTGTTTTGTAGCACATTCATTGCACTTTTCAATGCAAAGATGGCATGTTCTGCCAGTATATAATTTTTTTTCTTAGTGTTTTTCTTTTAACATCTTTTGTGTATGTTTATCGAGTCATGTTTATACACAAACTTATCAAGTAATGATAGAAAACATATTTAATACAACGCTATTATATTTAGCAACTATCCAACAGTCATAATATTATGATAACTGTATAAGTAAACATCACATAATATGTACAATTAAAATGATTATCCAAATACATATAGTATAATTTAAACATGATAACAAATTTATAATTATTCAACATTATAATTATTTAACATTTTAATTATTAATATCTATAATTATTTTTATAAAGCAAGACACTTGAACAGTGGCACATTAAACTCCACCGGTTATCCCGTGTAAACTACTATTGGGTAGTAGACACGTATTACTATTTTTGTTTCTACACAATTTCGTTGGACACAGATGATAAACTGTTATCACATATTACCGCCCTATTTGGGGCCTAACAGGCTAGATATCTGGGATTTACCTAATCGGGCGTGTCTGTGTTTCCTTGTAAGGTATCCTTTACAGGCCACCGCTCCCTACATATTCTGAGTGGACTTGGGCTGAATAAATACATATTCTATCACAACCAAGTGCTATGATATTTACAAGCCAAAACAACCACTTACCACTATTTGACGGTCCGACTTACCATAACACTTTGTAGTAGCCTGTTTTACTTGAGTAAGTGTAGTATATAATTATTTTTATCATATGTCGTATTTACATTATTTATAAATATAAAGCACTAGTAGACATAACAAACTAATTAACTGTACTTTTTTAACATTTAACTGGCATAAAAAATTAAGTTACGTAAGGAATTAGAAAAAATGTATCAATCCTTAATGTTTAGAAGCTTTTTTGTTATAGCTCTTATGTCTTTGACTGTTAAACTCAACAACTTTTTGAAATTATGAAAATTGTTGCTGAATGTATATTGTTGTACGTATATAGATAAAAATTCAAGGTAAATGTGTTTTATTTCAAATAAGTATCATTTGATAATAAAAGTGAATTACATAAACACTGTTCGACACTGATCCAGAAAGCATTAAACCAGAAAAGAGGCGGAAAAGGCACTGGAAAGAATAAATGTAAATTTATGATGTTTAGTTAGCATTTCCCGGGTTTTAAAAGCTTTCCAAGTTATTTAACCAGGAAGGGCGGGGCTGGAGTGCGGGTTGCATGCCGGCTCGGCGCGGCACTCCGCCACCCTCACATCAGCTCCAAACTATTCCTGGTCCTGTAATTTTATCAAGAATTTTTCAAGAATGTATAATTTATAAAATTAAAGAAAAACATCTTAAAGTATGCTATAGTACAATATGCAATGACTGAGCTACTAAATTTCATATCATTATTGAATACTAGATTTATAATTTTTCTAGATGTTAATATTTTTACAAATTTAAAGTATTTTAACTAAGGGATTATGTGGAACCATATAAACTAAGTAAAATAAAAGCAAATTTTATTGACTAATTAAACGTATTTTTAATTATGTAAATAAAACAAATTTTATTATTATATAAGTCTCTTATATTTGTGTTGTTTAGTTTCTACTATTGATAATACTCATTAAAATTGTTCCTTGGCATAATATGGAATCAACAATAATTTACATAACGTTGCAAATAATAAACTACTTGACTACCGGGTAATTTTGTTTTTAAAAATATTTAAATTCATTTAAAAGTCCTGCATCGAGAAAATATCCTTTCGCTTTCCTAGAAACAAATCTACTCATCAATTATTCTTCACAACATTTCCCTTTTATAAGAAGCAATTTTACACTTAAATAAATATAAACAAACTATTTGGAAGTCTTATAGGTGATTTTTATAAGATAAAAGAGACTAAGAGCGACTTAAATATGGTATTCTTAACTTAAAGTGTAGATATGAAAGTGAGTTTTTGGTGCGTGCCTGACACCCGAGCAATTAATCATGAGCTTAGCAACTTGTTCTAAGTGTGACTCTCCTCCCAGAATGCGTAATGAGGTACCCATCACCCCTTTACTCTCCACCCCTCCCCTACCCACAAACCCATACCCTCCCCTTCCGATTACTGAGGAAAAACCCCCGGCAATAATTACTGATGCGAAATTATCGCTGGAAAAGTCTAAGTTGGTAAGTTAAAATCGGCTTTTATGAATAAAAAAAGTTTGACTTTGGTAAAAGTTTCTTGCAGTGCATGATTGGTCATAATTTCACATTTATTTTTTCCTTCATATTTTCAGTAAATATTTGACCAGAAATTTATTCCCGACTGGGTAATTGAGATATGTGGGATATTTAAGATACATTTGCAAACTACAACATTGAAAGTGAAGTGTTATTTAGCCTTTTCTTATAGATCGCTGGCAAGAAAAAGAGTTTCCGTGTCTCACGTAAATTTTTATTGTTATTTATTATTTATACGGTCTGCTTTGCAAACAAATGTAATGTAAAATAATAATTATAGCTACATTATATAAACAAATAAAAGATAGGAAAAACTTCAAACTGGTTACATTTTTTTTCCTTTTTTCAGCTATAAATAGTTGTTTATTTTATATATTGAAGTAGCGATATCACAACGAGTCACAACTTGAGAAAGGAAATTATTAACATATTATCACGGTAATTACATTCATAATTGCACAACATATTTATATCGTAACAAACAGTTTTTACACTAAACCAGGATATTACGAGATTGGATCTAACCACTTTTGCGGAAAAGTCTTGTGTAGTCGTCATACGTAAACGCCCACTCCATGTATTTTAAATCGTTCTTGTTCAAATAATCACAAATAAGATTACCGAGTCGCGATAAGACGTCATTATATAGTAATACAAATCTGCATAAACTCGAGGTAGTATTATCAGGACTTTGACAACATCTCATTTTAAATTCACAGATCTCGGCTGAAAACAAACGCCGTATCTAAACAAAGATGAGATCCGCCGAGTGCAGCTATGTCAGGGCTATTATGGTGGATAATGACAGGGGCTGTTCGGTCTGTGATAGATGCATAAATAATGTGGTGTGAAAACCCGGCGTACACGGGAATAGCGTGGCTAGTCGTAGGAGCTAACTATGATATAGGGGCCAGTTTATGGGCAGCCATGTAATATATTTGATATCTAATCTGGGCCGTGGGCCGGCGTGGGCCGCGGGCTGACTGCGTGAAGGTCCATTGTGAACCGAGCTACGGGTAGCAGGTGCTGAGTGGAGTGGCAATGGCACGGTAGTGGCCTGGTAGTGGCACAGTAGTGGAGAGGTAGTGGTACTGTAGTGCCTGCTAGTGGCACAGTAGTGGCGAGGTAGTGGCACAGTTGTGGCCTGCTAGTGGCACAGTTGTGGCAGAGAAGTGTCCTGGTAGTGGCACAACAGTGGCCTGCTAGTGGCACAGTTGTGGCAGAGAAGTGTCCTGGTAGTGGCACAACAGTGGCCTGCTAGTGGCACAGTTGTGGCCTTCTAGTGGCACAGTAGTGGCCTTCTAGTGGTACAGTAGTGGCCTGGTAGTGGCACAGTATTGGCCTGGTAGTGGCACAGTATTGGCCTGGTAGTGGCACAGTAGTGGCCTGATAGTGGCCCCATGTTGGCGGACGGGTGTCATGTAGAGGACACCGTTGATTATAAATAGAATTCTGCATTTATTAAGGTTATTGAAATCCCTGTTGAGTAGATCTTTGGACGATATGTTTTACTTTATGAACAATTTTTGTCTGGCCGTTCTCGTAATTTTTTATTGTAGTTTACAGCTGGTAGTGGCACAGTAGTGTCCTCGTGGTGGCATAGTAATGGCATGGTAGTTGCATGTTAGTGGCACAGTAGTGACCTGATGGGGGCACAGTAGTGACCTGGTGGGGGCACAGTAGTGGCCTGGTGATGGCTCAGTAATGGCCTGGTAGTGGCACAGTAGTGTCCTCATGGTGGCATAGTAATGACATGGTAGTTGCATGTTAGTGGCACAATAGCGACCTGGTAGTGCACAGTAGTATCCTGGTAGTGGCACCGTATTGGCGGACTAACAAATGAATTAGGAGGGGGTCATGTAGAGGACACCATGGATTATAAATAGAATAAACCATCTATTTGTATTTATTAAAGTTATTGAAATCTCTGATGAATAGATCTTTGGACTGTAGGTTTTACTTAATGAACACTTTTTGTCTGGGCGTTCTTTTAATTTTTATTGTATAAATGACACATTAAATTGAAACGATATTAAGTGTCAAGTTGGAATAGCTAATGGAGAAGTTAAACATGTTATTCACGAACTAGAGATCACATGGACACTTGACATTCTGTATTTTTTACTTATTTTGACTAAATGATAAAGATTGTAAACGTTGACCCTGGACAGGATGTAAAACTTTTTATGTAATTCCATTAACTTAAATACTTTATAGTATATCACTGAAAGATAAGCAAATTATTGATGACCATTGCAAGCTTTACCTAGATCATAAATGCAAATTGTCAAGTACCATAGCAGAAATCATATAGGAGGAGGTGCAGCATGACGAAATTATACGTAGGCCAAGTCAACCACATTTTATAATCGGAAATGCAAACTGCTGCGCCACTTAAATATGGTAAGAATGCTAATAAAACGCGTACGACACTAACGGCGCGCGGCCCACCATAAGGGCAAGATCAAGGCCGCCCTGCGCTCGTACATCCAAGGAATCGTCCCATTTTAAGGAATACTCGACCGTAATGAATATGTAAACACATCCGTATCGCGGCGAGATCCGCCCATCAGGCTCCGCCCTCCCCGCGTATCGTATTTCTGTTGGAATGAAGTGTCTATTGTGTTTTCACGCATTTCCATCGCTTATTACAATAATTACAGTGACGGTTGTATCACATGTTTAACTAAGTATAACAGTAATTGCCGCCGATGGAGGTACTGTATTGGGTACGGAGAGTGTGGGGAGGGCAGGGCAGTTTCGGTGGTCATGAGTGTGGGATGGCTCCAGGGGTGCAAGTAGCGTACGTGGCTTAGGGTAAGGTGTGTAAAACGTAGCGCGGAGTGATTGGGGACACAGTCAGCAACTTTGTATGAAAGTTTCGACATGGGTTTCTGCAACAAAAATTTAATATTATTAGCATATGAGATTTTTAATGATCGGTAGGACACGCTGACGCTTTCAAAGAAGAATTAAAAACCAATTTTCACCATATCTGCTAGTTAATAAATATTTACTCCCAACGGGAAGAATTGTTAAAACGAAAAATATTATTGCGAGGTAAAGACAAGCCAACCTTTCGCCATAGTTACATGACTATGTTTTAAAGTGTTCGATGAAATGTAATGCTTCGGTTGAAGATGAATTAGATTTTACTTTTTGTTGCCTATGAAAAAATTTGGCGATAATCAGACCTGGGGACTAATATCAAGAAAATACAAAATATATTCATGATAATTTTGCGAATTATTAATTAATGAAGCCGGATTACAACAAATCACATCAATAAACAACACGACTTAGTATTATAACAGTATAAATTTTTTGTGATTATTGATATACGTTATTTTTAAAACAATATCACTTATTAATCTACCTACGAATTTTAAGAATATTGACGAACTGTTGCATCTTTCTCATTGGGCATTACCTGAAAAGAGAATATTTCAAACACATTATTATGTGTTGCTGAGTAGCACAAAGACAATATTGAACAGCATGCGTTATATTGTAACAGAATTAAATACGTTTTTATACTGGGATATACCAAAGTATCAGTAATTGTTATTCGCTTCACAGCTGACTTACTTATTCCTGGAAACCACTGCGATGGTGAGCGAGGTTTTCTCGGGTGTTGGGAGGCACAAGACATGCGGCATTGGCGAGTTAGTAGGTGTGCGCAAGCGCGAGGTACAATAATCAAAGGCGGCGCAGCGGCGCGGCGGCGGCGGCACAACTATTCGCCCGACATGGAGACGTTGCACTTGATTTCTATGGCTCTATAACTTACCCCTGACATTATTCAGTTTGATTTTAATGCGCAATTGTCCCACAGATTTATTTTATTTGTACACATTATTGGATTTTATTTTCACTTATTCACCTCTCTGCATCTATTTACATATTCTACGCGGCTTGTGAATAGATAGTGTAAGATAAATGGGATAAAGAGGTGTTAAGCATGTTAAAGTTCAAATGAAGTGGAATGGCTTGTATTATAGCAAGATCTTGTATCCACTGCAGCATTGTGGTTGTATGTGATTTTTCTTGTCAAGACAGTAATGACACTTCTTGCTTACTTAGCATAACGTACGTA
This sequence comes from Neoaliturus tenellus, assembly GCA_030545055.2. Taxonomy (NCBI): domain Eukaryota; kingdom Metazoa; phylum Arthropoda; class Insecta; order Hemiptera; family Cicadellidae; genus Neoaliturus; species Neoaliturus tenellus. The sequence continues at coordinate 189,296,046 of CM061532.1, read as the reverse complement.
TCACTTATAGTAGAATAGCTATTTTAAATACAGGCAAAACAGGTGATTTGTATTTGAAATACCCTAGTGTTTATGTAATTTTAAATTCAAAAGAAATATGAAAATTTAGTTGAACTACTTTTAAAAATATTATTTAAAAAAGACCAATTTGACTTTAAAGGCGTTAAAAAACATTTTCATGGGTTAAATAAAATTTGTTTTGTGTAATAGATTATAATATGTAATGTACCATTTCTATTAAGATTATTAAAATCCAAGAAAAAATTGGACGTACACATTTGTTGATTTTACTAACTTCAGAAAAACTGTTGATTTTACTTCAGAAAAGCTGAAAACGAAACAATATTCGTTTCATTTGGTACTAGGAAAAAGAGAGATGAAGCTAATGTGACACCCTTTATCATGAAAAGAGGTACGTCAGTAATGTATAGGTATTACTTTAAGTTAGAAAAGTTTAAATAAAGAAATTATTTTGTTTATACAAACAAAATTGTTATTTTAAGAATCTTTATTATAAGACGTGAATCTTTGCAAAAGAATGTTTCGTCATTTCTGATAGGATAAAAACACTTTTTAACTAGGAAATAATTACGAAATAGTTCTCTCAAATACACCGCCGGAATGTATGTTAATTTTTAAAATAATTTATTAAACAATATAAAAATAATACAGTTTTAATTTGTTAATAAGTTGAGCAAATAGTATTATTTTGTTATTTTATATATCATTTAATTAAGTGTTTTGTGAGAGAATATTTGCTTAAATTATTATAACCTTTTATTATGATGAGAAAAATTTGACGTATTCAAATGTGCTGTTTGAATATGCCTTACCGAAGTTTTTAAAATGAACAGAAGACGCAACATCTGCAGACAATGGCATATTCTCCCCAATATCAGAAATGTCGAGAAATTGAGTGAATAATATCTTTACCGGCTTCATGTGCGAGTTCATGCCCCCTGTTAAACAAAGTTTCTTTGTTTTCGATTTAACAAGTTCAATAATCACCTTTTATGAATAAATATTTATAACATTGAAAAGCAGAGGTTTAAAAGTTTTTTCGTTGAGTGTTATTTCATGACCTTGCATATGATTGATGCATTAAAATGGAAATAAAAAACTTTTGTAATAATGGATATTCTAACATAGACATTGTTTTTAAACCCATATACATTTATTTAAGTATATTACATTTATATCACAAGTTTTACTGTATCGAAATCTCAAAATTTGTTTGAGTTAAATAAAGGTTATGTTTGATATTTTACTATATTTTCTTAAAAAGTGCTGGTATCAGCAGTGTGTATCAAGTCCATATTAAAGTAGGCCTACTTAACTTTACTTAGGCATGGTATTTTTCTTATTTATATTTTTTTCATAACACTACTAACTTTTATTGAAATGTTTTTTAATAATCCTTGCCTGAATAAAATATTTTTGTCGAATACCTTAGTAGATAAAAGATACTTTTGTGTAAAAGTGTTTAGTGTTTAAAACCAATTACATTTTTATTGGTAATATAATAATTGCCTTTATTTATTTTATTTTGACAATTATGTATCGATTCGGAATATGTTTTCAACAATTATATTACAAAATATTCAAATAAGTAAAAAATTCTAAATTATTTTTTGAGCTTTGAACATAAGAGTTTAAAAATTATTTCCGTAATATTAAAGATTACAATATGGATTTTAATCAAATCTTAGATGCGTTTAAACAGTTAAGTTATTTTCAAGAATTATTTTCAAGTTAAACATCTAAACAAAATAATTTGTTCTAAAATACTATTTTTGAATGCCTCCGAAATAAAAAAAAAAAAAAATAAAATACTAAACTTAGGGCGGAGAAAACGGAACTGAGGCGACTTATAAGTCCATGGATGCAATGGAGATGGCACACGATCATATGTCAATGTCAGAGGATGGGTCTGGTGTCAATATCCTCTCCTACACCCCATAATACACATACCCCTAACACAGTAGAGAAAGTATGAGTTTAGTGAAGCGATAGAGATTGCCATGGATCGTATATTACTGTCAAAGGATGGGTCTGGTATCAATATCCTCTCCTATACCCCACAATACACATATACCCCTAAGACAGTAGAGAAAGTATGAGTTTAGTGAAGCGATAGAGCTTGCCATGGATCGTATATTACTGTCAAAGGATGGGTCTGGTTTCAATATCCTCTCCTACACCCCATAATACACATACTCCTAATACAGTAGAGAAAGTATGAGTTTAGTGAAGCGATAGAGCTTGCCATGGATCGTATATTACTGTCAAAGGATGGGTCTGGTGTCAATCTCCTCTCCTATACCCCACAATACACATATACCCCCAATACAGTAGAGAATCTGTGAGTTAAGTGAAGCGATAGAGCTTGCCATGGATCGTATATTACTGTCAAAGGATGGGTCTGGTATCAATATCCTCTCCTATACCCCACAATACACATATACCCCTAAGACAGTAGAGAAAGTATGAGTTTAGTGAAGCGATAGAGCTTGCCATGGATCGTATATTACTGTCAAAGGATGGGTCTGGTGTCAATATCCTCTCCTACACCCCATAATACACATACTCCTAATACAGTAGAGAAAGTATGAGTTTAGTGAAGCGATAGAGCTTGCCATGGATCGTATATTACTGTCAAAGGATGGGTCTGGTGTGAATATCCTCTCCTACACCCCATAATACACATACCCCTAATACAGTAGAGAAAGTATGAGTTTAGTGAAGCGATAGAGCTTGCCATGGATCGTATATTACTGTCAAAGGATGGGTCTGGTGTCAATATCCTCTCCTACACAAGATAATACAACATACCCCTAATACAGTAGAGAAAGTATGAGTTTAGTAAAGCGATAGAGCTTGCCATGGATCGTATATTACTGACAAAGGATGGGTCTGGTGTCAATATCCTCTCCTACACCCCATAATACACATACCCCTAATACAGTAGAGAAAGTATGAGTGTAGTGAAGCGATAGAGCTTGCCATGGATCGTATATTACTGTCAAAGGATGGGTCTGGTGTCAATCCCCTCTCCTATACCCCACAATACACATATACCCCTAATACAGTAGAGAAAGTATGAGTTTAGTGAAGCGATAGAGCTTGCCATGGATCGAACATCACTGTCAAAGAACTGTTTGGTGTCACTCGCTCTCCCATTCCCCACAATACTTATACCCCCCAATACAGTAGAGAAAGTATGAGTTTAGTGAAGCGATAGAGCTTGCCATGGATCGTATATTACTGTCAAAGGATGGGTCTGGTGTCAATATCCTCTCCTACACAAGATAATACAACATACCCCTAATACAGTAGAGAAAGTATGAGTTTAGTGAAGCGATAGAGCTTGCCATGGATCGTATATTACTGTCAAAGGATGGGTCTGGTGTCAATCTCCTCTCCTATACCCCACAATACACATATACCCCCAATACAGTAGAGAAGGTGTGAGTTAAGTGACACGATAGAGCTTGCCATGGATCGTATATTACTGTCAAAGAACTGTCTGGTGTCACTCGCTCTCCCATTCTCCACAATACTTATACCCCCAATACAGTAGAGAATCTGTGAGTTAAGTGGAGCGATAGAGCTTGCCATGGATCGTATATTACTGTCAAAGGATGGGTCTGGTGTCAATATCCTCTCCTACACCCCATAATACACATACCCCTAATACAGTAGAGAAAGTATGAGTTTAGTGAAGCGATAGAGCTTGCCATGGATCGTATATTACTGTCAAAGGATGGGTCTGGTGTCAATATCCTCTCCTACACAAGATAATACAACATACCCCTAATACAGTAGAGAAAGTATGAGTTTAGTGAAGCGATAGAGCTTGCCATGGATCGTATATTACTGTCAAAGGATGGGTCTGGTGTCAATCTCCTCTCCTATACCCCACAATACACATATACCCCCAATACAGTAGAGAAAGTGTGAGTTAAGTGACACGATAGAGCTTGCCATGGATCGTATATTACTGTCAAAGAACTGTCTGGTGTCACTCGCTCTCCCATTCTCCACAATACTTATACCCCCAATACAGTAGAGAATCTGTGAGTTAAGTGGAGCGATAGAGCTTGCCATGGATCGTAAATCACTGCCAGAGGATGAGTATGGTGTCAATCCCCTCTCCCATTCCCCACAATACACATACCCCCAATACAGTAGAGAATGTGTGAGTTTAATGAAGCGATAGAGCTTGCCATGGATCGAACATTACTGTCAGAGGATAAGTCTGGTGTCAATCCCCTCTCCCATTCCCCACAATACATAATACCATTGAGAGTGTATGAGTGTGAGGCGATAGATCTTGCCATGGATCGAATATCACTGTCAGAGAACTGTCTGATGTCAATCCCTTCTGCCATATTCCACAATACACATAACCTCAATACAGTTGAGCATGAATGAGTGTGAGGCGATCGACCTTGCATGGATATTATTATTTCACTGACAGAGGATGATACTGGTGTCAATTCCCTCTGACATTCCCCACAATACACATACACCCAATGCATATGATAAATTTGTGAGCCCAAAGAGCTTGCCATGGATCGTATATCCATATCACAGGATCACTCTGGTGATAATCCCCCCTGTCATACCCCACAATACAAAAAAACCAATACAGTTGACTATGTGTGAGTGTGAGTCTATAGAGTTTATGGATCGTATATTACTGTCAGATGTCTCGGGTTTCCATTCCCACTCCCATAGCCCACAATACAAATATAAACCATCGAGTTGAGTATGTGTGAGTGTGAGGGGATAGTGCTTGCCATGGATCCTATATCACTGTCAGAGGATCACTCTGGTGCCAATCTCCTCCTCCATCCCCGACAGTATAAATACCTCCATTACAGTTGAGAATGTGTGAGTGTGAGGGGATAGTGCTTGCCATGGATCCTTTATCACTGTCAGAGGATCACTCTGGTGCCAATCTCCTCCTCCATCCCCGACAGTATAAATACCTCCATTACAGTTGAGAATGCGTGAGTGTGAAGGGATAGTGCTTGCCATGGATCCTATATCACTGTCAGAGGATCACTCTGGTGCCAATCTCCTCCTCCATCCCCGACAGTATAAATACCTCCATTACAGTTGAGAATGTGTGAGTGTGAGGGGATAGTGCTTGTCATCGGTCGTATAGGCTATCACTATCACAAGATCACTATGTTGACAATCCCCTCTGCCATATTCCACAATAGACATACCCCCAATACAGTTAACAACCTGTTAGTGTATTGAGGCGATACAGCTTGCCATGGATTGTATATAATTATCACAAGATCATTCTGTTGGCAATCCTCTCTGCCATATTCCACAATACACTAACCCCCAATACAGTTGAGAATGTGTGTGTGTTAGGGGATACAGCTTGCCATCGATCGTATATCACTGTCAGAGGATCAGTCTAGTGTCAATCCCTTCTCTGAGTTCATCCCACCATCATACTGATTACTAGTTTCACATTTTATCAAAAAATAATGTTACTTTGGAGAACCATTTGCTATAAGTAATAATTATTCTTTGAAACCAACTTAATTATTATTTTTTAATTCCTCTATGAAATCGATATGTGTTTTATTATTTATTTACTATTAGTTTATCGATACTTTATCATTACTTTAGGAATACAACAAATTGAAAGAATATTCAAGTATTTTTTCAATGGCTTAGTTTATATATCAAGGTGAAAAATTTTTTATTTGTTGTTTCATTTGTTTTTCTCTAATGTTTTATTATTTATTTACCGCCTCTATTAAGACTTGTTATAATGAATAGCTATAGAAAATGTCACTGTTTAATAATTTCCCTATTCGATAGGCTTTTTATTCTAAAGTAGTAAACTTAAAAAGGTAGATATATTTGTCTTACAATGATATATTTTATTATTTTATAATAATATCAGGAAAATTTATCGAATATTAATCTTAATGTTTCTTTAGTGTTAAATTACAGTGACTTACATGGAGCTAATGTGAGTAGTGGATCATGGTAACGCTACAAGATTGTACAAGGCGATTTTATATATTTAATACAGTTGATAAATTAGATAGAGTATTATTTGGGAATTTGGTGTTTAATGAGTAAGGGCAAGGTGGCGTAGTTGTTCAACATAACATGTGCTTGACAAGTAGAGGTCATTCGAGAGACACTAAGATACGGCTGTCTTGTACGTCGCTTTACTGCCTCAACTCTCGGTGTTCCACGAACCTCGGCATTACTCACAAACGTGCGCTCTTCACTCACCAATTGATTGACGCGTCCGCTCCATGCAAAGCAGACTTATCTGGATCCTCGGTAATCCAAAGCTTCCAGGAATTTTAATGAAACGATGCGCCGTTGATACGATTAGCCGGCAATGACAGTACATAAGCATTGTCGGCCGAGATGGCTCGATAGAGTCGTGTATTTTTCGAGCAGGAGAGCAATTATGGAGACTGACATGACGGACAGAGGTCGAGACGATCAGCTGATATCCTGGTTTAATTAATCCTGCCGGGAAATGTAAACCGCCCGTAGTGGGTGGGAGGCGTGCGGCGTGCAGATGGGAGTGAGCTGCTAGTGCAAACTCCCTTTACAATAAGTTTTTCACTCCAAACTGAACAAGGCATAATGTTAACAAAAAAGCAATATCAGTTTTTTATAAATTTACATTTTGAAAACAGGTGTCAAAAAATCCATGAAAATTTAATGATTTGGAAAACGAAATTCCCTTTTTTAATTATATCTGCATACTAAGTGTACTTAGTTAATGATTACATATACGTTTTTACATCGTCACCGTTAGACTGGGGATACACATTTAATTTATCGAGTTGTTTTATATGACTACAGTTAATGTAAACTACATCAATGAACACAATTTTTTTATGTGCAATTATTATTAATTAAACATAATATTTTGTCACTTTTCATTCCAATAGTTTAGTGAACATTGTTTATTAACTGAGATAAGTGGACCTGAATTGGAAATGATGCAAGAAAAGTATTATTTATCATTGAAAGACTAAATATGCTATTGTCCATAGAACATTAAATTAAAAATATATTCTATTTTATAAAACTTTGTTTATAACTTTGTTCTATAAAAAAAGTTAAAGATAAAGATAGCATATAGAAATTATAATGTTATATTGAAAATTCACAAATAGAATCCATTCTTTTGCAAAATACCAGAATATGAATTTTGCATTTTTATCGTAAATATAACATGATACTTTAGTGCAAAAATAATCTTTCTGTCAAAACATGAAGGTGACCCACATGAGTGACGACTAGTATACATTAGCACGCCGTTATCCGGCGCAGCGCGGGGTGTTCAGTGTATGATTTACAGCCACGCCTCAGCGTACAAGTGTGACTGGCCAGATAAGCGTCGGAGCGTGACAATTTATGGCGCAGATACAATTTTAACTTTGGTTATTTATCGTGTCGGGGAGGACGGAGGTTCCGGAACGCGAGGGCACCCCTCGGCACGCGACACCCGACATTCCCGGTCCTGACGGCAGAATCGAACTCGTCGCCGAGGGCCTATCTCATGGACGATCTTGAGCCCAGGCCACGTCACTTGTAATAGTTGATTCAGTGAGGGCTCTTTTGGATTTAAATAAAAATTACACATGAAGAAGTATCAGTAAAATACTCTTAGACTATAATGATCTTTTACGAGTTTAAAATATAAAAAACATAATTTCTTTTACATCTAATTCTTTAGGTTACCTTGAAATCTTAACAGAGTTTTAATTTTATTTCATATCTCTAGTTTAGATATTACTTTCAAAGTGTATGTATAGGCCTATGTGAAACGGTCACACAGACACTTCACGTCGCACTTGAACACGATTAATTTATAGAGTTTATATTTTGTAATGGTTGATTTGAATGTATGAACATTTGTTATGACAAATATTTTTAACTTAAACACCCAAGTCTAGAGGCAAGATAAGCAAATTCATATGGTAAGCAGTGAAGTCCGCAAGAAAAAATGCACGATAGAATTAAATTTTTGAGTTGGCTATAAATTGCCACATAATAAAACGTTATCAGAGGTCCACACTAGGGAGGGGCTCTACCACATTAACCCCCGTTAATAACTGCGGCCCTCGCCCAGCAGCAGTCATTGTCGCCATTTATTTCGATCTCCAGTTTAAATTTAAACGGGGCTTTTCATTTGAAGATTTTTTTTATGTTACTGAATTCATGGAATAAAAAAATTAAAGTATGAAGTAAATGTATAGCTCACCTGTATGTTTTATTTTTCATTACATGGGTATTTTAAAACTTGTTATCAATATTTTTTAATTAGGCTAATTTTTCTCTTATATAAGTGAAATATTAAAGTAACAAAGAAAAACAAATGTTTCAAACCCAATAGAAATTATTCTTTAAAAAAAATTTTAAGTATAATAATATGCTACAGTTTTTATGATATCTTAGGCTAAAAATATAATTACTGATAGTATAAAATACTGTAATTTAATTGCAATACTAGAGTCTCATTTCCATTAAAACACCATTAAAAAATGATAGAGCAATCTGCGAATCCCTGTTAGATCGAAGCACGTAGGCTACTGTTTATCGCTTCTGCAGGATAACGAAAACTTTAATAGGGAAAAAATTACTATTAACTACAGTAGTAACGATTCAAGGACGATTATAGCATCGATAACCACTAATGTATGAAAAAACAGGCATCCAAATACATGTGATAGCATTTTACTTAGGGAAAAATATGTTTGTGCTAGCATAATTATTTATGGGTAAATGTGAATATAGCTAATATTTCCAATTCATACTGTACTAGCTGTTGCCCGTCACGGCTTCGCCCGTGATTGATTTTATTTTATATGTAATAAAATCTTTTTAAAGAACAACAAAATCTACTTCCTTAAGAATGACATTGAAACAATGAAGTAGTGTGAATGGATCCCTGAAGGTATTTCGCAAAACCTGTTCTCAGTGAGTAAAGGTTTCTTAAACAGAAAAGGTCCTGAGAACCTATAAGCAAAAAGGAACGACCATGTCAAATTTCAGCCCGTAGGCCCTACAGTCATTCTAAAACCATGTGGGGCGGAGCCCTAATAATCATCAAAAACTATATTTGCAAAACTGTGTCTTAGTGAACACCCATTAGCAAAACGGAACGTTTACGATAAACTTCAACCCGTAGGATCTATGGTAGTTTTGAGAATTTGTGGGGAGGAGCCCTAAAGGAATTTGCAAAATTGTTTCTTATTGATCACCTATGAGCAAAGGTGAGCAAGAGGAACGTCCATGTAAAATTTATAACCCGTTGGCCCTTGATTAATTTTGAAGTCAGGTGGGGGTGGAGCCCTAAAGAACTTCAAAAACTATATTTACAAAACCATTTCGTAGAGAGCACCTGTTAGCAAAACGGAACATCCACATTAAATTTATACCCCCTATCTATGGTAATTTTGAGGTTCTACAGGGCAGAGCCCTAAAGGAAACTTGAAAATTATTTTTAGTGAGCACCTATGACAAAGAGGAACGTCCACGTCAAATTTCAACCCCGTGGGCCCTAGAGTAATTTTTAAGACCTGTGGGGCGGAGCCCTAAAGAATTAAAAAAAACTATATTTGCAAAACCGTTTTTTAGTCAGAAACTATGAGCAGAGGAACGTCCGATTCATATTTTAACCCCGGAGGCACAAAAGTAATTATAACAACAGCAACAACATCCTCAAGGATCTATGGTCACCTTGAGGTTCTATGGGGTGGAGCCCTAAAGGAAATTTGACAAATTATTTCTTAGTCAGTAACTATGAGCAAAGAGGAACGTCCGATTCAAATTTAAACCCCGAGGCCCAAAAGTAATTTTGGAGTTCTGTGGGGTGAAGCCCTAAAGAACTTTGAAAACAATATTTGCAAAACCGTTTTTTAGGGAGCACCCATGAGCAAAAAGAAACGTCCGTTTCAAATTTCAAACCCGGAGGCCCTAAAGTAATCTTCAAATTCAGTGGGGCAAAGCCCTAAAGTGCTTCAAAAACTATATTTGCAAAACAGTTTCTTAATAAGTATCTATAAACAAAGAGAATCGTCCATGTCAAATTTCAACACGTAGGCTATACAGTAATTGTGAGGTTCTGTGGGGCGGAGCCCTAAAGGGGATGTTTAAAGCACTTTTAGCATCCAAGAAAAATAGATCCCTAAAATTTTCAACCGTGCAGGCTTCCTAATTTGTATTTAAATTTTTCCTTGCGGGAACATTATACTGAAATTTCAAAGGCCTGTGGGGCGGAGCCCTGAAGCAATTTTCTAAAATTGTTCTTAGTAAGCACCTAAGAGGCAAGACGAACCTGTGTTTAAAGTGTTAAATAAATACGTTTGGTAGTTCCTGAGATTTCATGATGAGTCATTCAGTAATCACTACCCGTCAGGTTTAGCTTTGTCGCTAAGCTCACTCGCCGCAATTATCCTCTAGATTTTTATTACCAATCTTCCCTCAATAAATTGAATGAGAACAGCTGTTCCCAAAATTAATATTATATTTTAATGTAATCATATGTTCCAATACAAAAATGTTACTTCCATAAGAATAGCATGGTAACTTTGAAGACGTGTGGGGCGGAGCCCTGAAGGAATTTTGCTAAATCGTTACTTAGTGAGCACTTAGGAGGCAAGACTAACCTATGTTCAAAGTTTTAAGTTCCTGAGATTTCATGATGAGTCTGTGAGTGGGATTTCGCTTATATATATATATATATATATATATATATATATATATATATATATATATATATATATATATATATATATATATATATATATATATATATATAGATCAAACATGGGCTATTTCATCTTTGTCTGGAATTGCACAACATCAAACTAGGCTTCACCTTAACTCTATTTTGATATAAAAATATCTGTTATGCAGATTTATTCTTATCTCTTCAAAATACAAACCATCTAGTTACCTATCCATACACCACATTATATAAATCAGATTTCAGGTATGCCTAAGCTAAACTATAGTGTTTCAGGTGAAAATATTCCATTGAAATAAAAATATCTATTTGCATTCAAACCAATTCAATTTAATAACTAGTTTGTATGTTGTGTATTAAATAAAACATGCAGTAATATTTTCATATATGACCTAACTCAAGTTGTATGCAACTGTAGTAATCTTGTTTCCAGTATATTTTTTATGGCGTGGCTGAGCTGCCATTCATCACTGTCAGCTATATCGTCTTTTAAGTCAACCTCTAGGTCTCTGTGCATCACTGCTTGATGGCAAATAAATTGATTGCTGGATCCTAATGAAAGAATCATTTATACCTTTGCTACAATAGGATAAACACGCGTTACTACTACAAGAAAATAATTATATGCGTATTCTTTTTTATTATTACTTAATGCATATTAAGTTTTAAAATATTCTGTGCTTGTAAATTGTTTTTTAAGTTCATTGTAACATCCTTAAGTATTTTAGAACATAATAAAAAAATTTCAATGCTTATTCGTATTGATATTTTAGAAGTATAACTATAACAATAAAGAATAAGCTTGCAAGGGTGATCCATTTGCGCATGTACTGTATTATTTATGCATCGAGAAAATGTGCAGTCAAAAAGATCTACCCATTAACATTATGACTTTTATACACATTTTCAAACGTCTGAACAATTATCTTTCAGACGGATTTTAAGATCTCCAGTCACTATTAATTAAGGTTATTTTCATACTGTCCCACAGATATGCAAAACGATTAGTATAAACATTTGGGCCTTAGGCATTCTTGATATCAGCTCATATAATTAAATAAATTTAAACTCCTTTTGCACAACAGCTTTAGGTCCTTTCCTCTATCCTCGAATTCCTTATTGTTTTTATACTCATTAAAATGCTTTAAGATTTCATCGTGCATCATGGTTATTAAACTGATTGTGATTGTTTAGTATAGGGCAGTAGATTTTTTTTTGCCTAAACCATCAATATAACAAATGTGGTCATATAAAACTCTTCACTAAAAAATTTATTATCAAACTGCCACATTTATCTTACTATTTTAAACCAATGCATAGGCCTACATTTTATACATAAAATAATTCTATTTATGTTTTGACACATAAATCATTAAAATTACTTCAATCCCAGCTGCATATTTATATAGTAAAATCACGATCACCTCAGTAGGTATAAACAACCATACTTTTTCAAGTAAAACTTCCTCACTCCCATTTCTTTACCTACCTAGGCACATCACTATTGTAAAATACGCGCTGGCACAATAATTTCGTTATATCTGAAATAGCAGAACTTTGAAAAATTATGTTTACCACTTTTCGATTAATTTATAGGTACTGGGAAGATTTTATTAATGTGGTGCTTTATTTATAATTTTATTTTGCTTTATTATTTTATTTTTATTAAAGTGGTAGTATTTTATTTTATGTAGCTAATATTACTTGTAAATTTAATTTTTAACTTTAACAATTCAATAGTTTTGAATAAGAGTACAAGTTTTTACCTATAAAAGTAAATACAGAAAATACATATTACACACCCAGCTCCTTCAGTTGGCAAGGGCTCGGCCTCGCTCTAACGTCGGAAAAGACTAATAACAAAATGTAACAAAGCCAATCTCGCTATTCATGAGTTATCGGGCAACCCGAGAATTTCATTTTTGGTTGATGAAATTTCCCCGATAACATCTAACCTGGATGAGTGACGGGTGCGTTTGCATGCAAATCGCCATTAATACATGCCGCATGGGAGCATACATTTTAATGGAACATTCCATCGTACAGCGCTGCGAGGACCGCTGCGGATGGAAGCCGCATTGTTGTGGATGCATGGGCGATCGGACGATAAAGGCTAGTGGTTATGGATAAGGATCGGCTAGGCTTTGGCATTATATCTGTAGGTGAAATATGGTTAAGATATTTAACCATATTTAACATTGCATATATCATAAGGGCTTTACACTTCAATTAATACTATGACGGTGCTTTTAGTCCGTTTAGAAAATACAGTGCTACTTGTTAGTAACTACATGTGTTATATTTATTTTGTAACAAAATACGAACTATCTGTTTGATTCAAAGAAAATTATGTAATTTTTCAAGGTTATAGAGGGACCCAGTTTCAGTTGGTCTTTTAAATAATAATGATGACAAATAAATCAACTGGTCTTTTTCAGTAATAACGAAGTCTTCATCTGATTCATCACGCTACCCCTTGATTCATATTCTCGTGAAACTACGTACCAAATTACATTGGTGTATTTAAATCAGGCCTATACAGTATATCAATACTATTTTGTTTATTTCGAAATTTAAACCACTACATACATACTTATAACAATTGAAATGCGTTTTGTATAGAAACACTAGAAAATACAAATTAGCATTTGTTCATTCCCGTATAAATTACAATAGTATTTCATCGCATCTCAAGGACCAAAAATGGTGGTGTTTTCTGTGCGCAAACGCGATTTAAGAATAAATTTCCACCAAGCAAAGGAATCACTTTCGTTCTTATGGAAGTACAACTTTTTCATCATACTGTTAAAACTTATATTTTAATGGTATTAAATTAAGAACAAATATAATTCGTTACCAGATTACGTCAGTAGTGTTCATTCATCTTAATTTTACTTTAATCATTCCTCTGAAACATAAAATAAACTTATGCCTAAATCTAGAATTTGAAAAATCGCCAGCAAACTGTATTTTTTTACATTGTTCTTTGTTTTGAGTAGGTTGAAGACGAACACAATTTATTAAATTAACGATTCATAAATCGTTAATCTAAAGTTTTAAAGTTGTAAATGGTTGTATTATGATAAATACAACATAATGATTAATGTATATTGATTTTCATCATTATTATTAATAAGTGTTTTTACGAAATATTTTTATAATCTGGAAGAAGAATTTTCTGAGTGATTTCATCTCTTGGAATGTCTTGCACGTAGTTATTCACGAAATTATAATTATTCATGAATTACTCTAGAAGTAATATTTCAAAATGTTCAACTAGACGCTATTGAAGAATGTCTTCATTTGAACTGAACGTTCCAAAACGTTCTTTAATATGGAGAGAAAAGGCGACAGCTGCAGACAATCCCATTCTATTAGATATCGGGAATGCCGAGAAATTGAGTGAATAATATCTTTATCCTCTTTTTGTGGGAATCATGTCTGAGAATCTTCGAAGTCTTTTACTCATGGTTAAAAATTATTTTTTGTATTCTTACACTTGTAATGCAATTAAGAAAGACTTAATTAATATGATTTATAATTATAATTAATAGTTTTATGAGATTATCCCTTTATGAGAATACCTTTAACAAATAACTTATCGAATAATGAGCAACAGTATTTTATATGTATATATCACCGGCACTGCGTAAAATTAGGAACATTATAGATTTACCTAAGCATTCTATACATAGTCTAAATTTGGTAGTCAATATATGCATTTATGCATATTTTTAGTTTCCCTTCGTTTTAAAGAACTCCCGAGCCCGCTTAGGCAGACTTTGAAATACCAGTTGTCCATGGGAGTCCGGTATTCTTGATACACATGCTTATCCCTGCTCTCCTCTTTAATTTTTAAGGTGTTTTTGTCGTCCCATAAGTTTTCGTAATATCATATTTTTTTGGGATGTTTATTCAGCGCGTATGAAGATGAACGGAGTATATAGATAGCCAACTCTTTTTTTAATTATATAAAAAAATATAATAATAAAACAAATACCAATAATGAAGCAAGATACACAAATAAATTTAAACAACTACTTAAATTTACATTAGGCCCTATCACTTGATTAACCTTTAAATGCATGTTAAGAAAATAGTTTTAAACTACAGGCGAAAACAAAAGATGTAAACTTACAATGCATACCTGTATGGTTTGCCAAAAATACCAAAAATGTTCCAGATAGCCTATATTTAACTAATTTATATTTATTGTTATGTATTATTATATTTATTAAAACTATATTTCAGATTTTGTTACTGCACGTCAATATACCAACAAAACGATCGTCATGAACTGTTTGTTTGTTATGTTACTTCTCACATTTGTCTATTTTTGTCACCGGTATCTGATTGTTCAGTCAAGTTATAATTTTTGAATGTTTGTTATTTTAGATGTCTATTTTTGTATATTTTAAATTTAAATGCCTTTTTATCACCAATCAAACCACATCATGAACATGTGTAAATTTTCATTGTTGAAACTCATTCTCGTTGAATCACCGCAAGTGTAAACACTGTTTCACTTTTTTATCCGCAATAAACCTCTTTTATACCAACCTCGGTCCTTCGAATTTATTTACTTACTCTAAACCGCATTCACTGTACATTTTTTGGTCAACATCGAGCCGGATAGTTTCAACGAACAGTTTTTAGTGCGACTTTTCCAATCTAAATTTTATGATTGTCTCGGTTTATCGTCATTTAAACATCAAGCCGCCAAGGACAAAACACCGCATCGCCATATTGGTTTTCGTCAATCTACTAGTACTACTAGTCCACTTTCCTCCCGTTCCAAGTGTCAACTGTCAACATCGTCTGCTTCTGCTTCCAATGTCAACAAAACAAACAACATCTGTGTAGGTTATGTTTTGAGGAAGGATATACCGCAAGGATCTCATCGTAAGTTTTACAAAATAAATCAATCCTAAAGAAGAAAATTATCAACAATTTCACATTTTTATTCCTGATTATTCCTTTTTTTCCTCTTGTTTTCCAACTATGAACTTTACTTCCTATTCCTTACTAGCTATTGAAAACGAAAATAAGTAACTTACTTGCCCTAGGCTACCTTTCAAATATGAGGTTTTCAACATTTACCAACAGATGTAAAGTGCAATTAAATAAGCTAAATAAGATCGATGATCATATCAAGACATATACAACTGAAATAACTGCTGCCCAAATTACTAAACTTAAACTTTACTTAGATGAAGTCAAAACAATCTCAGCTAGTTTTGAAGATAATCTCAACAAACTTCTTGACCTTGATGATACAACCTTTTCTGACAATGAAGATGATATTTTGAAATTTCAGGGGGAAATTTCAGAACTCTGCTTAAATATTGAAACTCAAATCTGTCTTTTGACTCAAACTTCTACAGATAATTCCCTAAATGAAACAACATCCACTCTAACCTCAACTAGGCCTACTAGCATAGTAAAATTGCCTAAATTGGAATTAAAATCCTTCAATGGGGATACTAAAACCTGGATTTCCTACATTAATCTGTTTGATACTACTATCCACAATAATAGTAGCCTATCACCTGTTGAAAAACACCAGTACTTGTTAAGCTCACTTGAAGGTGAAGCCTTACATTTGATTAAGTCACTACCTATCTCTGCTGGTAATTATACAGTAGCCTACAATGCTTTACGTGAAAGGTATCACTCTAAACGTAGACTAATCTCTACTCACCTCAGTAAAATCTTTGATTTACCTAACATAAATGAAAAATCTGTCAAAAATCTCAGGTCATTTCTAAATGAATTTAATGAAAATGAGCAAGCCCTTAATGTCCTAGACTACAATGTTATGGAAAACAACTACCTATTAAGTATGTTACTCTTACGTAAAATGGATTCCAACCTATGCCAAAAATTTGAGTCTAAACGTGTTAACACTACTGATTTTCCTCAAGCCAATGAAATAATTAAATTTCTCAAAGAGTTTTGTAATAATAGTGAAGATGCCTCTCTCTGTAACAGCCACCAAGCAGCTCCTCAAACCCTCAAGCCGATTCCTAACCCTCAAGCTCAAAATGGTAAATCGTTTCAACGACGCCCCATGGCTTTTGTAAGTACCTCTGATGATTCCAAATGTTTTTGCTGTAATGACAGTCACAGTGTATATAGTTGTCCAGTCTTTCAGAGTAAAACACCTCAAGAACGGCTTAATGTTGTACGTGAACTTAAACGTTGTACAAATTGCCTTGGTAATCATTCATCTAAACAGTGTAAGTCTAAACGTACTTGTAAGACCTGTTCAAAACCTCATCATTCACTCCTACATTTTTTGAAACCTATTAAGCCTTTACTACTTAATGACAGAAATAATTCAAATAATGAAAATAAGTTAGGCTTAATTGAGCCTAAGGAAGTCTCACAACCTGTAAGCACAACCTCTATGATTAGTAAAGGTGATACACCTTCCCAGAGGAACACCACAGTGCTTTTAGCCACAACTCTTGTTAAAGTAAAGTTCCACTCTGGACATGCTCATATCCTACGAGGACTGATTGATTCAGCTTCTCAATGCTCCTTTATCTCTGAACGTGCAGCTCAACTCTTAAATGTGGTCCGAACGAAGTCTACACTTCCCATTGATGGCATCTCTGGCCTAAGCACCAAATCTAAAGGTATTACTAGCCTAGATTTAAACACTGTAAGTGGTAAATCTATAGTTCAGAATCATACAGTAGTAATTCTAGACAAAATCACTTCGCCTCTCCCACGAACACAAATACATCCAGATGTAATTACCCATGTACAAAAGTATAGCCTAGCAGACCCTTCATTCCATGTAACTGGACCCATAGACATTCTTCTAGGCTGTGAGCTTTTCGCTAACATTTTCACTGGCGAAATACATTCCATCGGTGAGAATTTACCAAAGGTTGTTGGTACCATATTTGGTTTTACCATAATGGGTAAGACACCTTGTCTCGGAGAAACAAACCCAAGTAACCATTTGTCTACACTGTTATCAATCAATGATTTTGACCTCCACAGCTCTTTGCAGCAATTTTGGCAACTCGAGGAACCACCGCAGCAATCGAAGCTCTCTGAAGATGATTCTTACTGTATTAATCATTTTGCTAGCACCCATACCCGTGATGAAGATGGACGCTATGTGGTAAGACTACCTCTTAAGCCTAATCATAAGGAATTAGGGGACTCATTCACCTCTGCCAAGTCAAGAATGACATCTCTTGAACGTAAATTCACCTCTCAACCTGTCTTTCACGAAAAATACTGTGATTTCATGACAGATTACCACACCTCTGGTCACATGACAAAATGTGATGATAACCGCCATTTAAATGAACCTCATTTTTTCCTACCACATCATGGAGTCATTAAAGAAACCTCATCCACAACTAAACTCCGTGTTGTTTTTGATGCATCTTGTCGAACAAGCAACAATCTCTCGCTCAATGATATATTGCTTCCTGGTCCTAAGCTTCAAACTAATGTTCATGACATATTATTGAACTTCAGAAAGTATAAAGTTGTATTCTCTTGCGATATCAAACAAATGTACCGTCAGATTAAGGTACACCCTGATGATCAAAACTATCAGTTGATTCTCTGGCGAGAAAACCATCAAGATCCCCTCTCAGTTTTTAAATTAACTACTGTAACATATGGTATGAATTGCTCACCATTCCTAGCCATTAGTACTCTGAACCAACTTGCTGCTGATGAAGGAGACTCCTATCCATCTGCAAAACATGTGCTTTTGCATCAAACATACATGGATGACTGCATTGGAGGACATGATTCCGAAGACGAAGCATTAGAAGTGCGCAGTCAACTGGTCGATCTACTAAAGAAAGGTGGTTTTGAATTGAGAAAATGGACTTCAAATTCTCAGAAGCTATTGGATGACATCCCTCAGGAACACCTGGAAATACCTATGTTTTTTCATAACTCAACTCAACAAGCTAATTTCAGTATTTTAGGCCTCCATTGGTCATCTCTCACTGATAAATTTTCATATCATTTCAATATTTCACAGTCTTGTACTTCAACCCCACTAACAAAACGGAAAGTATTAAGCACCATTGCTCAAATCTATGACCCAGTAGGTTTTTTAGCACCAGTCACTATGAAAGCCAAATGTTTCATGCAGCAACTCTGGACACAAAATTTGGATTGGGATGACCCCTTACCCTCTCATTTGGCTGATTCCTGGATCCAGTTTCTTGAAGAACTACCAAGCATCTCAAACATTTTAATCCCAAGAAATTTGGAACTAACAACAGGTTGTTCTATTCAACTTCATGGCTTTGCAGATGCTTCTCTCCATGGTTATGCAGCTGTCGTATATCTGCGTACAACCACTGCTGATGGTAAAGTGATCATCCGCCAACTTATCTCCAAGACTCGCCTTGCACCTTTGAAATCGATCTCGCTACCTCGTTTGGAGTTATGTGGTAGCCACTTACTCTCAAAACTAATGAAATACTGTTTAAATATCTTCTCTCCTAACTACCAGATAGAACTCATTCGAAACTGGTGTGATTCAACCATTGTCCTTGCTTGGATAAGCACCCCTCCATACAAATTGAAAACTTTTGTCTCAAATCGAGTCGCAGAGATACAAGAATGTACTCCTACAAACTCGTGGGAACATGTGAGAAGCCCTGACAACCCAGCTGATTGTGCTTCCCGTGGACTCTCTCCCTCATCACTCAAAGAACATCACCTTTGGTGGACCGGACCTACTTGGTTAACAGATCACCCTTCCCAGTGGCCTTCAGGTGATTTTGTACCTCTCGAGGAAAATGAAATCCCAGAAATAAAACCTGATCCTCTAATTGTACTTACCTCTGAACTCAAGCCTAATGATATTTTACTCAAGTTTTCTAGTTGGACCAAGCTACTTAATGTTCTTACATTTATCTTGCTTTTTATTGAAAAATGCCGCAACAATACTGCCTATACTAACGAACTTAACAGACCTACCATCCCTGAACTAAAGTCTACTGAAAAACTTGTAATTAAACTAGTTCAAAATGAAGCCTTCTCAGAAGATATTGAATGTTTGAAAAACGACAAACCATGCAGTACTAGAATTCAAAGACTGTCTTCTTTCATGGATAGTGAAGGTATTCTCCGAGTTGGAGGACGACTCAAGCAGTCATCTTTGAATTATGACAGCAGACATCCAATACTCTTACCTAAATCTCACCACATTGTTAATATTCTCATTGACCACTATCATGTAATGTATTTGCATGCTGGACCACAACTTCTCCAATCATTGATCAATCAACGTTTCTGGATACTCTCTGCAAGAACTGTTATCCGAATGCGCATTTTCAAATGTTTGAAATGTTTCAAATGTAAGCCAAGAAATTCTCCTCCTCTTATGGGTGACCTACCAAGTTCGAGAGTCAACATTTCTCGTCCATTTCTAACTACAGGCATCGACTTCTGTGGTCCCTTCATGGCAAAATCGTACAACCTACGGTCTGTGAAACATTTCAAGATCTATATCTGTTTGTTTATATGCTTTGCTACAAAGGCTGTTCATCTTGAACCCGTGACTGACCTCTCAACCCCTTCATTCATTGCTTCTTTGACCCGCTTTGTATCACGTCGTGGCCTTCCAAACAAGATTCATTCCGACTGTGGAACAAACTTTGTGGGAGCTGATGCATACTTAAAATCACTTTTGAAAGATCTGGAAAGTAGAAAGAAGATTTTGGACTTCTGTAACCTTCACTCAATTGAATTCAACTTCAACCCCCCAGCTGC
The DNA here is from genome assembly GCA_030545055.2 of Neoaliturus tenellus. Lineage (NCBI taxonomy): Eukaryota > Metazoa > Arthropoda > Insecta > Hemiptera > Cicadellidae > Neoaliturus > Neoaliturus tenellus. The sequence continues at coordinate 189,275,519 of CM061532.1, read as the reverse complement.
CCCACACCAAGGAGGGTTATGGGAAAGTGCCGTAAAAACCCTAAAATATCACCTCTACCGTGTCATTCAGCAAGAAGTTCTCACTATAGAAGAATTTTTCACACTAACTGCAAAAATCGAATCAATCCTAAACTCAAGACCGTTAACTTCTCTGTCTTCAGACCCTTCAGACCTTACAGCTCTTACACCTGGTCATTTTCTTATTGGCTCTCCTCTAACATCTGTTCCTGAACCTGACCTAACGGAATTGTCTACAAACCGCCTCAAGCGTTGGCAACGAATTCAAGCCTTCACCCAAAACATATGGCGTCGCTGGAGTCAAGAGTATTTAAACACCTTACAACAGCGTTACAAATGGAACATAAAGAAAGGAAATCTTAAAGTTGGCGACCTGGTTTTACTTCAAGACTCCAGAACTGCCCCCCTTTGTTGGCCTTTAGGCCGCATAACAGAAACCTTCCCTGGATTAGACGGTGTAGTCAGAGTTGTCAAAGTGAAGACAGCACATGGACTCTACACAAGACCAGCCATGAAAGTTTTTCCGCTCCCTTAAACTGTGAACCAGACTATTTTACATACCCTCCTTGATTCATTTATTTTTTATGTACTGTTTTTTTGTTAATTTTGTTGAACCACGTTGGTTCAAAGGGGGCGGCATGTTCAGTCAAGTTATAATTTTTGAATGTTTGTTATTTTAGATGTCTATTTTTGTATATTTTAAATTTAAATGCCTTTTTATCACCAATCAAACCACATCATGAACATGTGTAAATTTTCATTGTTGAAACTCATTCTCGTTGAATCACCGCAAGTGTAAACACTGTTTCACTTTTTTATCCGCAATAAACCTCTTTTATACCAACCTCGGTCCTTCGAATTTATTTACTTACTCTAAACCGCATTCACTGTACACTGATCATTCATTAATTTACTATTTGGACTGAATGCATTGGTTTCAATCACTAAAATTTTTATTATTATTATAATTATTTATTAAAAATCTTTTACTATCGTTATATTTGTCTTTCAAATATAGGTTTCTGTTTTTGAATAAAATCAAATAAATCATTATTATATTATTGCACATAATGAATTAAGAAACTAACTTTAATCTAAAAATTCTGCATAAAATTAGCCTCAAAAGCTTAAATTCGATCTGAAACTTAGTCTGATATTGAAATCGGGTTTCATTGATACACTGATGCATCAACGCTAATGTATGAGGATTTCATTCCTCTTCGATTTGATCATTACATTATTTTTAAGTCTTCATATTTCATAGGATCTGCAGACAAAAAATATCAAGTATGAGTAGTTTGGTAGCTATTATTTGTCAAGATTTGTTGATAAGACTTTAAAGTACAGTTTTATAATCTGACATGGTTAATTCGTTCGTCCTTTTGAGGTTGGGTTTCTTATTCTTTTCTTACCGTTCCCCGGAAGAGATCAAAGGCTTACACAATGAATGAAACAAATTGTTTTATCCAAAATAATGTATAAATACCATCTAACCTAATGTCATAGTTATTTATTTATTGTGAGAAATACATAGTACATTGAAATATTTTACGAATAAAATTAAAGTTTTGAAAAAATCAATCTTCACCACAATATTCTATTATACCGGGTGTCCATGAAGTCTTGCCTTGATAAAGAAACCGTATAGTATAAAAACTGTTTGTGGTAAAATCAAGTTTTATCTTCAGTTTTAACAAATAACTTCTTAAGTTTTTTACGGCTATGCACAAACTTAATACACTTCAATGTGTGCGCCTTGCGTAGCCTTTAAATCGTTTAGGTGACATTTTAGTTAGTTTTTTATTAACATCCATTTTTCGGTTTCAGATAACATCTCCTGACTAATGGGCGTCACTTTATTTATTATTTTGTCTTTTAGAGTTTCTAAATTAGAACCTGGGGAAGAATAAACCAAATCTTCGACAAATCAGAGGACATAAAGAAATCCAGAGAGGTCAAGCGTGGTGAACGAGGTGGCAATTTAGTCGGGCCACCACGATTTGTTTTTTAGTGCATTTTAATTAAACTGAATTGTAGTCAACCACCTGAATTTAGGTGTTAGCAAATTAATGAGAAAAAACTAGATTAAACTTCCTTGAAAACAAAAAATGTAAGGTGGGTGTGGCTGTAATGGTGCCCGTACAGCAAACCTATGAAATCAGAGCAAGACTTTATGGACACCCGGTATATTACTTTTATAACATTATCTAACTTGTTTTGCCCTAGCAACAACAAAAAGAGCTAATCATTTATTCTTCAAGTAATTTTTTGTCATCATCTTCTTTATATGTGAAAACATAAAAAAATGTAATTGACTGTAGTAAATTCACAATATTTGTTATTTGAAGTGTGTTAAACGTCCATTTCAATACATTACTTAAAGTTAATATTGATTGGGATTTGAATATTATTTTTAAGCCAAAATCTTTGTTTCAAAATGTATAATTAATAATTGTAATGCACTTATAAATTCACATTTTCATTTACCTCTACAATAGTTGAAAACTTCAGGTGTAGTTAATTTTCCTGGAAGTTTGAGCGTTATTAGAGACTATAGTTTTACAAAAATACCCTTGAAATGCGGGTTGCATTGTACTTAAGCAACTTAAATAACACAGTATCACAAGATTATCTAATGTTTTGGTTAAATTTAAACAAAGGGTGGCAGCAAATGGAGTTTATATGAGTCGTAAAGTAACACCCTGATAAGTGGCACACACAATACCGCGTCCGACACGCTCGCGCGACACGCCACCGCACCGCAGATGTTGAAAAATATACCTCGCAAACTTGGGCATTTGTTAAATGGAAAGGCAACTTAAAAAAAAGCTTTATTGTTAATCTCTTAAGAGTACTATAATACTAAAAAGGAGAGTGGTTTCAACTATAGCAAGACCTTTTTTCCGTTGTCATGTTACACTGGCTATATTTATTTTAATATGTTATAGGGTTTCTTATGTACAACAATTACTTCAGTATGATACTTGCATAAGGCTTTGTACGTGTCATGTATCTACGCAAAACTTGTTTGTAAGAATTTTTACCGTAGTTGTGCCGGGTTTCCCAGACCACCCGTACACCTCTTTTAAAATTACGTCCACGGGAACTAAAAATGACACATTGAGTGGAGGTTTGTACTTATTAGAGACGTCCGTTCTGGACAGGTTACTTTATGTACACCGATCCATTGAAATTAGTGTCAATCGATAGAGCGTTACATAATGGCATAATTTGTTATTGTGAATTCTATACATTCGAAAAGGGGTGCGCGGGTGGTCTGGAACGAACGGAATATATCCTTAAAACAAATATGATAGTGAAGATTTTTTTTTATTCTTGTTGTGAATATCTACCTTATATCGAAGCTTAAAAATTCTAAAAATAAAAAAAAACATATTAAAATTATGGTTTTTTGTTAAGTTTGATAGTATACTTAGATAAAACTAAAGGTGTCGACTAAATCCTTTTTGACAAAGACTGATGGCAGCGACCCAGAAACGACACCTTCTTGATGATTACCTACTATAGCGTTTTATTATATGACAATAATTGTCGCTTCCGCTGAAAATTGTTCAGATACCCCTTGACCATACACGATTTTGACTATCATACGATTTTCATGTTCATTCATGAACTCTTAGAAGTAAAAACTGACAAAAATGTGATAGACTGCGACTGATAACTGAATTGATTGTTGTGATAATATTATAATACAATCTCATATACGAATAAATTGCGTAAAATATATAAACACATACAAGTTTAATAAATATTAAGGATAATGCTTTTTATCCAAAGTTTAAGACACAGTACTGTAGGCCAGCTATGCTAACAGAGCAGTGAATGGACTAATATTACAAGTATATCAAAATACTTAATTAATAATAAATAAAAGCACATTCTTATTACAAAAAAAATCATATGTTTATATTACATTGATGCTTCATTTTAAAACTTAAATAGCATAAATCCGAAACCACAATATATTCATGGGCCCTGTAGTTTCCTACAAACACACCAGAAATACTACCCCTGATATACATATCGATCAGAAATATCTTTACCTTACTTGACTTAATATAACGACTGTGTGCGGCCGTCCCCCAGGATGCCACCCGGTGCCACGACCGCGAATGTCGGGTGTCGCGTGCCGAGGGGCGCCCTCGCGTTCCGGAACCTCCGTCCTCCCCGACACGATAAATAACCAAAGTTAAAATTGTATCTGCGCCATAAATTGTCACGCTCCGACGCTTATCTGGCCAGTCACACTTGTACGCTGAGGCGTGGCTGTAAATCATACACTGAACACCCCGCGCTGCGCCGGATAACGGCGTGCTAATGTATACAAGTCGTCAGTCATGAGCGTAGCTTTAAACTTCCGTGTTCCAAATAATTACACTTAAAACATTGTTTAAAAATATCAACTTTTTTAGTTTTTAGGATTGACGTAATTGACGTTACTGAGATCTATAGGGAGGTCGGGGTAATACCGTGCACTTAAGCTATATTCTTTTTTATCTTTAATATGGAAACTTCAGTGAAGGTGGCAAACATCTCATTTTGAAGACAATTTGATTTGCCACAAACTATCTATTTCATATGCAGAATTTCTAACTAACTTTGAGTGCTAAACCCATTTTACAAAACCTTTACACTACACAACCCACCTTTACACTTTACACTACTTTACACTTTACACTACCTTTACACTTTACCCAAGTGCCCCGGCACTTGGGGCAATACCGCACACAAGTTAAAAATAGTGTAAAAAAGGAAAATGCAAATTATATTTTTTTTAAGTATTGAATTCAGAAAAAAAGAAGAAAACATAAGCTTACACTATAATCCAAACAATACATAATACATTTTTAATATCTAAATTAAAAATAATGTAAAAAAAGTAAATTTTATATAAATATTTTGTTTTTTAATATTGAATTAATATAAAAAAGAAAATATAAGTTTACATTATAATTAAAATACCAAGTAATACATTTTTTATTTGTAATAAACACCTTGCATCCTGCACGGCATTGCCCCATGCAAGAAGTACGGTATTGCCCCAAAACGACATGACGTATCATTTCCAACCATGACCTAAAATAAGAACACTTTAGGGTTTGTGTTTGGTATTAAAAAATAGCGCAAGATATGAGCTATTAAAAACCACTAGTTTGAATACAGTAAGTAATAGCAAGTTTCACTTACATCAGCTTAAGTAAGTCACTAAAATTAGAAGGGAAAATGACTAAACAATAAAAGATTTCGTCACACATGCGTTTGTCAAGATGGACGCTCCCCGATTGTCTCTATCGGTTTCGCATTTCTTCTGCTAGACAGCAGCACGTCCTAGCGCTCACTGCATCCTTCAGCTTGTCTGAAAATACGGTGTACGGTATTGCCCCGCCGTACGGTATTACCCCGCTCTAACCTATACAACTCGATCTTTGTTGTGGTATACATTAAATTTATGAATATGATTTGTGTTCTACATGTAGTACTGTATGTACGCCCAGTTCCCCAAAATATTTACCACTGTATTGAAAATTAGTTACCAATCGAAATTTTATGACCAGTTTATTAATTGAATTACGTTATTCTATACTACAATTACTGTAATGTAATACTCAAAGTGGATCGACTATCAAAAGGTTTCCCAAGATCAATGAGGAAAATGCCCCACTTCATAATTTTTTCTTGTATTTTATATACGAGAAAAATCATAGTCAACAAACAAACATAAATACAAATTTTGATACAAACATAAATACAATACCGATTTGAGTTTATTTTATCTTGTTACCAAGAATTATATATTTGGTGGCTGCTGGAAATGTTCAAAAATTAAATTTGTTACTTTATTTAATTGTATAATATGCGAACAATTTGTATATTCATTAAAAAATTCAATAATAATTCTGTACCGAACGGAAATACAACCAAATACAATAATAAATACTAATAATGTATCTAGGCCTATAAATATTTCCATTTTTACATGTTGTTCAAAACATTGTACCCTTAAGTGTCATAAATTACAAATTTATTTTACGAGATTGAGTAATCTTTCTAAAGCCTAAAAAAATTGTACGTAAGTTTAATAAAGTAACTCCCGTGTACTTGGTTTCATGTAAAAATAATTTGCCACGACTTTGGATTTTTTGTCTTTTTGTAGACCACATTGCAACTTGTATCTTATTAGCTACAAAATTGTTATTTACTATACTTTCCTTACTGAGTATTAAAGAATTAAAAGTCATTCAATAAAATATTTTACTTTTAACTTTAAAATGGATCGGCACCATCAGTATCGTCATGCAAATTTAAATATTGTTGTTTACATTCCACTCGTTTTTAATTACTATAAAATATTATTATAATATACATGCAGCTAATTAGAATGAGATATCTTCTCAGTTCACTGTTTGTTCAACACCGGCTGAGCATGACGTATTTGGGTTCTGCATAAGTTGGCTTCTTCTTCAAAGAAGCTTTCTAATTACGGGGAGGCAAAAAGTAAACCAGACTTCGAAACATGACCCAACATAACAGCAAGTTTGATTAATTTTAACTTTGTGGTTACAGAAGCTTTCCGAGTACCCCCTTAACAACTTTAAATTAGCTGACACCCTAAATATTTGGTCAACAATTAGGGACACCTCCTTTGTAATATCTCTAATCAGAGAGTGATTATTCGTTGATATCCATTCATAGAACAGTGATGTAGTTATAAATTACATGTAAGATTATGCTAACCAACAATTTATTTATATAATTAAATTGTTGTTTTAAAATTGAAACTATATTGTTTTGTGTTTTGTGATTAAAATCATATTTCAACCTTAATTTGGGAACGAATATTAACTTTCATCTTGTTTCTTAAAGATGTATATCATTCGGTAACTGTGTATCTATTTTAAAACCCTAAAATACATAAATAAAAAACATGTTGACGTTAACATTTTGAACCACGCATAGAATCCTATTTAGCGAATTTCCCTATAGGGAATACGCTATTACGGTAGTAGCCATGGTAAGACCTAAGCCCGGGACCACTTTACTTTTTCATTTTGAGGTCCCCAGAAGCTAAAAACACCATTCGTTCATTTTCATGTATATATATATATATCTATATATCTATCTATCTATCTATCTATGTGTCCGTGGTACTGATAACTTTTGAAGGTGACCTCCGATTTTGATGAAATTTGGTATGGAGGTGTAAGACCAGATCTATTTTCATGAGTTCGCGAACCAGCATTCTCGGGTTATGGGAACGGGGGTTTATGGGGTTTCAAAGGGGTCAAAAATGGGTTTTTGGCATTTTTGGACCTTAATTTTTAAAATTCATTAATTTTAACTGAAACCATTTAAAAGAGCTTAAAAAAACAAACAATTTGGTATTTTGAATTTTTATCATAGCATAACTGGTTACGGGGCAAATCAAAAAATGTGTTTTCCATGTTATTCTTATGGGAAATCAAGAAAACCCTATATCTTGCTTATTTATTAACATAACCTAATCAAATTTGGTATGTACATTATCTATATAAGGTTTAACTTATACTTGCTTACAAAACCCATATGGCGGCAAACCTACATACTCACCCCCATGGGGTTTATGGGGAAAATAAAAAACTGCCAGAGTTTGATACAATTTTGTGTTTACATTCACCAATTATTGATTACCTTAGATTTTCTAACAACACCCAATGGCAGCAAACCTACATACTCGATCCTATGGTGTTTTTATGGGGAAAGTAAATAATCTTAAATTCCATTGGAAATTCGCTGAGTACGCAGGTCTGCTGCGACGGGGGTATTTTTTCAAATTGTATCCCAGTACTATTTTACAATTTAAAAACCGAATTTATCTTAACCTTTTAAACAAAATATATATATATAATAAATAAAAACTTCTAAAAAACTAACTCTGATGCGAATAGAGCTTAGCTTAGCACATCATATGTATCTTGCAAAAACTAACATACATTTTTTGAAATGAAGTGACCTTGCCAAACAAAGAGAAATGTATTTCAACCTAAGAAGTTAGACGTCCATAATCTTAATCTTTCAAGTTACATCAACTAATTTTGTTAGACAAATCATTTGTTCATTCCTGTATAAATTTGCAATGTATATTTAAAATAACAAAACAAATCCCCTTTGAAAGCATGCAATGAGCCAGAAGATCGGACGTAATACAAAGACTGTTTACACATCTAACCCTAGGAGGAGACGTATGCCTCAGCAATACTTTTATCTCTATTTACCCTGCATGTTTGCCGTCCTGCAGCGCCAGCGTGCTATAATTTATGCAGATCCACATCCTCTCTTTATCTACGACAACACTCGCATTAATCACGTATCCTCCGGGGTGTCCCTTTAACCCGGCGCCCTGTACAAATAAGGGGTTACACTAACGCATAACGCACGTGTAAATTGCGCCGCCGAGCAGCTGGGATCGGCCGCTTATCGGGATGATTATTTTGCCGCGGGACAAAACGTCCGGGGGTTGAAGGGAAGGGAAGGGTGTGTGTCGGCATATTAGCCCAGCATTACCCCGACCTAGACCCAAGGCCGAGGTTTTTGCCACGAGAAACGCACATCTGCCTATTGTGTTTATTCAGATCAACCGCAGGGTTAACCTACTATATAGTTAATAAAGGGCGGTCGGCCCACCCCATTATCTATGATTACGGGGGTTTATCATCAGCTGTTCGCCCACCCCACCACTTAGAATGATACTTCCGCAGTATTGTTCAATCTAGTGTCACAGCTTAGTTTTTGCGCACTCTCAAAGACCGCGGTAGGGTTACCAACAAAATCGATTTTAAAGTGGTGAGTCAAGCTCGCCCGTGCGCCGGATACCACTTGAAAATTGATCCTGGGTGTTTCAGATCAATGAACTCCTTAAGGTATAGTTTTGGAAGACCCATGCCCCCATGTTTACCAACAAATAACAGTTGAATCTATTTCCAATAATGGCATTACTATAACGCTAACAGTGTAAAGTACGTAATTTGAAATGCAGCCTATGCAGTATTCATAAGATAGAGAAATATGTAAACATAAAAAGTAATTTAAAAGAAAACATTGTACTACTGCGGGGGTAAAAATTACTATTGCCCAGGTATGAATTTATATTTATGTAAATAGTAATGGGTAATTACTTTGTATTAAAAAAGATTTTATTGTAAACTGTTATACAATATTCTTATTTTAAATTGTATATTTAGTCCGTATGTATAAAAAAATACTTGCAGAAATATATTATAACTAGGACTACTTAAAATTTTACATTTACTTACTAAAAACTTTTTTATTAGCATGATACGTAGGCCTACTGTTTGTAATCAGAAATGAAAAAACGTCTACGACTCTGAAAATTAATCTATTTCGATTGGACACTCCGATCATCATCATGCCCAAAGAGAGAATGACAGAAAAACATGGCGAGCAACAATAAGACAAATGACGTCATAGTCACATGACTTCCATCTTCACTGCTTTTGGTCAAAATATTTGTTTAGTGTTGTAGACGATTGTTTTACATCTCTGATTACTTATTTTACTCTACAAATAAAAGCTTAACTGCTGAATACATTGTTCTACTGAGTTTATAGTCGTCTATAGAATTACTGTATATTTAAATTGTTTAACCATTCTAACTGCATATTGTACTTTTACAGGATAAACCAAACAAGAGGTAAGGAGAGGATGTGGCGGTGGGGGGGGGAGGAAGTAATCGTGGGATCTCCTTGTTAGGCGACATCTCAGCGAGTTCATGCTGGTTGGCTCAGCCTTGACGAATCGCCGGAACATTAGGTTTTATTCATTGTTTAACAGATTAGAGCTTCTTAACGAGACCGTCTCCTCTGAAGAAGAATTAGATTTTCAAACCAGTGTTTTGATGTTTTTCTTATACAAAGAAAATAGAAAACTATGAATTCAATATTATTTAAAATACAGGCCTATAACAAAAATGCCAGTATATTACTAAAATTGTCGTTCACCCCTTTTACGGATTGTACATAATTATTTCTTCTATTCCTAATTTGAATTTTTGTAAGAAATCTTCAGAGTCTAATAAGTGTTTAAGTATATTTAATTTCAATTGGGATTGAGAAGTTGAATAAATTCAGAAAATGATAGTAAATATAGTGAAAATGATATGTCATTAAGTGATAAATTAAATCAGAAATGATAAATAATAGTTTTATCACTAGGTGGCCCGTTCGCAAATTGTGCATTTTATGATTCTGTATGAGAGACACTTTCCTAAAGTACATGTATGATGGTTATGAAGTGACAGAGATCTATTTTTGTTTACTCTCCGGCTTAAAAATTTATCTGAAGGTAAGTTTAATCAGCTGTTAAATTACAATTCACATTAAAGATTTTGTAATAAAAGTATGTCAACCTTTTAATGCGCCCCCTAGAAACAAACCAAAGGCGAGGGGTTCGAAGCCCGCAACGATATGACTTTTTAATTACGATTCACCTACGCGCTAGGTATATCCTAAACTTTAAAATGACACCTCAATCTTGAAAATCGGTTCAGTAGGTCCAGAGAAAGAGAGACATACCCCTTATAGGAATAAGAAGATAGATAAAATTTGCCCCGAAAAAAGATAAATATTATCGACCAATATTTGTGTAATACTATTTTTAAAGTATACTGGTTGTTTGGAAATTCTCTTCCAAAACTCAGTGTGGCGAATCTTTGAATCAAAATAAACATAGAATGTCAAGGCTTGTATTACATAGAATGTAATATGTCCTGAAATGCTTCGTTAAGCCGCTAATCGCCATTTTGTTACAAAAAAATTAGTAAATCCATTCAAAATTTTACAAAAAAAACATTTTTCAGATTGCTTTGATATTGAGTAGTATAACTTTTTTTCCATAAAAGTGTATCTTAAAATCTTACACACGGCTTCTATATCACTTCCATTTGCATAATTTCTCCACAATTGATCCGTGCGTGTCCCATGTCACAGCCGATACCGGCATTAATAATTCCACCTCGGTTTACGAGTAAGGTCCCAGCTGATCCTCCGAACCCAGCGATCACCAACAACACGGCCGGCCAGTCACCAATGCATCATCCCGACCGGTTACTGGCATAATATTGATTGGTTTAAAACGTATCACCACCCGGAATATTCTACATTATCACTGGATAGAAAAAGAACGACCAGGGTTATTCCCTGTGGCAGGTTACATTCAACAAGTTATTAAGTTCCAGTTGTGTGTTTCAAACAACTTTGTCTGTCAAAGACGTATTTCCTACGTTCTCAAAGTACATTGGATGTCATTTAAAACTAACTTAAAGGTTGGAAAAATATTAACTAAAACTTACCTACTCTAAGTAATAACATTGTCCTTACTCTACATTATCTTATTTTTTCGCTTTTACTCTAGAAAAAACCCAAATAGTTTTGTAATAATATTTACTTACTTGATACTTGATACTTGAAGTAGTCCCACCTGAATCGCTTCCGCGACGTGGTCGTCATTTTGGCATTTGGATCAGGCTCCGAGTAACATTTCCTCAACATTGTAGTAAGCCATATCAACCAAGTGATCCTTCAATAAAGAATTGAACTTGTTCGGGTTTGCTTCACCGATGATATTGAGTGGTAACTTGTAAATTTTTACACTGCTATGTGTAAGGGCTTTTACTTGCCAGAGTTGAGTTAACTTGAGGAACGTGGGCATTTCTGGCACGTCTTGTATTATACTGATGAACCTGATTATTGGTTATGAAAATTTCAGGATGTTTACACACTACTAGAGCTGACTCCATAATGAAGAGTGATGGAAGGGTTAAGATGTTGAGTTCTCTGAATAAGGGCCTGCAGTGAGCAAGGCGATGGACACCACATATCCTTCTTATGACTCGCTTCTGGAGGAGAAAAATCCTTTCCGCCATCGTACTGCCACCCCAGAAGACAATTCCATAGGAGATGATAAGACTATGAAAACAGCCGTAATACACTTTCAACAGCACTTCACGCTGGACTAGCCTGTGGAGTCTGTAGATTAGATAGATAACAGAAGTCAATCTTGAAGATATTGCGGTGACATGCTCATCCCACTTCTCACTAATGTGGATGCCCAGGTACTTCACATTCGGACAAGTATGGAGAGGTGTTCCATTCAAAATTAAATTTGGAAAAGGATCAGGTTTTTTCCTATTGTAGAAATCAATGAGCTTAGTTTTTTCACTATTCAAGATCAAGTTGTTGGTGTTGCACCAATCAGTCATTTCATTCAAACTGGATAATCCATCTAATTTTTACATTTGTTTATTATTTAGCAGCACCTAAGATTATTTGGTTACAAAAGTAACATGTTGTATCAAACAAAACAATTTTATTGGTTGTCAATGCCATATTTATATTTGTTGAAAATATTTGTAAATTCGCCTGAAATATATTTGTAAAATATAAATACAATAGACAAGTTTTGCGATTTTTTTGTCAATAATTTGTAAGTTTAAATTTTACCTGAGCTGTAGGGTAGTCCTAATGTCAGTAGGTTGGTGAAGTTAAGTAATTCATTCTTCAGTAACTGTGAAAACTTTAGTTAAATAATTTTAAAATATTTAATGTCAATGAAAATTTATTTTTGTAAAAACGATTTCATATTAAAGCCTGTAAATGTGATTTATTGTTGAAGTTTTTTATAGAGAATTTATTTCTTTGTTCAATGTTATTATTGTTAAAACGATTTTGTAAAATTATTTTTAATGAGGCGTTAATTGGAATCATTTTTCCATGTTTAGGTTTCATGTAATGTACGATGTAACCAGTTGCACACATATGACTTTCCAATTGCACTATATGTGTTAAATGACAACTAAGAGATTTGAATAATAGTAAAATGCCTTATACTGTATGATTTTGTTTTACAATATGTGTTATCCACTAAAGTTTATCCAACAATTTTGAATGTATGAAATTCCCGAAAAGCGAAACACGATAATAATCTAACATGCGATAAGCGAGTGTAATTCAAGGAATGCATCACGTAAAATGAAAAATAAAACAAACATTTACGTTTGATTTGATAAAAAGTATTTGGTGCATGCAGCTGTGGCTCCCCCACAATATCGGGCTTTCAAAAGCGGGACACAAATTACGCTACCTCGGTTGTTCATTGTATGCATTTATTCACCGAGTCAAATTTATATTTCCAATGCATTTTTATGTTTTTTGTGTGTTTTTTCTGACAGGTCAAAAAGCACCTGCGTTACGTTACCTTGCGAATCAATTAATAACTGTTCAAGAAGTGTCTTTTAATATTTTTTACAATTTTACCAATGATTTATTATGATTTTAGTGATTTAATTTTGTAAATTATATTTATCTATCATAAAAAAAGTTAAACTAACTGTAAATACATACAGTAATCATTGGGTTAAAAATTAAAGCTCAAAACTGTAGCTAATTACGTATTTTTATGAAAACTTTGAGAAATTATTAGTGTAAGATAAAAACTTGTATATGCGGGCTTCATTTCTCCCGGTTTTGTATTTATTCAAATCCAAGTATATGGGCTTAATTTTAACCGCACATAGTTCTATATTTTAGTATTTTTACACTATAATCATAATTTTTGGGCAGCCCAAGTTCATCAGCCAATCAGACACTCGAAACCACTCAACTTTTTTAAATCCTGATTTTCGACTGAAGTCACCAATAGTCCATAATATTTTATCTGTATCGACTGCTTACACAATTTAATGAACCATTAGTGTACGTTTTTCTTGAAATCTAGCACTTATTTGTTTTGGTACAATACAAATGTTACATCCTATACTATAATACGAGGAATGTCTGAAGGGATGTGTGTTCCAGGATCTCGAAATCTAGCTGTTAGATTTTGCTTAAACTTTGCATTTAAGAGTGTTTTGGCCAAAAAATAAGTTTAGAAACTGACTCAATCCCAGGAAAAATCGAATTTTGTCTAAATTTAAGTTTAAAAATCGTAATTTTTAACATTGGTCTTATGAGTTGCTATTTTGGTAACGAAATAACAACGAAATGTAAACAAAAATAAAGAAACATTAATGTTAAGCAGACTTTTTGAAACAGCTGTTAACTGTGAAGAGGTATAATTGGTTTTGGTGGAAATATTAAAACTGAATTAAAACCAACGAGTAAGGCTCGGTTAACCTGGTACTTAGTACTAAATCTGTGGCATCCGACCAATCCAATATTGAGAATATCAGTAATCAATCCCCAAAACTATTGACAGCTGTACTTTCACAGATGTTTAAAATACTCAATAATCCCAATCAGTATCCCAATCCCAATGTTAATCTAATTGGAAAATTTCAAATTTAATTTGTCGATATGACCCTTATTTTATGTACGATTCTCATAAATCTTTGGCGGAAACAACTACAGACCAAGCCCAATCCAGCGACACTAAAAACTTTAAAATCGGTTTAAAACTGTAGGAGAAGTTCTCAACACAAAAAAGTCTTGGCGTATTAAATAAATATAGATTATATTTTTTTATCTCGTTTGTAAATAACAATAAAATTTTATATCCAATTTGCAGAAGAGAAAAGTTTTAAATATTGAACTACCATGCAACAAAATGATCTGTAGTTATATCAGTTACGGTACATTTTAATTGAGAAGGGTCAGTAACGAAGTTGTCGCCGCGACGATTGAATAAACACCTCCTAGTAGAATATTGGTCAACAACAAAGTTACAGTAATGTTCTTCCCACTCTATGCAAGTGATGTTATTTGTTATGCTTTTTTTTGTCATCAGGAGGGAAACTTTAAATAGGTTTCTATAAAAAAATAAGTTCTAAAAAACCACATATTGTAGACTTTTGAACTTTTTAAGTATACGGTAAAAAATATTTATCAAAAATTCTGACGAAATAAATATTAAGGATGATTTGAATTACAAATTGGCTATAAAGCAGTAGACTTTAAATTATCAATGACCAGAATATTTATTGGAATCAGTGTGTTTAGTAATTATATTAATAACTCTATTAATTGACATTTTTTCAATTAAATTGAATCAAGATTGACGACAACATAGCAGGGAACTCGATAGAAATGTGAAACAGTTAAGACATATCTGACTATTTAGTGCGATCAGTTTTGAAATATTCATTTAAATGGAATTACGTCTTTTAACAACTATAATGTAGTTTATTATATTTAAGGAAAGGAGGTTTAACTAGTAAATGAATAGATAATCAATGACAAATATAGGTCTTTAATTTTTTCTGGTTTTATAGTGTATAATAAATTGAGGAAAACTACACAAATATTAAAAATTTTAATTTTTAATGTGAAGTGTATTAAAATGTTATTTAAATGTTTAAAGGACAAATTATACATAGGGCTGGGGAAACGTCTAGAATGAAGCTAGTGACTGCTAGTGACTTCATTGCAATAATTTGATGAAACTTAATATTTGTACAGTATTTAGTATTGTTTCCCATATAGAGATATATTTTACCAATTTTTCGTTTGCTTACGAAGGAAGTCTTGAAAATCTTAAATGTAAAGATGGGTTGATATATTAAATCTAAGGTCTTGTTTGGCAGTGTATAGTGCCGCAAATCCGACTGCTTAGAAAAAACCGAGTCAGAATAGACGATCAAACATCACATTAAAATCATATCCCCGAACATTACAAATTTAGTAACTTCTGACTTTATTCAATCCTTTGAGGTGGGATTTGTGGCATATTGCTCATAACTCAAAGACCTTTAAATTGATATATGATGTAACAAAGGTCTTTGAATTATGATCAATTTTCTTCAATTCCTTCCTAAAGATGAAATATATGATAAGTTATTACATTCTTAAAATTAGGTACTATTATTTCAATGCAATGTTTATCGACTGTGCCATTTTTTACTCAAACAAGAAAACAAAGCAAGACCTTTAATTCTATGTGCACCACAACCTTTGTTTGAAATATAATTTTTTTTAAACTTCCTCTGTACCACATAAATAATACCAAACACAAACATATTGAATTTCATAAAATTATTGCAAGAAATTCATTAGTAAACTATATTCCACACTTTGTCCAAAACCTGTACAATAAAAAATATGTACTCTTCATTTATATTAACAATTACTTATCTCTAAAAAGTAGGTAATAACAAGCAAAGCTATTTTTAACTAGCAGTTGTGTAAAAAAAACTGCCATTGCTTACCATTTATTTAAAATCCCTCTTTCAAATATTTCTAAGTCTTTAACCAGTTGATATAAGGTCCATTTATTTGATGCAGTTGTATTTTCAGCCGAAACATGAGATGGCCTTAGTATGGGAAAATAAAGTTATACCACACAAATGGCCAATTTTTTTATTTAGCCTCATTACACTTGTTTGGTAAAAGTAAAGAGGTACCACAATTTGAGAATGTCATTGAGAATGAATCATGATGAAATCACTAGTAATTAAAGCAAATACGATGAGTTAAAGTATTTGTAGTATTTTATGCAACGATTGTATTATAAGAAACGAGTGAAATGAAAGTAACACATGAGCGAAGGGAAGCTCACGAGTGGACGGCTTAGCTGAACACAATCATTGCATACATTACTTTATCTACTACCAGCTTCAATTTGTCATTGTTCTGGTTGGTCTAGAACATGAATTTCAATGTGCAAACTGAACGTTTAAGACCTCATTAAGCAACAGTTTTGAATTTGGTTTAATAAAGTACGTCTTTATTGTGTGATTTGTAATATTACAAGTCACATCATAAAGGATTGGTGCTTATTACAAAGATCGTTGACAAAATAAACTATTACATGAATTTAAACAAAATTAAACATACAGTTTTACGGTTACATTCACCGTGAACGTTTACTTCATTATGCTGCTACTTTATCAACTTGATTTTACAGTTCATTTTATAGATTAAATTTATAATCTAGTCCGTCAGATCAAAGTACATCGGTGGTGTTGGATCAATACAACCATTAAGTGGCCCAAACACGAGTTTAATCCAATCATGCCAATGTTTTAAGAGGGTCAGAGATTAAATAAACACCTCCCCGGTATTGACGGAATCAGATTACTGTTCTCCATCCCATCCCGCCTCTCCCCCTGTTGGAATTCGAATGTTCTGATTGTATCTGAGGGTATATTATTTGTGAGTTGGCCATATTATAATTGAATTTTATTGATAGTTTTATAGTAAAACATACCTACCAAGGATATCTTTATAAGTATTAATAATATTGACACAGGGACTGAAAGGGTGAAACGTAAGCACAATTTAAATATTTATAATAAATTTCTATGGCTGTTAAAGTAAAAATATTCAACTTGTAACGGTGACGGGCTTGAATACTATGGTTACAATGATGATGGTGGTGGGCGGGGCAGCGGCGGAGTAGGCCATTTGCACCCCGTGTTGTAACATGATCCTCAAGCTTGCCCGTCATAACGGTCCTCACCGAAGTTAACATTTATCTAACTTGGTTTTAATGGAATCTGAAATTTTTATAACATTACTGTTTCATGTAACAATAAAATAACTATGTCATGTTATAAGCAATTTATAACAAACATAAATAGACATGGTGTCATTTCAACATTAAAGCTTAAATTGTTTACTATCTTTAATTATCAAATTGTTTGTAAAATCATGTAGTATGTTGAATTATTAGTTTACAGCTAAATATTTTTTCTCATAGTTAACAAAATAAGTTAAAATTTTATGAAAAATTAAATAATTACAATTTAAAACAAGGAAATGTTTGACATTATCAATTAACGTGTATGTTCATTAGGGGCCGTCCATAAAGTACGTCATCGTTTTTTGGCCATTTTTGGACCCCCCCTCCCTAAAATCATCCTACCATCATAATTTGTCTGACACCCCCCCCCTCTCGAAAAATGACGTCTTTTTTAACAAACCTCCGTTTTAAGTAAAAATAATGCTTTTAAAACGCTACATAATAAACTAACAAAATTGAACAATCAAATATGAATTACCTTTAGAAATAAAGCCAAATTGGCTTTCTCAATTGAAACATAAACTATAAAACAACGCCTTAAAATAGTCTAATGTATTTTATAGATAATTATTTTGTAATCGTAGAGATTTGTTAGAATTTATCATAGTTTTACTGTTAAAAGTTGATATAAAACATCATATTTAAAATGGCGTCATATCAAAGCCAACCCCCACCCCCTTGCACATCACCTTACCGTAATTTTCAATCTGGACCCTCCCCCCCTATTTTCAGATGACGTAATTTATGGACGACCCCTTACTGTACAGTTGGTTGCACGAGAAGTGAGATAGTCCGCCAGGATTTTTGCTACACATAGGCAGTTTAACGGCCTAAATTTGAAATGAAGACCTTAGTAATGGTGTTACTATATATCATTATAATGATTAATCCACGCCATGTGGCACGAGATAGAGCCAACCTACCCATATTTAGCACAAATTGTGTCGGGCTCACGTAAAGTGCAACCAACTGTGCGCACATATATCTCCAACGGATGAGATCAAATAAAAATATATCACAAATATGAAGACAATTCTATGTACTTACACATTCAATTGCCGATACTCTATGTCACTTTCTCTCAGGAAGGCACAAATATCATTGTCATCTTTGAATTGTTATTAAAACAATATTGGCTGAATCTCTTATGTTATCTATTTCACAAATTGTAGTTAACATGTAAAATTCTTATTATTTAATAGTTAATGTATTTTAGCCTAAGGTTTTATAAATTAATCCAATAGAGGGCAAGCTAGTTGTTGTGCTTACGGAACAAAAGCCGGCCCACTTGAGATCTCATTTAACAAGCATCTTCCTCATTTCCGCTGCTCTCACTTTTTACAATACCTCCTCCAAGATATTCCGCCGCTTTTCAATTTTGAACTTTTTATTCATAAAAAAGCTTATTTAATTTTCTGTTAAAAACAAGTATTCTGTTTCTTTTTATTTCTGTTTAAACGACGACATGCAGAAAATGACATGCTATCAAGTTGAGAGTCAAACTTTCTCAAAACTACTAAAAAGTACCCAAAAGTTCAGTTGTCAAGAACTTTTGAAAACTTTAAATCTTTAGGTTAATAATTTATCATGACTAGTAAACGTGTTGATTGAAATCGGGCAATTCAATCTGGACTATCCCATGTAATTGCTAAAAATGTTACATTTAGTTTTAAATCAATAACACCCTATCAATCCAATATTGAATTATCAGTACCTAATCGTCAAAAACGCACTTGTTCACTTTCACAGCTGTACATTACCATATGTAAAAAAAAAATAAACCCAAGCCCAATGTTATTGTAACGGGAAAACTCAAATTTTAACTATGGATATCGCCTTATTTTAAGTCGGGTTCTCATAATTTTGTTGGCCGAAGTAAATTACAGATCAAGCCCTATCCAACGGCATACAAAACTTGGAAATTGGGTGAAAATTGTATAGGAAGCGTTCTCTTAACAAAAAACCCTTAGCGTATTAAATAAGTATAGATAATGCATGAAAGTATAGATAATGAGATAATCTTCATGTTTTTAAATTGATCAATATTTTGATGATATATTAAAGATAAATCGATGTAGCAATCAATAATTTATACAAATATTATGTGTAAAAAAATTTATATACATTAAATAATATACTTACAATTTGCCTGAGGAGATATTTTTCCTTTTTTAACTATTATACACTGGCTGGCTGATGTAGTAATTTCTATGCATTAAAATATGAAACATCAGTAAGATGGATGTAATCTAGGTATCAATAAACTTTGTGTTATTTGTTGTCCCATGGTTGGAGTGAAGGATATTTCATTTCATTAAATCCATGTACTTATTCACAAACAGAAAATTATTTGGGTTCAAATTTAAAGTTTTCATTTTGAGCTAATCTTTAGCACTTTGGACAATCAACTTTGAACCTAAGTATACTATTGAAATAGGATAGAAATTTAAGAATAATTAGTTATTAATTATCGATAATATGATTATTATTTGCAATATTATTAATTATTAGTTTTATCATATTATTATATACAAAATACAACCTATCTACCCATAAAAGAGACAGAAATAAATTGTTTCTTTTTTAATATATATTTGCGGTGGTGTCACAAATCCTTTTAGGTTCAAATATATCATGCCTTAAAGTCTCCAATTCACATCTGAAGTGTGGCACTTAGGGTAAGTAGAATATAAAACATAGCTTTGATACATGTCGGCTATGGCGGAGACTTTTTGCGGCCAGAACGAGTAATCTTTATGGCAAGGCACGGTTCTCCTACGCAAACATGTAAACCCAAGTCGTGCTTATGTTTACATATTATTCATATCTCACGCGAGTCATCTGGCTATTCTCGTGTCATCTATCACTGGTCTTACCATTATAAAAATACAGTAAATTGTTTTGTTAACAGTAAACAAATTTTAATATTATTGTAGTTTTATAGAACGATCGGGAATGTTAACTTAAATATTACTGTAATACAGTAGTAGATTTTTAGTCTGAGAAAAGTTATATGTGTATTTAAAGTTATAGTGGTTAGTGTCAGTATAACAAGTATGCATTTGTGTAAACGTGTTGAATAGGCACTCAATAATGTTGTTTGTCCAGCAATAAGAGTCTTATTCAGATAGCTATAGTGGTTATAGCTACTTTAGCTATAACCACTATAACTTTAAAATATAACTTTTCTTAGCCTAAACATCTACTATTACAGTAATATTTAAGTTAACATTTGAACTAACAAAATTCAGTAGCTAAAGAAATAAAAATAATGTTAAGAATTTTTATTTACTTAAAAATTTTAATTATTTGATACATTGGTTTAAAATAACTGTGTTTGAATCATTATAATATGTTCTCATTCAAATAACTTAGAAAATTTAATATTACCCATAATTTATATTTAAAGTATGTCTCTCTGCCTCCTTGTGATTGTTTTTCTTAACTCAAGGGCATCTCTAGTTAATATTATGAGTCGTATTTCCATAATATCGTATTTCGCAACTTTGTAAAGTATAAGGCTCCATCCATAAATTGACTGGTAAACTAAGTTTATACAAAAATATTTAAATTGTAACTGCATTGCCATGAATAAGTGTAATAGTGATATATTATTATACAACTACTTATTCCGTTTTGTTTCTTACTTTTGGAAACAATTTATCATAATACTATATTACGTTATAATTAGGTGAGACGTAGGCCTATATATATAGGCCTATAAGTAATAAAAAGCAACGAAAAAACGAGAAAGGCTTGGAAAGCTCGATGAACGTGAATAAAACTTTTGAATACTACTACTAAAATGTATTATTTTTAAATAAAACGAAAATTAATGTACAAGCTTTATATTAGCCCTGTTCGTCATGGGTGCAGTTGACAGCTAGCTGTGTTTGTCAATGAAGGTCCGTGTGTTGTGAATGGTTCTCGCAGCTCCTCATCACTAGCACTCACTACTGTCTATATACGAGAGAAACGCGTAGCTTATTTTATTAGCTGTACTAATAAACTTATATCGTTATTCATTAATTTATAATTCTTAGACTTCTTTTTGGTTATATGGATTTTCACAAAACTTATTACAGTTCATGAAAATAGCCATGCAATTTCGTTTAAGCATTATTTTATAACGAAAATTTCTGTATTAAGGAAAAAACTGAATATATAAAATAAAACTCGCTTACGGCTTGGTGGGGGCTACGCCTTAATGTCCCTCTATTTATTTAATTCAGCACGAGGAATATATGACTATACACTCATTGGATACTGCGTCTCTGCTCTTTACAGTAGTATAATGTATTTCGGGTAGCCATGACAGATAGTGCCACTGAAAAAAAATGGTAAAATTCGCTTCTTTCCAACTTTAAAATGTAAAATTGTCACTTTTTAGATTTTTCCTTAGGCTTTATGGGTTTGGGTCCCATCATGCCAAATATCAAGTTCGTAGACCAATCGCAAGGTCAGAATTTTTTGTATGTATAATCATGGACTTTATACTCAAAGTAATTGTAGAGAATTAATATATTAATTCTCCTTGACAGCGCCAAAGACTTAAAAAACACATCAAGTTAATTTCAAGGCAATATAGCGTAATCAACTGTGTGTGAAATGTCCATAATCCTCATTAGCATGGTTGACTTTTAATCTGTTGCAAGCGAATACTTATCATACTCGAACAAAAATTTTATTTCTGTATCTGATTAAAGTATTGAATGTTTCTTATCAGGTCTTGATGAGGACCAAAGTAGAGTTAGGGTACGAACAGAACGAGTGTTTCGCGGTGGAGGTGTAGGGCGCGATGGATACCACAAGTTAAGTCGCGGTCGATGTTGACCGCACATAGCACGGAGGTCACCCGCGCTGTCAGTACAGCTCAGACCATTGGAGAGTGATGTGTGTAGCGTGCTCATTAAATAAAATAAATAATCCTATATTTTGAAAAGTAGACTTTAGAAGTACCATAGAGCGTCATTACTTGCGATTACCACTACATGAATGGTGATATTTACGTTGTTATACGTAGATGTTATACATTTTTTTCATATCTAATAAGCGGTACAACTTTGATAACTCCCCTAAATGTTTCACTATGTAAGAACAGATTTATTTATTTAGTCATGTACAATAATTACATATTGTGTTGACTACCAGTACAATAACAGACAAAAATTACAATTTACAAGTACAATTTACAATTATTAATTATAAAGGTAATAAATTAATAATTATTAAAATTAAAATTAATTTAATTTTGATGTCAAATAAAACTATTTAAACCTTAAATACAAGAGTTACACTTATGGCATACCTCGTATTTACATGTATTTTGGGTTGCTATTACTATTGCAGGATGGAGAATTGAAAATTAAATTAAGTATAACGATTAAGTTAACAGAGAATCACAAAGTAATAACTGGTTTGTGGTTACCTTGAGGGGTGGGAAAGGTTCAGGCGTACGCGACGGGGGACGCTCGACTTTGAACGAACCAATATGTATATGTATCGTATGGCTATCATAGCCAGCTACCATCTTAAATAATAATAAAATAAATATAATATGTTCTGCAGTTCAAAGCACCTGCGTCAGTACATTTAAAAGTGGCCCGGGATCGGGCCGTTAGGATTTGGTCTGACAGCTGGCATAACTGAGAGATCACTTGCGTAATAGTTCAGCTGCCAAAAATTGTTGTTCGTTTAGCACCACCCGGGGAGAACGTGCAGCTTTAATGGAATGCTGCGGACGCGAACAACATCACCCCCCAACGAACCAATCACAACGAAGCATCCAGGTAAACCGCGCTGTAAGCATCCATGTAAATCAAATGAGTTTGATTTTTAAAAGCATTGCTGTAGACCTCCTGGATGACATCGCGATTCACCTCCACCGCGACTTACTCGTTATGAAAGGCCTGGTTAATTACAATGTGTTTGATTCACATGGATGTCGACCGCGACCGCGACCGCGCCCTACACCTCCACCGCGACCCACTCGTTCTGTTCGTACCCTTAAACCTTATCAGAATGTCTAAGCTGGAGTAATTATTTATGCGTGGACTAATTGTAATGTGTTTAGCTCCAGATTCAACATTTCACATAGGTATACAGTATACAAGTTACACACTACACACTTTCTCCTCACTCAGGTCCCAAACACCCCGCCCCCGCTCAGGGGTGGCGCTCGACGATGATACCTGATAACACACGTGAGCGGTGATGGTGAGGGGTGGATGGTTGGGGGGGGGGGGGTGAGGTGTAGGGTGTACACCATTTGCATCTCGTGTTGTAACATGATCTCAACACCGGTGTTCATCGCGATAATTTATTGTCAGAGCCAACACGACTCTCGGCTGTCTACGTGTTGACGTCCCGTCCCTAACATCCACCGTAATTATGTTCTCCGGTAGAACACATGTTGTTCTACATATTGCACACCTAACATGTTCAATTTTGATTTGTATTTTAATTGTTTATCAGTTTTACCTTATTTATTAATGTAATTTAGGATCAGTTTGATTAAATCTCAGTATATGTAATGTGAAAAAAGTTTAAAAAAATGTCCAATCTCATGTAAAATATTCAACTTTAGTCTATCTAAATGTAATACTTATTATTATAAGGTGGTAGTAGTGACGTTTATGCGGTTTCAGGCCATGACGTCATCAGTGGCATCGTTGATGACTTCATCATTGCTTACGACATCGTGATGACATCACGGCCTGAAACCACTAAAAAGCAACTACTGGTGATGGTTTCTCCTGTTCATGACGTTTATTGAATAGAAAGTGTATATCACATGTTACAATTAACAGTACAAAAGCGTCATAACATATTACATTATCAATGAACAAATTTGTATTATTAAACTTGACTTTGAATGTATTTGTAATAAAATATTAAACGAACGCCAATAAGATATATCACTGATATGACATTTGTACCAGCATTAAAAAGGCACCTAATTAATTATTTAACCACACCACGGTGTATATGAACAAACGGCTATAAAAGCACCGTTACTCTTTGGAAAGCTAAAAGATAATTATAGATTTGAAGGATTTTAAAAACAGTTTTGAACCTTTGAATGAATAAATTTTTAGAACGCTACAATTTTTCCAATAATCCAACGTATGAACTTATTTTTTTTAACAGTTCTTGCTACATCAACACGAAATTTTCCATAAACACGTCTGTTGACACTAATATAGTGACCCAGTTTAGGTAAACAAAGTGTTTTCCGCTGAGCCGTCGGTTTGGCGGGAGAACACGCGAGCACGCGTGTGCCTCTCTGATCGATACAGCTGTCAAACCCGCCGCTTCCCTTGCTCGCCCGCCGTCCACATTGCCACTATTGGGAATGAAGTGTCTAAATTTATACACTTTTTTGTGTAATTCACCAAACAATTAATGTTAGCCTAAACAATTAATATTAGCCTACAATTCACAAGTTAATAATAATTAGGTAAACCACTAGCTTGAGATGAACAATACCCGTTGAAGTCGAATAGATGAAGAAAGGGTTCAAGCGAAAATATTAACAAATAACTAAACCCCCCATCAAACTCTTAACAATCCCACTTAAGATATTGAGGAACAATGTAAATTTATAGAGTGCTGTCTTAGTTTCTATTTTTTAGTTTCCTTTGGTACCAGTAGTGCAAAATTGCATAGTAACATCCACAACCTTCCGGGGTTTTAGTATTATGATATGATAAAAAAATTATTAAGTAAATTATGAATTGGGTTTTAATGAATGTCAAATCGGAGTACCACACTCTTAATCTACTTAACAAATATATTTGTTACTTTCAATATAGAAACTTTGGTAGGTATTTTGATATGTATTTCAAAACCAATCACCATGATTCAAAAAAATAACCCAAATAGATTGGTCGTTTTTAGAAATTTATGTTTATTGCATTAGACTATCTCAATTAAGACACAAACAACTGATCCTTTAAAATAAGAGATAAAATTCAAACATACTTAAAATATGTTATTTATTTTAAGACTTTAAATACATTTTTTTAACAATGCAGGTTACAAAATATTTTTAGTTGATTTTTTTTATCTGTTAAACAAAAATGTCAAAACAGAATACATAGAGCGTAACAAAACGTTAAATCCAAATATACCAGGAAGTTTTCTACAAACAAGTGTTGTAGCGGATTTTGACAGATTCACGTAGGAACAATCCGGCGTGTCGAAGTGGCAGCGGTGACAAGATGACGTGCTGTTCCGAGACATTGGGCGCCGATTTTGCGGACGACTGAGCGAGTTTTGACGTCGCCAAGTCGTGTTCAACCACTGGACAGCTGTCAAGCCCCGACGAACAGCCCATTGCTGGATATGGCCAGGAAAATACTGTTTGCTGGTAAACTAGATAAAATTTATCCGGATTACATTACATTAAATTACATTACATCAACCGCTATTTAATACCAGACAATTCATTATAACAGTTTTATTACTAAACCGGTAATCATCTTATTTTTAAAGAAATGAAATAAAATCCTTTTATAGTTCAAGAGTCTTGCACATGATGACTTTTAAAATAAACAAATATTGGTTATCTCCATTTTGATTGATTTAAGATATTGCCTCCTGGATTGAGTTCAGACGTGTTTAATAAATAAGGTTACAATACCTCATACTGTCATCAATCCAATAGTAGTTTCTATATGACTAGTTTCAGAGCATTTGCTTCATTATTAAATCTTGACTGCAGTTTGCGTACAGGAAATAATTCAGTTTAATTTTACGCTTCATAATTTTTGTCAATGTTCGTTTCGTTCGTGTCTGTGTTGTGTTCTTTTAATTTTCGACAACGACTTTGTGTTCGACCTATTTTAATTTACTGTATGCAAGATTTGATAGTGGATCAAACGCTCCGAAACTAGTCATCTCAACCAAATGACGGATTCTCGACGGCAGGAGGTATTGTATTCTTATTTTTTAAATACGTCCATTGATTTGGCTTATTATGCAAATAAGAAATTACATTGTTAGTTGTTCAAACAAAATTCGATTGGTACCGTAATGATCTATACTAAAACGTAGTATAGCTATTTCAATAAATATATTTATGAAGTCACGTTTATAAATCCTAATGGTAGAATTTAAAACAATTTCATTTACAAGTCAAATACTCAATAAATTTTCAAACTTTAAAGTTGGTCTACATAATAAACTTTTATTATTTTTTTGTTTTTATTTATTAACCAGGGGGTTTTAAACGGAGGCTATGTGACCCCAAACTCAGTTTGACTGCACTTGACAACTCGCACTATGTGTTTTGTACTGACGCTGCGGTGCCGCGACCGCGACGCCACCTACACGCAACTCAATAGTGATGAAGAGTCGCAGTTGACAACTGTCAGAACCTAATCGACGACACGTGCTGCCGGGGACCAAGTGGGAGCCTCGCACCGTCATGACCCCCTGCGGAGTATATAGATATTAATTATACCATTTTATTTCCCCATTTTCCTCATCCTTGCAAATAGTCAACTGTGTAAAAGGGGAGTGTGATAAAATACCTGTAACCTTCATATCGTAACCTGTATTAATTCTCTCTGTCGATTTCAGTCTTCAGGAAAACTCCAACATAATTTAAAAAGTTTAAAGTTAGTAGAGATTTATCATGCATTCACCTAACGTCACTGAAAGAAAATAATGCACTATTCATTACATGATAATCCTTTAAATATTTATTGTTTTTATCTTTACTTATATAAATACTTACTTCTATATGAATACATGAATTTTATTTCCACAGTGAATTTCAATTCAAATGTTTATAAATTTGTTCAATACATTGTTCCCAACCAAATCCAGTAGCGATGGTGACTCCACTTATCACGCCAAACACACAGTCACACTGATAATTACCGATAAGCATAGCTTATTGTTGCATTTACGATTTACGCGAACCTAAACCTAGTGTATCTATAAAGGAGTATATAGTACTGTTAGAAATAATTTTAACGGAATGTAATAAACAATTAACTAATTGTGTATTAGTAATTGCTTGATAAACTCTGTTAAACTTAGAATATGTATAATATTAACACTATAAAATCAATTACAGGGTATAAGTCTTAAATTTTATTTTAATTTTCATACACATACATTCACGATTGCAATAAATTTTTCTAAAAGTATTTTTATTATTAAGTTTAACTTAATTTTTATATATAGTTCCTAATGCTTACTCATCACTACTACAAGTTTTAATTATTTGTGGATTATTTAAATAAAGGTATATGCAGGGCATGAAATATTGAAATCGTTAAACAAATTTTTAATATTTGAAGCATTGTTAATAGTTTTTTGTACATCCAGTTCATAACATTTATGGTGCACAATCGAGTTCACTAACCAGAAGGTTTGCAACAAAGGGTTGTAGCTAACCAATACTAATTAGTACATAAAGTGGTGGCCAACAGTTTAGTTGTGGCGAGCCGTTGGTCACCGCTGCATCTCTGACTCGGTCTTATACAACTTGAGACTCCGACCCCTTGCGCCATATCATCAGCTAGAGAAACTTCCTTGTCTTAAGGCTCAAGAGGGCTATTCATTACTGTAGTTGCCAGTTAGCGAAAACTTAGTTAGTGTCGGTTGTCACTTTGACGTAAATTAATATAATGTTGATTTAATATATTTTTGGTTATTTGCATTACCGATTTTTAAATATCAGGTAATTAACATTTATGGAACTATTTTCCAGAAAGTATTTACGTGCCTAACGACGTAACATCAATACCCGCACGAGGGACGCGCAGTAGACCTGTGTAATCAGCGAATTTTCTACATCCTAATTCTACCTACTAAAACCTGCATAGCTTACTACATTAAAACTTCATCAATCGACCTTATCCGCTGTATGGATGCTGTAAGCAACCATACGTTATATCCTACCCTACCTAGTGATTGTTTATTTCCCATCAGAATAACGCACCCAAAATTTTTTACACCGTAATCAGTTAGGATAATTAAAAAACGCAAAATACTAAGATTTAACTTATGTTTTTTTTTCAATTTTTGTCCTTTTAAATGGTAGTTAAAATTGTTGAAATTCAAAAATTAACTATAATTTTTATTTCCAAAACTCCATTTTGGGTCTTTTAAACCTCATAAAAGCCCGTTCCCATGATCTGATTACGCTAAAGCATAAATTCTACCACGTATGTCAAAAAACTCGTTCGTATCAAATTTCATTAAAATCTGAGGCCCCTTTCAAAAAAAAAAAATCATCACCCCCATGAATATTAAAATGAACGAACCGTATTTTTTTGCTTTGGGCTACCTTATAATTAAAAAAGTAACATCATCCCGGCTTATATGTCTTGCTGTACCATGGCTACACTACCGTTCTAGCGTATTCTGTAGAGAAATTCGTTACAGACGTAAAATTTTTACAAGAGGGGACATTTCGTGTCTTCACTACATCAAAAGTTTCTGTTTTTTTTCTTTTTTTTGGTAAAAATTTATCAAGTTCAAAATGAGAGGTTTCTCCACAAATAAAATATTACAGCTCTTCAAAACGTATTATGTATTTCACTATTGCTTATTGATATTCACGAATAAATTACTAACTTTACGTACATAATGATATTAGGCATTAAACTACAAACGCCAAACCAGTCGATGCCTTATCTGCGGGATAACACGAGCTTATCAGCATTCCTCTCAGCGCCGCCGAGTGACGGGCCCATCAACTTGCGACTCTCCTCCCTCATTATCAACCCTCTCACACCCCTCATAATTAGCCTCATTGTACAATCATGTCTTCAAACTTGTCCACAAAGTGTTTTAAATGCAATCTCGATTCGACTCCTCCTCGGAATTGTAACGGAAAAGTTATCGCTCGAATTAAGACGCTCTGACGGCCTAGAGTTACTAACTCTGTTAGAAGTTACGGTAAAGACATCCTACGTGTCTCGAATTGTTGCGAATCCAGGAAAAATTCGTTTACTTGTCTAAAATGTTCTCATCTGATCCCTTTGATCTTGGAAACTTTGTGAAATAAGCCTTAAAAGCTAAGGAGATGGATGTAAATTGCAACGAGTGACTGAGACGTTGCAAATAGCTTTGTACGGTATGCATTTCAGCATAAATTTTAATGAAATTGTTTTTTAATGGTAGGAGGTAAACTTTAACACTGTCGATTAGGAAAAATTACAAACAAAACTTGGTCCAGTTTGAATTTGTATTTCCTCTTGCACGCTGGAGTAGGCCTATATACATAGTGACTCTAGCCTCAAATTATTCTAATACATACCTGTCACCTTTATAATAGAAAAACCTGCATAATGTCCCTAGAAGGGATTTTAACTGAATGGAAACTTTCTCTTTAACACCATAAACTTCTTACTAATTACAAATTGAATAAAAAAATTAAAACTGTTAAGAAACGAAACATGAATTTAGCCTTATAACGTAGTATGTTAAAAGTTACTAGCCGTAAAAGAGATGGCTAAATTATTGAAATAAATGCTAACAAGTAAAACAAAAGGAACCGGTTTACAGGAGTATTAGTGAGGGTTAAACTGTAATGTTACAAATCACTCAAGTGATTATGACACAAATTACTTTCTTTTAAAATCAATCGAAATATATGTGTCAGACTAAATAAAAAAAAACTTTTTTTACCTAAACAAAACGTAGAAATATTTGCAATTGCCACCATCACTGTAACCGGTTTCCACCCAACAATAACATCAATTATTCCAACCTTCGACTTATCTACCGCACAAAATAGATCACCGCAATAACAGCGGACAATGCAGTCTCACTGCGCTAATACCAGACACTGAGAGCCTCTTACTTAAAACCCAATTTATTACAGATTCCTGCATGCGGCCAACAGCATTTTTACATTAAGGGGGGTCGTCGTATGTGAATAACCTCGAACTTTGGCTCGTCCCCGGGGGTCAGCGAGTCCGCAGCCTCGCGCGTCCTTATCAGAAGGCATCAACGGATCTGGAGGAACTGCGGCCCTGAGAGCAAAGTCTTGTAGCAGCTGTTTAATTAATTACAAGAGTAAGAGTGGGCGAGTGGGCGACGGCCGCACAACTTTATCACCACCGGACAGACTCCGGCGCTGCGATGCTTGTCTCTTTAATTATATGCGGAAACAAGTTGTTCCGACGACGGATAGAATATTGGCAAACTCGATTGCAACTAAATGTGTTACAGGAACACGATTACATTGAAAGGTAAGAGGTATATTTATGAAACATAGTATTTTATTATCTAAAAATGGCCCAGAATACATTTTAACTAGTAGTAACACAACATAAGCAGTGCATCGTGTAAACATTATCTCTTCCATTGTATTTCAAGTAAATAAATAAATATGTTTTCAGTAATCACTTAAAGATAAATAATAATCTTACGTTTGCGAATTACTGTGTGTTCGGATAAACGAGACATTACATTGGTATTGGACAATTTTTTTTATTAACTTTTCAAACTAAGATAAAAATATAAAATAAAACTCAATGTCTAAAACTATTATAAATATACAGGGGGATAAAAAAAACAACTATTCAAACTAAACAAGTAAAAAACCAATCACAGTGGTATGTCTTAAATAATTAAAAGAAAGTGGCCATTGCTTTCATTTGTCTGTTGTCTTGAACAATTGCTTCTATCTTGAACAAAAATAAGTCATCACGCTCCAGTTTTCGTCGTCAAAACAATTGCAGCCCTCTAAGAAATCCGTTTCATATATCATCTAATAATACCCTCCATATTATTATGTATCGATTAATACAAGTTTTGGTAGCGGTGTGTTAGTAACTGGTATGAATGGTTATGGTTATTTTAGTATCGAATATCAATGGAGAGGATTCAGGTACGTACTTATACCCCTCTCGACTACTGCGGTAATTTAAATCAAACGATTCGTTGGCCGTCGATACTTTACGGATACGGCTCAATTCATGGCAATTGTTTTCTTGGAGATGGCTCTACCTACAATGTTATCTTCATATTGATATTTCATTTTAATTAATCAACTGTTTTACATAATTAAGTATAATTATCTTTAGGTATAGGCCTATGAATTAATAATCAAACATTTTTTACTTTTTGAATAAAACTTGACATGACTCGACATGACTAACGTTTCTAAATTGTAATTCAAAACCATAACTTTATATTTACGTTTTTAATGACATTTAAAAAACTAATAACTAATAAAAAAACTACTTTAAATAGATATTTACTAAAATCACACAGCACTCTGTAAATGCAAACGTTCAATCTAGCCAATAATCAACACAAGTCTAAACGACAAAGTTTTACTTTACAAACGAATTGGCTTTTGTCAATGTCTACATAGTTTTATAGCAAAATATATAGTTATTTTTATAAAGTTTTCGGAACTATTTGTATAGTAATAAGTTGTCATTAAAAATGAATCAGTTGTTTTGAAAAATGGAGGAAAACAATAATATGAAAAGAAGAGTTAAAGGAATTATATAAAAATGAATCAGCCATTTTAACTTCGAACGAAGTTTTTTATTTGCAATTTTTTATGATGACATTCAACTGCGATACTTTTTATTTAATCAATTTGATATGTCTTTCAAAATTAGATGTAGATAAATATGTGTATATATGTGTTAAAATAACCAATCGAATTTTTGAAATAAAAAACGAACCTACTTTCAAATTATGTGACTTAGACATTATTTAGATGAAAAATTCCAGTACTGAGCAAAATTGATATTATCTTTCTCTGGCTTAATCTTTCATTAAAGAAAAATCCTTTAACAGTTAACATGGAGATAACACATCGATAATACATAATATCATAATATTTTTCTTGTACATAGGTGTAGCTCTAAAATTTGACCCAAATTGAAATTCGTGTTTAAAAAAAATATTATTTGTTTATCCTGTTTATTAAACAAATTGAAAAGTGTCAGGAAACACGAACTGAGTTTTCGTTAAACTTGTAAGTACAGTAATGAATAGCCCTCTAGGGCGAGGAAGGTCTGGTGGCGAGTTTCACTAAGGGAGGGTCAGACACCAGACGGCGGAGTCTCAAGTTTCACAAAGACGTAGTCAGAGCTGTAGCCGTGACCAACAGCTCGCCACAACTAAACTGTTTGCCCGCTACTGCCACCACTTGATACACTAATTAGATTTCTTGGTTAGCGGCAACCTTTTGTTCTCCGGTCTTAGTTTCTTGTCCCAAAGCTATGTTATACATAGATTGTATCTATTAATATATGTTTTTATTTGTAGTTGTTACCTCGAACTTCATCACAGTAGTAAAACGATTCAAATTCAACAAAATTACTATATTAAGGGGAGCTCCTTAAAGATTTCATAGCTTTCACGTACGGTAAAACGTAATGCTTATTATCAGCGGTCATAGGGTAAGTTATTGGACACGTTTGAAGATGAAATAAAAATAACTAAGCAACTTATCATGGACAACTAAGCATGGGGATTGTGTTTTAAATAGCATATTAAAGGCCGTTTTATACAGTAACTTGAAAAAAATAGTTATAAATATCCCTGTAGTTATAAAAAATATATTATAAAAAGGAAGCAAAACCTTTGCTTTCACGTTTCCCATTAACATTATACCCTTTGGATACCCCCAAAAACATTATACCCTTTGGATTTTTTTCTTTATTTATGACAAGGACAGATGTTCGCAAAGAAGTTTCAAAACTTTGAGGAACTTAAGAAAAGACTTAGAGAGGTTATTGGATGCATAACTCTGTCAGTGTTATGAAAAACATGGTGTGAGGTTGACTTCATACTGCGGACTGTGCGTGCAGACCGTGAAGAGCACGTGGTAACGTTTTAGTTTACTTCCAAAAGAATAATATGATAGAATTTTTGTCTCGCATTGCAATCAAAATCTTTTTATATGCTCTTTAACAAAACAATTTCTATGTTTCTAAGTTACTGGGTTATTTATTTATTGAATATTTAAATGTGTCCAATAATTTATAACCACATAATATAAATATTATAAATCTGTCTTGAGTACTGTATTCTCTTGAGCATAATTGTTGAACACTATAGATAATTAAAACAACATAAGTTTTTATAACAAATTGTTTTATAAGACTTGTGTCAATGGGAGAGTCTGGGAACTTTTAAAAGCTAGTGCGATGGAGACCCGATACAACGAAAATAAATATATGTAATAACATCTTATATTATTTTCCTTTGTCCTTAAAACTTAGGTAAGCTTAATAATGTTCAAGAGTTTTTGCGTCTTTGCTTAGCAAACAAACTCACTTCTCTGTTTATAAAATAGTAAGTCTATATCGTTATACATCACCTTTCAATAAAAGAATTTTATCAGGAAAAGATTCTCGCCCCTTAAAGTTGTATATCTTGAAATTAATACAAAATAACCATTTGTAAAAACATACTGTATCAAAGCATATTATTTTTAATTTAACTTGAGAAAATACAGAAAAAGAACGATGAACACCTGCAAATGATTGAAATGAGAGTTTCCAAGCGCAGGGGTTCCCTCACACATCAGACATCAACACGGCGCTCCCCTCTCGTGATCAGATCCAAACATATATATTAATTACGAGGGGACCTACACTCCCATCATGTGGTCCTTTTCAGCCAGGTTTCCCGTTTCATGACAAACAGCCCACGCAAATTCAATTATTTCTTTTTGTTATTAAAAATACATATTTGATTAATTTACCACAATTCTTAATTGAACATAAATAAAAATTAATTTCTCAGTTGGAATTCAAAGTGCAATTTAGCATCTGTATAATATCAGGGTATCCAACTTGAACCTTACCAGGTAATTGAGGAGGACAAAACAAGTAAAATAAGTAGGCCTATTGACAGATTTACTTCTTTCACTATTCTGTCTGTTGGCCTATATCTTACTGCATGTTTTTTTTTTTTTTTTTTTTTTTTTTTTTTTTTTTTTTTTTAACTATCCATAATTTAAAGCCAGTAATTCTAACTTGGTACATACATTGACATAGTACACAAAAGTTTGACACAAATCAAGAAAAACGTCTTGTATTTTTTACCTGAAGATTAAAATGAAAAGTTTATAAAAGTGGACAACCTGGGTTTGTTCATTGAAATATATAGGATATGGTTAGTTTTACAGATATAAATTGTATTTGAATAGTT
Source organism: Neoaliturus tenellus (assembly GCA_030545055.2). Classification (NCBI taxonomy): domain Eukaryota; kingdom Metazoa; phylum Arthropoda; class Insecta; order Hemiptera; family Cicadellidae; genus Neoaliturus; species Neoaliturus tenellus. The sequence continues at coordinate 189,240,821 of CM061532.1, read as the reverse complement.
CATTACATTTTAAAGATAATTTTCATTTTAATAGTAAGACTGTATTATTACTAAATATATCAGTCACTAAAGCATTAAATTTATAATTTGTTATTCCCAGTCTTCATATTATAATACATTATCTCATTTTTGTGTGTGGAAATAGGGTCTTTTAGTAGAATGTCTGTTGCAACACTAATGTAAACATAAATTTGTGGCTATTAACGGTCATTATCATCGTCAAAACTAGTAATCTGAAAAGAGTTGCAAATGATCTATAATTGTTGGCAATGGTGTTTATTTAATTTAATTAAAATCATATGATTATTTGAATGACATGTGATTATGTTTATTTTTATGTTTTGGTTAAGAGTTGTTATGATTATCTGTTGAATTATTAAAGTGTGTGTTCTTAAATACTCCTGAGTTTTTAATAAATTAGACTAATTTATCAACATAGTGTCAGGTTTTTAAAATACAAGAAATGAATAGTATACCAGTGCCAGATAAGTTGGATTTCACAGATAAACAAACTTCAGCAGAAAATTGGGAACTGTTTAAATGCCAGTGGGAGAATTATATTACCTTGGCACAGGCATGCAGCTCAAAAAACACGAACTTGACTAATCAGAAGACACAACTCGCGTTATTTCTAACGGTTATAGGTGGAAAAGTTGTAAAATTAATAAATAAATTGTGCAATGAGCTATCAGATGTTGAAGAAGTAATAAAAAGGTTGGATGACTATTTCAAAGATGCGAGAAACGTAACCTACGATAGATTCACATTCAAAAGTGCCATGCAGGAATCAGACGAAACATGCAAAGATTTTATCAACAGATTGCATGTGCTAGCAGGAAAGTGTGATTTTAACTCGCTGGTAAATTTACGAAAAAATGAATTAGAAGAGAGACTAATCTGTGATCGTTTGGTGGCCAGACTCATGCATTAGGAGAGCAAGAGACGTCTTCTTCTGGCCGTGCTTAATAAAGACGTGAGAAATGCAATAAGCTCCTGTAGAATATGTAAGAAATATGCTCCAGATCAACAACGAGGGCCTCTCTTGCAAGATTCAACCCCTGAAAGGCCATGGCAGAAAATTGCTATTGACTTCGCTCAAGAGGGCTCAGTTCATTACTTGATCGTAAGTGATTACTATTCATCTTTCTTTGAAGTGAAGAAAACTACCAAATGTACCAGTGAAACTCTGATTAGCTTCTGCAAAGAGCTGTTTGCAAGATATGGTATATACCAGAAGTAGTGGTTGCAGACAGTGGAACACCACTCAAAGCTCAAAGTTTTACTAATTTTGCAAAAGACTGGAAGTTCAAGATTGTATTATCATCGCCATATCATCTTCAAGCTAAAGAAAAAGCTGAATCGGCAGTTAAGATTTTCAAAAATCTACTGAGAATATCTCGAGATGATGGGTTGGATTTTTATCAGGCACTTCTGGAACTAAGGAACACGCCACTGCAAGGTATAGGGTATAGTCCAGCCCAACTGCTAATGAATAGAAGAACCCAGTCACAGTTACCAATCAATCCAAGCATGCTTTTACCTGAAGTAAACCACAGCGTTATCGCAAAATGGGATAGTAAGAAAATGCAGTACAAGAATCAGTATGATCGCGGAACGAAAGAACTCCCCCCTTTGGAAACTGGCCAAGATATTTGGGTCAAACAACGACCTCAGCTGGAAAATGAACCCTGGGTTGAAGGAAAAGTACTTAAGAGGGAAGGAAGAAGAAAGTATAAAGTTGAAATTAATGGAAAAAGCTATGTGAGAAATAGAAGATTCTTGCGAGAATGAAAATTGGAAAAGGAAAGGTGATGGCAATGGTGTTTATTTAATTTAATTAAAATCATATGATTATTTGAATGACATGTGATTATGTTTATGTTTTGGTGAAGAGTTGTTATGATTATCTGTTGAATTATTAAAGTGTGTGTTCTTAAATACTCCTGAGTTTTTAATAAATTAGACTAGTTTATCAACAATAATATAAAATAATATCGGGCGTTATATTACAAAACATACAATGAGGATGAAACACAAACAATAATTTCGAGCCGTGCGCTATGAAACCGGACCAGAGACATATCGTGGAGGGAACCACGTCCAGTAGCGAGGACCAGAAGCTTGTACACAATAGCATATCAATGAGCACATTGTTCCACCGCGTCTTGACTAACGACACTGGGAGACACCGTAATTTCCGAACATGAGCATTACCATATAAATGACGAGGGCACATGAGGAACGGGTCGCCTGCATAATTTAACTTATTTTTATACAAAATTGATCTCATCTAGAACGATTATCGGAGGTTATCCCATTATTTGAGGCAGCGATAGCGGGTTAATATTGTCATAAAGGTAATGGCAACAGCATTCTTGTGTGCGGACGGCCCGGGGCGGGGGGGAGCGGCTTCCGTGCGAGGCTACCTCTAGTGCCTCAGCAACAGCGACCCACCGTTCACAGCCAATCAGCCGACATGGAGATGCTTGTAATGACCGGCCACATGTCACGGCACCTGACCGCAGCACCCAGCACTCAGCATGGGGAGCGGCTTCCGTGCGAGGCTACCTCTAGTGCCTCAGCAACAGCGACCCACCGTTCACAGCCAATCAGCCGACATGGAGATGCTTGTAATGACCGGCCACATGTCACGGCACCTGACCGCAGCACCCAGCACTCAGCATGGGGAGCGGCTTCCGTGCGAGGCTACCTCTAGTGCCTCAGCAACAGCGACCCACCGTTCGCAGCCAATCAGCCAAAAGAGAGATTGTCCGTGACACGCTTGAGTTTAGATTCATAAAAAAACTACCCACAACTTGCCAGTCTTATTTTCCAACGTTTAAAAAATTTAACCATCGTAAGTAACGAAAATAACAATCTAGTTATATCATGATATAATAACCTCATAACATACGTTTGGAAGTGCAGCATTAAACGTCAGATTTATGTAGCCCACATATTTAGTAAGTCAGTTTAAGAAAAAAATCAAGAAACACGTAGAAAAATATTTTAAAACAAACTAGTTTTGATAATTTTACAAATTTAGTTAAAAGTTCAAATTAGATGGGTATAACTTTTTACTATGGTAGATTAAGTTAGAAATATTAAATTTAATAATGAATATGTAAGCGATGAAATAAAAATTATTGTAAACATAATTACTGTATTCTTTTTCGGATAAACACTAAATCAGGTGACAAATGGGTGGCTAACACATTCTGACAGGCGGAGTATTGACCACGAAGGCGGCTACACCATCGGACTTGTTCCATTATATCGGCCAGCCATTATATCACATATTTGCATACGGGATCGCCAGAACCGTTGGTTACACAGGTGTTGTGTGCCGAGTGCCGTTACCGCCCCGGCCCCGGCTCCGGCCTGCTTACAACTTAATCAACGCGGGAATGTCGCCTGCGCCGCGCCGCGCCGGCTACTGATGCCTCTTCCGCACCAACAATGCCGGTACATCTTGTCCTCAGGGTTACTGATTTATCTATTATTTTTGTTCTTATAGCTTATTAGCTTCCAGACAAAGTGGGTGGCAATAGTATATATTAGTTACAAGGGCCGAAAATGGGGTTTTGCCAGCCTCGAGTTCGTGTTCCGGGGCAGGCAAAACATTTTTGGCCGAGTTAAGAACGATATTTTTCATCACACTCACAATTCAATAAATTCTAAACAAGTAAAAACATATTTTTTTCATAACAAACAAAACAAAACATAACCTCAACTAACCTAGCGAGATATACTGCTTGTGTTTCTGGTTGCTAGGCAACCACTTCACAACAGCTAAGGCCACTGAAACTAACGGTAGGTGACAACTACAGTTGATTCCAAGGGAAAGCACCGTTTACCCATGTACGTCACTACGTCATATATATTTGACAGTTTCTATCAGCTGAACTACCTACTACGACACTGATTTGTTATTTGTTGTTGTTGTTGTTGTCACCTACCTTATTACATTCTAGAACTCTTTGCTACCGTTTACATTACCGGCCTAGTCCGGAAAATTTTGCCGGCCTAGGCCGCGAAAACAGATGTTTCGTTGGTAGAAGTGAGGGTCGAATTGGATTTAGGCAACTGCCTTTCGCATTACAACTAATTACGTTTTCATTTAACCCAAACACAATTAACTTTTTCAAAAGATGCTTAGTAATCTTATCTGTAGGGGCATGAGGATTAACGCCAAATGACTTAACTGTTTGGTCCCTTAACAGTTGAACTAAACGTTAAGTTCCCAACTGTTTGGGTTCTTTCCGTGGGGAATATATAGAGAAGTGTTCAAAATAACTATTTAATGCCACCTTTTGAATGCGACTGTTTATCTTGGCCCCTGATAAAACCCGTTCTACTATGTTCATAAAAAGAGTATACCTATTTTTTAACTACAATGTATAAAAAGAGGAAACAGAGTAGTCAAACTTAAATGATATTTGTTATGAAATCCTACTGCCGCATCATGTTTTGTAAGTTAAAATGTTATAGTTCCTGGAATTATAAGGATATAACCAGTATTAAAAGTCACAACATAAGGTTTGTAGGAATATTCCCGTCAAATATCAACGGTAGACGATACGTGTGTGTATAGGTGGGGCCGTATGCGATACGCGCCACTGGGTCTGATATAGGCTATCACTGGAGTGAAGACTGTATCAGCCTCGTGCGATTGAGGGAAAGTGCTTTTCGAATCAGGGGATCTACATACTCCATAACACTCCCCCTTCCAGGATCTACATCCCCTGAGATATACGTCTTTATATACTGTTTAGCTATATCGTTAATATAGGGTGCTGATTAAAAGTCGGGGTTAGAAATTCACTGAAGATATGCCCTTGGCTTATCGCTTGTCCGGATTTTTTTTTTTTTAAACACAAGTTAAAAGTTAAATTCTTACAAATTAGGACGAAATGAATTTTCTGTCTTTTTTATTATAGTACATTATTGTAGGAAACATTTATTTACAGTACATTAGGGAGATTTTACCGATGTTCCTTTGTTAAAACTTACCATATTTTATGCAATCAAAACAGTATACGTGTAAAGAGCCTATATCAAGTAGTTTTGGAAGTAAAGGGACCTATAAAATTTCTCTATAAAATTTTAATAATCGTTTAAACAAAACACAGTAAAACCCATCTTGCGTCAGTACAAATCCAAAATTGTGAATTTATAAGAATCATAAAGCACTTTAAATAATGCAGTATCCATTATTTGGTTGATTTAATATTGACTAAAATGGATCACTGCCATAACTAGCTTTCCCATTCAAGATCTCTTGGATCAAATTGAGCTTGAATTTGTTGTCAATTGTAGCAGCAAACTGTTATAATACAATACTTACACACATACTTGCTTACTACATCTTTTATACTTATTTTATAGCTTTGTATAGAGCTTTGTCATATTTAGAGCTTTTTATTAAAAATTATTGTTCTTAAAATCAACTACTGTAATAGCTAGCCTTTTAAAATAACCTTATATACTAAATTTTATATTCATCGTATTTGATAAAGATGAGTTTATAAGACATTAATTTTATGGATAAATGTAGAATGCATTTTAATTGGGTTCACTGAGTGCGTACTGTATTACTGATTTAGGCTTTATCTGTAAGTTCTGGGAACTTCTAATCTGGTCCAATAGCGAATCAATCGATCACTCGTAATCCATCACGTTAATGTTGTAAGGATTACACTTGATTACTTCACAATGCCAATCATTCCGAGAGCTATACAATAAATGCAGTGCCTCTTATTGACACAAAACCCTCATGGGTTTCTCTACCTTGGATTGACAGACGATCGTTGGTCACCCCTCCACGGACACAACTTCTGTCAACATGTCCACCCCTATACGGGCTGTTTGTGGCAATTAAGGTACCCAGGACCACTTGTACACAAGCAGAGGGGCGCTGCCCCTGATTATTTGAAGAACAACAACGTTTTGATGGGAAATGTTAAATTTAAACCTCTGTCTGTCAGGAATGATGTAAAGTCCAATATACTTTCGTAGGTTTTTCTTCTTCGATTAAAACTCGTCTTACCATAAGGAGTAAAATTATTGTATTTTCATATAAAAACATTTTTCTGTTAAATTAAAACATTTTGGCAAATAAAACAAAATATTTATACTACTTTATGATGCACTTGATTATTTAACACATTTTTTGGGATAGTTATATTTGAAAATTGAGTGGGCCAGTTTCATAAATTATGTTGTTATTAATTAGTTTTATAGGACTAAATATAATTTTTACACTTTACTAGCTTTTGAATTAAGTAACTGTTTATGATAAATGTTGTATCTCTTAAATTATTTGTGTGATTATTTTTTGACCTACGTTAGATTACTTTTCATTAGCTTATATTTACTTGACTGTTCTTCATTATAATATTACGAAATAGATTCCGACTGACTCAAAATACTGTTTTTGGCTTTGTCAAATATTATTAATTGAATTATATTATATTAAAGTAATTTTAATTATTGTAATTTCAATGTTTTGTAACTACAGCATTGTAATTGGGCTTTGCCTGTTATAAAGCATGTAAATAGATTTACAACGTAAAAAAACATTATGTCATTAGTTGATTACATAATGAAGTACCCGACATTTATTTATTATCTAGCAAAATGTCATTGTATTCTAAATACGATTGACTACTTCGTATAACGTAGTCAATCACTCTTGAAAATTGTTCACTACTGTTATTTAAATTTAATCAAATTGTACTTTGACGTATGGAGATTTCAATTTAGGAAGATCGATATTGTTGATCGATAAGTCCCGAATCTCGTCGCGTTAGATTGTCCGGTCGATGTCCGGCCACAGTGACAGGACAGTCCGGCCCACGCGTCGCGGTAATGTATGATATAAGACATCTGGCCACATTTGAATACAACGGCCGGGCCCCGCTCTCCCACCACCGACAATGTCTTTGTAATAAAATGCTGATTAATAACCAGGAAATACGGACCCATTATGGACCATAAAGGGAGCAACGGTCTAATATATTCTGTTTTGTCGTGTGCTGAGCTCTAGCCTGATTTTGCATTTGTCTTTTATTACTCTGCATCGCCCAAGCCGTGCTGCATTTACAACTGTGGTTGGTCAAGTTTTGTAAACCCTTTATTTACTGAATACGTATGTATTAGTTGTATTTGGTTAACCAATGTTTACATTATGTTCACTTTTATTAAATATTGAATAAAATTTTCTTAATCATGCATGGTTACGTACAATAAAAGAAGACCAGCTTTGGATTGATATAAAGAAAATTTCCCCTTATCTATCAGGCGACATTAATTAATATATTTTGTATCAAAAGATACGTATTGAGGGAGTTAACTAATCTATCTTTAATACGCTAACGTGTTTTTTTGTGATTTTAACTTATCCAAAAATGTTTTGAAGAAACAAGTTTTGTGTAATTTGAAGGGGATTAGTCTTAGGTTGCGATGTTTCCTTTGAAATTTGACGAGAATCGGAACTAAAATAAAGGCGCTATCCATCATTGAAATTTGACCATTTCCCGTTAGAACATTGGGATTATGGTGAACATTTCAACATCTGTGCAGCGCAGCTGTAAATAAGTGTACCTAGTTTTGAGTTATTACTGATAATCACAATATTGGATTGGAACATGAAAAGAATGTAAATACAGTAGTAAAAAATACATGCATGAAGTTAAACTTTGTTATCAATATCCAAACTAAATTCCTCAGTTCCTATAAGTTTGTACACTCTTTTCATAATTAATTAAATACTATAAACATTGTATGTTCCAAATAAATGATAGCCAAAGATGGTAAATTAATAATTAAAACGTCTACCCTGAGAAAAATTAGTTTTTTTATTTACCCAAGTAGTAATATTACCTAAATATTGGTTTTATACTAGAGTCCACATGCTATTGCTAAAAAAGGTATTGTTTAATAGAATAATTAAAAATTAAAAATTTTGAAATCCCCATTTTTTCACTCAACGCTCAATCAATTATAATTGATTTAAATCGCATAATATAATAAAAATTATGTTTTATAACAAAATGAATACAAAGAATTTTTTTATTTTACCTAGGTAAATGTGCTTGTCCCCCGTCGACTGTGGATCACTGCGGATGTCGTTCGGTCAAGCAGAGTGTCGAGGGACGAAGCTGCCTGGTGCTGAAGAGTTGTTTAATGAGGGTAAATTAGTTAGCAGGGTCAGCGATCAGTCAGCCCTGCAGTGGCTTTGCCCACCTTCCAAGCTCGGAGGGGATGAATCATCCCCGCAACTGGGTTAATGGGTCGCTTCCTTGGGGAGCAAAACTACATTTTATAAATCACCGCTTGACTTTCATTATATATTATGATACAATGTTGTTTGAAACTAAGTTTAATTTTTTTATCATTTCAAACTAAGTAGGATAAATAAATGTAAGAAATAAATCGTTAAAATGTATCATAAATTTTTCACCATTCGTATTTAATATAGAAATAATAAAAAAACATTTAAATATTGGTATTAATGGTGGTTAACCAACTTTATAATGCAAAACCGGTGGTTTTAGCCTATGTTATTTTGGACTTAGGAGGTACAGTATTACGAAAATACTTGACGGTACATAAAAAACTCTTTAATAATTTTGAATAAGTCAATGGACATTCGAGTGATTTTTTACATAGTTTGAAATGTTGTAATAACTAGTTTTATCAAATCACTAAACGATTTTTTCATTAGGCCTAGCCTATTTGTGTTACTCTTAAACTTGTTAGTATTTTTCCGAGAAGTAAAACATACTTGAATGCACTACTATTGGCATTACATAACCAGACAGATTCGTATGCTATCAATCTATATAATACTGTATCTCACTACATCTTCACATTTTATAAAAGAAGAGATTTAATAAAATATTAATGGAAAACGAATGCTGTACGGAGGAACCATAGGAATTCTTATTACTATAATCAATAGCTTCTGCTCTACTATGCAAAACTATGAAAATAAACATAACCATAAACCCCCCCTCCCACTATCAAAACCAAAACTTAAAAACAGCAACCGACGGGTCGCACCTAAAATCGGGACTGGATAATCGTCGTTTATTTACCCAAACAATTTACCCTCCTCGCTTTTCCGTGTGGGTGCGTGCGTGCGTGCGTGCGGTGTGGTTGCGGTTGCGTGCGGCTGGATGGCGTGTCGCGCGGCGCGGCGGCCCTCCGATAGTGTCACAGGCCTCCCACCCAACACCGCCACCCGTCAACCATCCGACCATCCAACCCTCAGACCATCCTACCATTCCGCCGACCAGGTGGCCCGCCGCGCCGGCTGATATGCACATCTCTCGGCTAATTAGATGACGGATGGTAATTAACTGTGCAATATTATTATGGTATGTCAGTACTAGAAACTCTACTTCGGTCACAACTAAACTCACAATTGCACCATCAGGTGAGTTGGTCAGCTTACCAAGGAATAATACTATTTACATATGATTATTAAGTTAATGTCTTCTTTTCTTAGTGAGCAATCAATTGATTATTTTTTCTAAATTAATTGATTATTTATTCGTAACAAATGTCCTTACTGGGTAAACTGACTTTAGTATCACAAGATGCTGCATTCAGTTATGTTCAACAGTGATGTTATGGGACCTGGCAACATGAATACAATATTTCGTTTAAGTTGTAGTTTTTTTTTTTATTAATATTATTTTTGTTTGTAAAAAAGTACGTTAAGTCGAATTTTCCTATTCAGCCAAACCAATCAGATAATCTTTATATTTATTAATAACAAATTATCCATCGCTATACATAGTTTTCAGTAATTTTATGCTTCTAGATAATTAAGAATCTCTCTTACACATAGTAGAAACTGCTATCATTTCACTCTTTAACTATTAAATTACGTCAGTTTGTTGCCAATAAATTAAATTCGTGACTGACCCTTAACAACTTAACCTAAATATAATTGACTAAGATGTGTAGTTTTTCACAAATACTTATTTACCTCGACGTAAATAAGTATTGAATAATTCATAAAAGAGGCTTCTTTAAAAAAATGTCCTTTCCTGGCCTGTTAACCTTTTCTGCTACATTAGTTTTTCATACAACCATACTTTCCTACGCATTTTATTTCTGTGGATTATGTTTACTACATTCGAAACGCTTGGTTTTAGACAGTTTAATTGTTTTAGTTTTTTTTTTCAATTTAAAGAAACTCAATATTTTTTCCTTTTAGCCAACTCAACAAAACTAAATTCATCAAAATTTCGTACTAAATAAAATATTCACTAGTAAAACCCAGCTCAGTCAGCTCAGCCGTTGTTCCCCCGCAACAATCAGCAGATGTTAGCAGGAGTCCCGTCGTCGCATCCCGGGAGCTCCAGCGCTGTGTCAATTAGTAACAGGAGACGGTGATCCGGCGATAGTGTAGATTGTGGCCCGTCCGATTAATCATGCAGCGACAGTCTACACGCACCCGCGTCTCGGGGAAGACAATAAAACCCGCACGCTCTAATTACTGGCCCACGACTGGATATGTTAAAATGTTTATCAGTCCACGGCTGGCCAGTACCATGATCGATCACCTAGCTCCTAGAAGGAAGAGCTCGATCACAATCGGGAAACACGTTCTAATGTAATTGATTCTAGACATTTTCGGCCCGTCTGTTTCGTTAGTGTTCCTCTTCGTTGAGGTTTCATTTCTTTATTAACTGATTATACTCGTTAAATAAATAGTCATTTTAAGGATCGGCTCATAGCTTCCCATATTTCTCCCTCATGAACTTCCAACCGGACATGACGATCAGGTGTATGAATAATTTAAATGTCGGCAGTATTTGCTCTACAGTGCTTGAGTCGCATTTGTCTTGTCACGATATGCTTCGTGTTGTTTTCGCCGAGATTGGAGTACTTTGTGATGGTTGGGCACCGCGAAAGGTTAACGTATAGTTAGCTGCGGCAC